>JARFJB010001961.1:0-467500 GCA_036346205.1 Vesta saturnalis
GATTAGAATTTTAAAAATTAATTATCGACCATTGAATAAAGAACTATTTTATCATTAATAAGTAGAATTTAACTTTAATGTATACGAGGGATACGTAGAAAATATTCAGTTAACGTGTTATAACTTTGGTATTCTGGATGTACAGGGTACAATCAGGAAGTTTGTGACGACCAGTGTATTCAGTTTTTTATAACTGTTGGTTCCGTGAATGCAGTTAAATTTGAGTGATAAATTTTGTTTTGGAAATTTTGGTATCGAGGTGTATTCAAAAGTTTCTAATAACCTGGGTAGTACTAAATATATTTGAGTTTGAGTTGAATTGTTTGGGACGAGTGTTTGTTTTAGAACCTCGTGTGAGTTTACTGAGTAAGCACAATCCTACTTTCCACAATCAAGTAGGGTTAATTAACCCAGCTTAAGACAATTATTTTAGCAAAGTTTCGATTGTGGTGGCGCCTGAGACATATTTTCCCGGACTGAACTGTTTGAATATAGGTGTAAGGTGTTTGAGCGTATTAATCATTCATTTTACTATTTATTTCGACCACTCCCATCTCCCTGTTAGCTGGCTTGGCAACCCGCTTACAGTAGTAAGCATACACGACGCCTAGTGCGGTTTGGACGTGTAACAAAATGTTTACATGTTGTTCAAATAAAAGAATAACGCAAATACCAACTTACACAAAAATCCTTAAATCTTGAGATTCCCACCAATTATAATAATTGCATCAGTAACTTATAACTAAACAAAGTCAGCTGACTAAAATAAATGTAAGCTCAAAGCTTACATAAATAAAGAACAAAATGTCCTGACCCAAGTAAAGTACTCCATGTAATCTTACTTAAACGAGTTTCAAGTCCAACAACCATATGCTTTACCAATTTACCATATATATCTGAAATTTGATATCACTTATTTTTACTTAACAATAACACTTACATTAAAATATCTAACCACTAATACTGTCAAAACTTCCAGTCAGGTGAACATTCATTATAATTATACGAAAAGCCATTTAAATTTCACCAATGCAGTTTACTTACACGCTAAATTCTGATTGAAAACCACTAACATTGTACGTCACACGACGTACCCGTACATAATTTCGATAAACGTAAGCAATTAAGATTCGACAACATTTGGATGATGTACCTAATTACATTAGTAACTATTCCCAGGATTTTTTTAATTTTTACAACAGTCGAAAAGAGGCCAATGCTATTTAACACCTCAAAACAGTCACAAACCATTTTCTACGGTGTGAACCTTGTAAAATTACAGTGTAACAGCTTGACGTCGACGTTGAGCAACAATAAGCCCAATAAAATTTAGAACATAATATCGGTACGGTATAGTGCACAAAACCTGACTTCTCAGTACATTCTAACCGTTTAAATATTGAGCAAAAAATTTAAATCTAAATTCAGACAGGAACATCGTCTACTACTAAATACTATACCGGAAGGTCCTGGAACACGAAATACTTTCAAATTATTTACCCAAACCTTAGATTGGTTTAATGATACTGTACATTAAGAATAAAAAACTGCTTAAAAATTCAACAAACCCAATAAAACCAAGATATTGGGTATCGGCTATAAAATCTTGAGAAAACTCTTTATAAGTTTTTAATCAAATTTTCGCTTGCTCAATTGAAGCTATGATTGGGCGTAGTGCATAATTTTCTTTGTGCACTTTTGCTAATCCGTAGAACTTCGGAGGAATCCCACTATAGGTGTACATTAGTTTGTACAGAGTTTTCGGAGATCAAATTTGTATTTTTTAAATTGGTTATTATTTTATTACATTTGATCTGGATAGTTAGTGTAGGATCTCGAAGTAATGGTTTGTACGTATCTTTAACATTAAAAACCCTTTTACCTTTTCAAAAATTTACAATAACTTCAAAATTCCAATTAATAATGCTTTTTCACTACACGTTGTCTCTTTGTTCACCAATATACCATTAAACTTAATTTTAGAAATTATTAATAAAAGATGGATAATTGTCCAGACTCACTGTCACATTCCCAATAAGACTTTCACTTACATAATTAAATTTATTTTTGATAACACTTATTTCACATTTCAAAAAATTTTTTAGACAAGTTTTTGGTACACCTATGGGATCTCCGTTAAGTCCTATTCTAGCCCAAATAGTTCTAGATGATCTCATAAACACTAGTTTACCATAACTTAATTTTGAAGTTACTTTAATAAAAAACATGTAGATGACTTGATTTTTATTGGTCCCATAAATGAAATAGACCACATTCTAAATATTTTTAACTGTAGAATATGAAATTAATAATAGTGATACATTTTTAGACATGAAATTGTTTAAGAGGAATAATACGTTAGTTATTGATAGGCATATCAAACCGACCAGTTATGGAAGATATATAAATTATTACCCCAACCGTCCTTTCTTTATGAAAAAAATATCATTTTAGGTTTAAAAACTTCAATTATTAGCATTGTACCGGGTGGCCAACTAAGAACCGCCATCGGCCATATCTCAGGAATGGATTATAGCACAGGTTCGGGAAAAAAAATTTTGTAACGAAAGTGGCCTCGAGAAACGCCTGGAAAATATTTTCAGAATTGTAGGTCCATCGCTAGAGGGCGTATTTGACAGTTAAAATATTAAAAAACAAAATTTTTCAAAATTTTCTCAATTAAGGGGCATATTAAATATTATAATCAGATTCCGCGACAAATTCTGCATATTTTTATTTGACAAGTTTTAGTCTATCTCTTCATATAAAGGGAGAGTAACCTTGTTACGAAAAAACGCCTTTAATTCAGGTTCTGCTTGACCGATTTTAATAAACCTGATGTTGTTTGAAAGACCTGTTGCTAAACAATAGAAAATTTGTAAACTTGAATCAATCTGATTAATAACATAAATGCTAGAGGGCGCTGTTTAATATTTTTTTGATATTGTTTTCTCTTTACAATTTTAAATGGAAGCATAAAAATTTTAGTAGGTCTTTAAAAAGTAGACTAAATTAGTAATAAAATAGTGATAACTGCAAGTCGGTATCTTTTTCCTATCCTGAGATATCGTAAGAAACAAGTAAATGGCGGGAATTGTTTTTCCAAAGTCTAGTAGGCTAGTTCTCGTTAACGGAAATTATTAAATTTAGCCTGGATGAAAAGATATTACATTGGTCTCCAGTAATTTAAACTGTTATCATACTAATGTTATGGTTGCCGCTAGATTACCTAAATGTAATGCTGTCGCTACTAACGATAAGAACAAATTATAATGTGATAAATCTAACAATTAAAACCTTAAATAAATAACTACGTAATTAGTGTCGTCCTAGATGTTCGAAATGTCGTCCATCATTTTCAATGAATCAAAATCAATCGCTGACGGGTGGAGAGAACAGCAGTTTCAATTTCCGCCCTTGAAATACTTCATATTGTCTGTCGTATTCTTTCAATCATGTCAGCTTTTGTTGTGAGTCTATCCATAAACGAGATCTTTATTCGCCCACAATAAAAATCTAAACAAGTTAGGTATGGAGACCTCGGTGCTTCCAGTCCTATCCGTTTAGGGTATGATTGATCTAAGAAATTCGAACATCTCTGGAATAATGTGCGGCATCCATCATGTTGCAAGAACATGTCACGACGAATGGCCAACGGTACGTCTTCTAAAGAAGTGGCAATTCGTTGTTAACCTTCGCTGAAACGGTCATGACGAAAGACAAAACGTCAATAGTTTTCGATTGTTTTTAAATTAATTCTCCTGAGAATTCGCCTATTTTTGTAGAAATTTAATACATTTACAGAATCTCAAATCCATTGTTTTTCGTATAAATAATATTGTTGTGTGGGTCAGCAATGACGATTTTGATTCCAGTACAATGAATATGTGATTTGGATCATGCGCTGTAAGATATTCACAACTGTTTGTAATCGTGCATTCCTGTCATCGATTTTGTGTTTATGCTGATCAGTTGACCATACAATGCAGTGGTTCAAAGGTGTTTTTTATAATGCTATATTTACAGTGGTGAAACCGCATTTTTATAACTATGGATTTGGTGCGTAAAGACCTTGTCTGAAAAAAACTTTAGAAGCGCTGATGGATGATTCAGATGATGCCTATGTGCTTCTGAAGATAGTGATATATCAAAACCGATGATATTCTCGAAGAACATGAGAAAATATTCCATTGAAGTTTTAGAAATGAAAGTGTGTTATGTCTGATCAAGAAGACGACAGTGACAACAACATTGATGAGGAACATTCCGATGGTGATATCGTTGTGGCTGGCGGCACTTAATATCTAGCTAAAAAGGTAGGAAGAGAGTTTCTGAATTTGTTCGACAAGACAAGGTCTTACAGATAAAAGCAAAACATAGTGTCAATTGATTGTTTCAAGTTATTTATTTCAAAAGAAATGATAGACATAATTGTAAAATATACTAATCAAAGAGCAAATAATTTTGTAAACTCGCATAACCAGAAAAGTGGAAACGAATTGAAATTGCGTGGGTGAATGTCGAAGCAACAGAAATTAACGCTTTTCAATATACTTACTGGTCGATTTAGAGAAGCTAGAGAAAATCCACATAAATGGTCAACAAGCAATCTGTCTTTCAATCGACCTATATATCAAGCCATTATGAGCAGTAGATTCCAAGATATACTACGATTTATCCATTTTGATGATTTACATACAAGAAACGAAAGAGGAAGATAAATTTTAAGTGGCTGATATCTTAGCAAAAAACTGTCGAGAATCGTACTTCCATCGGCTTGCGGAACCATCGATGAGCAACTGGTCTCCTTTAGAGCGTTGTCCATTCAGAGTGTATATCAAATAAATGGTAATTTACCGGGTTATCTCTTTATGGGATAACAGTTTGGGCACTCTGATGCAGAAAATTTCTTTTGCTGCAATTTAAATTTATTTGGGAAAGAAGGAAATGCCGTTGAAAGAAAGCAGCAACGAGTAGTTAAGACACTGAAGTCATTGGTATGGAAGTGGTCGAAACATTACAACCGATAATTTTTCACTGACATTACGCTGACTGAAGAATTAGTCAAAAATCCAACATTGATTGGAACTTTGCGTAAAATAGAAAAGACATACCAAAATGCCTTTTGATATTGGTTCCCGTGCAACGTTTTCATCCGATTTTAGATTTGGAAAGGACGTGACATTATTCCTATGTTACTAAACCTAAAAATTGTGTTATTGCTATCTTCTTCACCATGAACACGAAATAGCAGGAGAAGACAAAAAGTTCAAGCCAGAAATTATTCTTTCTTACAATGATACAAAAAGTGGCGTAGACGTTTTGGACAAAATAGTACGTAATATTCAACCAAAGAGCCACAAGAAGATGGCCTCTGCGGCTCTTTCTAAATTTTCTTGACATTGCTTGTTACAATGCATTTGTAATATGGATAAATAAAAATCCTAACTGGTTACCAATCATCAATAAAAATCAGAAGGAAGTCATTTCTTGAAGAACTTGGCTCATCGCTGGCTAATGACAATATCCTACGACGAAGTAATCAAATTATACAGGACGGAAGAGGATTCTAACGCCACTTGTAGTGCAATAAGTACCGAATACAACTTGCAAAAAGGCCAAAGAAGATATTGATCCGCAAAAAAAAATGTCGTCAGTGTCGTGGTAATGACAATAAATTTTCTAACAAGTGATTTATGCCACAAATTTGTATGTACAAAACATAGCACCATTATCGAAAAGAAGCGGATTACTTGTCATTACTGTCAAAAGATGAAGATGGAGAACCATTATAAAGGTGAAATAGTATATTAACGTTTATTGCCAAAATACACAACCAAACAATATTTGCAGGTTTTGAGGAAGTACTTTGACATTTTGTTCGAATGTGCTCTTGGCTTTTTCTATTTTATTGTTTGTGTCCAATCATTTATAGTAACTTTTTGTAGAATAAATTTATTGGCTTTGAGTTTGTTTGGTTTAATTCCATTATTAAAGACGAAAATATATGGATACGCTGCAAAAGTATAAAATGGAAATAATTCAACATTTTGAGCTTTCAATTTTGACCGTTTGGATTCCATGTTTTAAACTTATTTTGGGACGGCGAAGGTTAAAAATCTAAATACCTTTCTCCATTAACGGTCTCATTAAAAAAATTATTTCTCCACCTAGAATCCCGCACCACACATTGACAAACCAGCGACCCTGATGTTGGACCTCCTGCATCCAGTGGGAATTCGTTTCAGACCAGTAGTGCATATTATGTCGATTTACACTACCATCACTATGAAAAGTAGCGTCATCTGTCTGCCGTCTGTTTGGGTACTGCATTGCATACACTCTAGCAGCAACGGTTGCATTTCTCATACATTCAAAATAAACTGCCAACATATCAAATGCTTCTTCATTTGTAAGAATCATTTTGGTACGAAAAGATAAAGAAAGTCTATTAAATGCAACACGATAAATAATTTTTGACATATGCACGAAAATCATAGCTTGCTTGTTTTCAACAGGGAATTTATTTTATATCTTATATCTTACTACTAATTTTGTTGTCATCAGTAAATCGTAATTCATATTTTAAACTGTATTTGTTGTTGCTGGGCAAATATCGGTTTTTATTGATATTTTATGCTTTTGATTTACTAACACATCGCTTGAAAATATAGATATAATATTCTTATATAATCACAAAAAAATGTTAGATTTATCACATTATTATTTTATAATTTGTTCTCATTGTTAGTAGCGACAGCATTACAATTAGGTAATCTAGCGGCAACCATAACATTAGTATGATAACAGTTTAAATTACTGCAAACCAATATAAGATCTTTTCATCCAGGCGAAATTTAATAATTTCCGTTACCGCCTACTAGACGTTGGAAGAACAATTCCCGCCATTTACCTGTCTCTTACGATATCTCAGGATAGGAAAAAGATATCGACTTGCAGTTTTCACTATTTTATTACTAATTTAGTCTACTTTTTAAAGACCTACTTAAATTTGTATGCTTCCATTTAAAATTGTAAAGAGAAAACACAATATTAAAAAAAAATTAAACAGCGCCCTCTAGCATTTATGTTATTAATCAGATTGCTTCAAATTTACAAATTTTCTATTGTCTAACAAAAGCTCTTTCAAACAACATCAAGTTTATTCAAATCGGTCAAGCGGAACCTGAATTAAAGTCGTTTTTTCGTAACAAGGTTCCCACCACTCTCCCCCACCCCCCTTATTCGAGGAGATAGACTAAAACTTATCAAATAAAAAATATGCAAAATTTGTCGTGGAATCTGATTATAATATTTAATATGCCCCTTAATTGATTAAATTTTGAAAAATTTTGTTTTTTAAAACTTTAACTGTCAAATACGCCCTCTAGCAGAGGACCTACAATTCTGAAAATAATTTTCAGGCGTTTCTCGAGGCCACTTTTGTTCTTAAAGTTTTTTCCGAACCTGTGCTATAATCCATTCCTGAGATATGGCCGACGGCCGTTCTTAATTGGCCAGCCCGTACATCCATCATTGATACAAATAAATCTACAAAAACCTTGTGATATTCTTGTTAATAATAATTAGCCAAAAAACTTAGTTAATAGATTACTTTTTCATTATAGTTTAGATAACACGAGAAACGAGATAGTTGATAGCATAGATCCTACTTCAATCTTATATAAAAAAGTTCCCTTTGTACTACAAATTAGCAACCAAATAATCAAAATTTTTGCATAATTTAAAAAACATAGAAATAGTGTTTTACAGACAGTTTTAATGCAATAAATTCAAAACTTAAAGATAGGACACCAACAGAAATTAAATCTAACATAACTTATTCTACATCATGTAATAACTGCAATTTGTGATGTATAGGACATACAAGCAATTGACTTAAAACTAGACTCATGCTACATGAAAGTGATTGTAATTTACAAAGACCACGATGTGCTCTGGCAGTTCAGAGCAACAATTTAGACCATATGATTAGATTTAATGAAGTAAAAATTCTTGAGAAAGCTGACAACAATTACGAAAGGCTCTTTCTTGAAATGTTTGGTATTAACAATAATGAAACCATGCATTTTAGATCAGACACTAATAATTTAAACACTAGTTATGATGGACTGTTCCTAATTTACAAAAACTTTCAATTACATCATTCACTCCATCAAAATCAAGAAGAATCACCACTTATATAGTTATACGATTACATACCTGTTACACACTTTTTTAATATAATTTAGTTCTCCTAGTTTACATTCTAATTGACATTGTTTAAAATTGTTACGTTAAATTTATATTTACAACATAATCTTTTGTAATTCAATAATTTTGTTATTCTTACTTGTGTTAAATTGTTAACAAACGAAATTTCATTGAAACCAAATTTTATGCTTACCCAATATCTCGATTTTATTTTAAATAATAACAATAATTATTTTTATATATATATATATATATATATATATATATATATATATATATATATATATATATATATTTATATTATATATATATATATATATATATATATATATATATATATATATATATATATATATATATATATATATATATAGGAAATTTTTATAGCCCTTATGATCTTCGCAACATCTTGATGCTGGAAATCAAAAGCAATGTAATGCTGGGAAATATTTATTCTTTCAAAACGCAGTTCGAGCTGATGGTGATTGTTTGGATCCACCTCGTGACCTTATCAACCTTTTCAGGTAATTCCATACTTTCTCCATGGGATTAAGTTCTGGAGAGTTCGCTGGCCAATCCTCTCTTCAAAAAATGCATTCACTTGCCTTGTTCTATGACGACGCGCGTTACCATCAACAAACACGAAACCATCGCCTATTTCACTGGCAAATGGCAACACTACGGGTTGTGTTACCCCATTAGGATACCTGACGCTGTTCATTGTAGAATTTCCAAGCGTAACCAAATCAGTACGACGAATCGCAGAAATACCTCCCCAAACGGTAATTGAACCACCTTCATAAGCTTGATGGTAAGTCACGTGGTTTCTCAATATAGCATTCTCCTCTGTTTCTCCAAACTCTCACTCTTCCATCTGAGCTATGAAGACGCACTCTGGCCTCGTCACTGAATAAACAACGACCCCACGACCCCAACCTACATCATTCCAATTTACATGATGGTGTGCCCGTGCCCACTCTAGCCTACTTCTTTTGTGGGCACTGTTCAACAATGGAAATTTTTTAGAAGATCTGGACCTTAAATTTACCGCACGAAGTCTTCTTACTGCTTGAGTACCTGTTGCATTCAATAATTAAATTTGGAGAGTTTTTGCGGTAGAAAATCTATTCCTTCGACAATAAACCGCAATAAAACTGTCCTCCCAGATTTCTGTACTGCAATTTCGCCCTCCGGACAGATTCAGTATCATTACAACCCATTCAAACTCTTCTGATCACATTGTGGCTCACATTGAAATGGACAGCTACAGTTCCTAGCGATGCACCAGTCATCAGCATTATGGATCGTTCTTCAATAATAAAGCCTAATGGCATTTCTAAAGTGCAGTCAACCACACCGAATTAAAACTTTCTCAAGGAATTCGCAAAAATTCTCTTAAAACTTGATAAAAGTATAAGCGTCTGCTAGCTCAATAACTGCACTTATAAAGATTTAGTCAAGAATTTGTAATCAAACGAAAATTTTACTGAAATCAATAAAGAAGATTTTTATATATATATATATATATATATATATATATATATATATTAGGATAAGTAGCATAAATTACTTTACTTTTTTTACGTCACAAGCGTCGCCCACTTTGACTGAAATTTCCAATGACGTCGTTAACCTTAGAAAGTTGTTTACCTTAAGAGACTGGGCTTTGGACAAACTATTCTGAAATTGTTTAATAATAAAGATACTTGTAAAACAATGCTTTTGTTCGCGTCTTGTCGTGATTTGCATGTATAAACCTGTAGGAAATAGCTCTTTATTTGTTTTTACAATACTGCTCATTATTATTATAAAGTAGGTTGCATAATTACCTTAAAAAAATGTTATAGTATTCTTATTTTAGATGGAATTAATTTGAAAGGTATATTTCCTCTCATTACCTTTTAAAAGACAGGCTTCAAAAAAATAGTATTTCTATTGTACACATTACATTACCTAATTAAGAAAGGAAGCATTTTGTAATTAAACATGTAATTTAAACGAAAATTGGGATTATATATAATTTTTTACTTCAGGCATGTAAAGACAACTTTCAATAGCACATTTCAAAAATAAAACAAAACCTAATTTACACGACCTTTATAAAGATTCTTATATACAACGCGCGATAAGTTTTGAATTCATCAAATATTTCTAAAAATTGTTGCATATTTCAAAGATTTAAAAAAAAATTACTACATTTCTTTTACAGCCCATTTGTAACCGATATGTACAAATTATGCTTTAAAAATTATTATTTCACTTCGCCTTCAACAATAAGTTCATTTGTTATTAAAAAGATAAACAACAACATCATTCTTATTTTTTACCTTGAGAAAAGGCACCTTCAACAAGCCCTGAAGCTGGCCATAGGTCTAACCTTGAAGTTATCCTTATAAATTTCAACGACTTAATTCGATTCTGAAAGATTACTATAAAAACGTACATTTGAGATGGTTAATTTAGTTCTGTTTTGAAGAGCATATCATCATCATCGTTATGGAATCTGAAAATGTTAATCAGATTCTCGGACTGTTCTGTGATGGAGTATTATTAACAGCTGAACTGTTGATAAAGGTATACAATATAATTAATCATAAGGTAGTGTTTGAGAATGACACTATCGATTCGTTGGAAGAGTACGATAATTTTGTGGAGGCTATACGGGGAGTTGGTGGAATGTGAGTATATACTTGTTTTATATTTAAGTTTTTAATAATTTTTTTAAAGCCCCGCTCAAGTAAATATGGAGGAGGTGTTTGTTTATGATGATGATGAAGAGATGTTGGAAACTTCGGCAGCGGATGATTTTAATACGATAACGGTATGTCTTTTAATTTTCTATTGTTTCGTTTCATGAATCAGTACATTACAGGCGTTGCAGCAAGGCCAATCGGGTTCAGGCCTATCAACTCAGCCACAACAACGAGAGGCCGGACCATCCTCTACCCAAACAAGAATCAGTTACATAAATATAATAGGGGAATCAAACACTAAATTAATACGAAAATCTAGCAGCACATGTAAATCGCTGAGATTTACCTTTAATGACGAGACATGCAAGGATAACCCATTAACCTTATAACATTAAAAGCGTCCGAATACTAACAATAATATCGTGATGATGTAATAAACCAAACGCAAATGTAATAAACTATTAGCATTGATCAAATAAATTTAATTAGAAAATATCAAATAACAATCACCACTGCCGTTGGCTCAATTCAGATTAAGAAAGAGCGGGTTCTAATATACTGATTTGTTAACATACCTGAAATGCTGCATATATCTGCTTGATTATTTTCACTCTTAATTAATAAAAATGCAATATAAAAGTTATGAAAATATGATAAAAATTGAGCGTGTTGTCTTTTGTTATAGGAACAACAAACCTAGTTAATGAATAATAATAAACAATTTATCAAAATGAAAATAAAATAACAAGATATACTTAAGTTTATTCAACATCCAATTGAAATGATTGAAAAATCAGTAGTCTTATTACTATTCTAAAGTGTATAAAAAAATCATTACCTTTGAACGTTCGGTTCATAAACTGTTACTGCTGGTAACATGAAACAGAATGGTGAACTTGGTGAGGTCATTGTTCAATTTATCCTTAATATATTTTGTCCATAAATTTATTGCACTTTGAAGTTTAAGTATGTAGAACTTGCGTTGTAAAATGTAATCCAAGTAAAAATTTCCATTAAAATTAGAAAAATAATAGAATAGTAAAATAGTGAAATGTAAGTGCCATTAAAAATAAGTATTATAAAATGCCATATCAAATTATGCATTATAAAAGTAAAAGTATAAAAGTGTGAAAATGGCCATCTAAAAAGCAAATGCTTTAGTTTTAAATATAATGAATTAGAAAATAACTTACCATCAAAATCTGATGGCACTAAATATAAAAAATTAGGTAAAACCATGCTTTCTGCTATAACATTCAGCAGCAAGTGAAAATATAGCGGTTTTCAGAATAGCGCTAAATGTTCAAGTTGTCACGTTGCTGGATACAACATCAGAATCAATTTTTAAGAAAGGAACTATAACTCTTATGAAATATTACACCTATAACGATATGTTCTAGGAAATGCAAATTAAATTGCCTTCAATTCTACATTTTAATAATTAAAACTTTTCTAATATTACGCCAATAAATGAACGATCTTAAATTAATGTATTTTAATACAACCAAAAATTGTTACAATTTTGTATGTAAAAATATACCATTTCAAATGTTATTTATCTAACACATATTTTTTACAGAGTGCATTCGAGGAACTGTATACATACATTGTGAAGGATGCAGATCCGTCAAACCGTGTCGGTTTCACATTAACACTAGCACCGCCGACTATTGTAAATACCTAAAACTGCCGTAGCCGATCATTTTGACCTCTTTATAACAAAGATAATTTTGAGATGTATTCTTTATATATTTTACACTTTATTGAGAAAGAAACATAAAAAACACGTTTTAATTAAATAAAAATCGAATTGATTCTAATACATTTAGAATTCGGTACAGTTTTACATGCTGTATTACGCTCCACAGTTCAAACAAATAACGGTCTTTGTTACACTTCCACATTTCCCACAAACATATTTGTGGCACATTGAACAAGCGTCAGCAGTTTTATTTTTGTCACATTTTTTTAATTTGGTACTGATGACGTTTTTTTAGGTTTCGTTGTATCAGATGTGCTGGTACTTGCACCAGAATCTTGTTTCGAATCGAAATACTCTGTTCTTGGTTCCTCAGTTAGAGTAAAAATAAAGTCTCTTCTTTTTATTTTACTGCCTACGACTTCCTTATAAACTATCCAGGCGTTGATTGTGGCAAGATCTAAAGCATTGTAAAACGCATGAACTGACCATCTACGTGAACCAGCCTTCGTAGAATATTTTCTAGCCATTTTGACCAACACACCTACCTCAAACTTTGTTTCATTGTAATACAACGCTGTCTTAGGTTTCTTCTTTTTGCCATCATCTATAGCCACAGTTGGATGCAGCATACTTAGCAGTATGACATTTTTATTAACTGCCCTTTTATTCTTGATACAAATTGGTAATTCCCTTCTTGCTCGGTTCATTGTTCATACTATTGTTGTATTCTTTTTTGTCAGCATTGTTGCTAACTTTTGGCTGGTAAAAAAGTTGTCGGTAGTAACATTTCTAGCCATATTTAGGAAAGGTTCCGTTAATTTTAAAACGACATATTCTGGAATGGGTTGGTTGTTAGGACGCATACCATATTTTCCTAAATAAGAAAAACCATTCAGGAGATATATAGAATTCGTATCAACAGCTAACACCAAATTTATCAGGCTTATTCGCCATATATTGTGTAAATCTGCATCTAGCTTTAGTAGGAAGCAGTTGTTCGTCTACTGTAATGTTTGATCCTGGAACATAACTTTTCAGTTACTAATAAATTTATCCCATATTTCGGACGCCAAAGCTAACTTATCACTAACTAAACGTTCTTTTCGTATTGATCGAAAATCAAATCTTAGAAATCTCATGATTTCACGAAATCGATTGCGTGACATGTCTCACGAAAAAATTGCCGTCCCCGAGTAACAGGCCATAAATTGTCAAGCTGTAATGCTCTTGCGCCGTAAGCAACACGAGCTAGCAATATTGCAAAAAAAGCGTAAAGTTCATGAAGAGACAAAGACCAGTTTGTATCATCTTCTAGTTATCGTTTAGCTTCAATTTCAGAACATTTCTGAATATATTTTAGCGTTGCGTTACCTATATACAATAAAAATGCACTTAGGATAGAGTTAGCAAACACATTTCTTTTTGCATAAGGAGTTGGTCCAGGAGTATTTCGCATAACATTTCTTTGAACTATACGGCCAACATAAGGTCCACTTGATTCCACAACTTCCCATATATCTTGTTTACTCCCCACAGGTAAATAAATAATTTTTCGTTTTAGTTAGTGTTCAGTGTCATCACTAATTTCACTAGAAGTGGAATTATTTACGCAGACATCAGATTCTTCACTTCGTTCACTACTTTTGTCATCAACAGGAACGGCTTCATCACCTTTACATTGTTTATTTTCTTTTTATTCTTCAGATAAGTTTTCCAACAAAGATAATCTAGCCTGTTGTGTAAAATCAGACGACCACATTTTTTTTACTACGAAATTAGCCCGTAATAAGTCAAAGTATGTAAGAATTCACATGAACTAATTTGAAATTTCAGCATTGAATATATGATCTCTATAGAAACAAGTCATAACTTGAATTTTTCATGTATTAACACATTATTCTAATTAACGACTAAACTTCTACTTGAAGTTACTAAAAATTACCATAATGTAAAATACATTTTATCTTTATGTTGAATGTTTGTTAACTAATTGAAAACATTATGAACATATGAACTCAAAATGACTTGCATTACAAAACTTGAAAACAAAGTGAATTTTTATATATTTTATATTCTAAAGGCAAAAATCAGAAAATCATAATTCTCAAATCTGACAAGAGAAACAACTTTAAAGAAACTAAATTGACATCTTTTCTGCGTAAGGAACCCAAATTCAAGATAAACCTTTATCATTTGAATTAATAGTTGTCAGTGTTGTCAATATATAACATAATGGACAGTCTTTTTCGAAACTTGTTAATTTTAAAGTTAGATTTACCTGTTGGTATAGCTCAAAAACTTACAAGAAAATTTTCACATTTGTAAACTAAAAACATGATTATTGTTTCTAAACAATCGAACAAATTGATTTTGAAGTCTTAGACTCTAGAATCATAAATTTTCAAACTTGTTTCCTTTTCTTAATTAATCTTTCAAAATCATTTCTTCTATACACTGTTTTATAATTATCTGATCTTTATTTTTCCTTAAATCTGTTCTAAGTTCTCAATATCAATTATACTCACTTTTTAGTTCTCAAAACCTTATAATCCCTAAGGAAATTTTGTATTTCCTTTTTTAAATCCTGTCCTATTAAAAATTTTTTTTTTTTTTTTTTTTTTTTTTTTATTTTTTTTTTTTTTTTTATTTTTTTTTTTTTTTTTTTCTTTTTTTTTTTTTTTTTTTTTTTTTTTTTTTTTTTTTTTTTTTTTTCTTTTTTTCCTTTTTTTTTTTTTTTTTTCTCTCCCTTTTTTTTTTTTTTTTTTTCTAAGAAAGCAATCTGGTTTATATCCAGCCATTCATAAGTAGAACACGTGTATAGTGAGCTGTATAAAAATATTTTCAGTTCAACATATGGTTATTATTAGAAAGTCAAAGTAAAACACATCTAGGTATGTATTTTAATATGTTTTACTTGTTATTGCTAACAAAATTTCGATAAAGGTTTTTAAATGTATTACATAGGATGACGTCATAAAATCAGATCTACAATAGCTGGTACGTATTCGTGGATTTTAAACTCAGAAGTTATTGTTAATTGCGTATAATAATAGACCATTAAACCTTCGTCTTTTATTTCCATTATAATTTGATATTTAGAACATGTTAATTTAATTATTTCATACACATACACACACACACATATATATATATATATATATATATATATATATATATATATGTGTGTGTGTGTGTGTGTGTGTGTGTGTTGTGTGTGTGTGTGTGTAATTATTACTTTCCGGTCCTTTTTAATGAGGTTTTATAACTGTTAATGAACGCGTTTCTATAAAACAATTTTGAGTGTATGTATAAACATTCAAATAAATCAGACATAATTTTCGAATGTATAGATGGTAGTTTAGAAAGAGAATCTGCCTATATAAAAGCACCATTGCATTAAGAATTATTTATTATTTCATTAATATTTAAAGACTTTAATGTATTGTTTTAACTCTGGTTTCCCAAACTGTAAACATGATTTATTGATTTGTTGATTGATTAATTACTGATTATTTGATACACGATTTGTTTAAATTGATTCATTAATTAATAAATTGATTGTTTATGAGAAAGAGCCGAAAAGGAGAAAAATGAAAAAAAAAAAGGAAAAGAAACGGATAAACAAAAACAAAAAATGTGATAACTTCTATTACAGAAAATGTTCTTAGTCTATACATATGGCGCTAAAATCAGTTTTAACTCAAAACCCCAGATGACACAATCTTACAAGGATAAATTAGTTAAATTTTTTATGACCGAACCAACTGTGATTAGGTTAGAAACAAACAATTTCACCAAGACGGCCCATACCAAAAAACTTTTATGCACTTATAAGGTTAATTTAAAGGGACCGGACAGACGAAAGAACAAGTTTAAGATCTAAGTTTAAAGTCAGCATTAGGGAGAATACAAATCCAAATTTGATAACCAATCAGAATGAGAGACTTAGTCACGACCCATTTTGTCCTAGTTTTAATCCCCAAAAACGCTGCATGGGAATTTAATTCAAGGGTATACAAAAAAAGCTCTTAATTTTAGCTCAAATGAAAAAAAAAGGATAAAAATTCCCTTACGTGAAACAAAAATATGAAGGTGTTGGGTGAACCAAAACAAGATGGCGTCAAGTGCCTGTTTGTTATGTAATGCATTAATTTACATTTTCGTGCTTAATCAGCAACAACGATAGAAAATTCAAGGAATTTTGAAAATGGCATTTTCCAAGATAGTGTCAATGCCTTTTAAATAACATCAAAATAATGGATGTTTTGTGTTAATTCTAGTTAAAAAACCGATGGAGAAAGTCATCTCCAACATTAAAACTAATTATTATCATCACTGGCATTTGAAAACTTTAATTTGAATGGGATATTTATTTCTCTTTAACAGCAAATAATTATGGTCATTTGCCACCGCTTGAATATTTTGTGAATCAGATGTCAGAAAAATAGGCATAAACTTGTACACGCACAAAGTATTGTATTAATTTCATGGATGTTAATTCGAAAGGTTGCTTTTTGGTCGATCTTTTAAACTAAAGTTGATCCATTTGAATCAAACAATTTGTGCAATAAAGTATTTCGCAGGTTTTCCTCAAAAAAAACAATGTATTTAAAGACGTTTATATCAAAAAATAAGTCGAATAAGTGGTTGGTTTAACATTAACAGGTGACCATAGCATGCCAAAAGCTCGCGAGTTCAGAAATCTGAAGGTGTAATGATTGATGATTATTGCACTGAATCAAATACCGTTTACGAGTTTCTTGGATGCTATTGGCACGGTTGCGAGTTTTTAACCAGGCCAATATTAAAAATTGAATGTAAATACATATGTTTGTCTGAAACGAAAATATAGCTGCCCGATCTCAATTTTACGCGAGCGCGGATATAATCTAGCGGAGATGCAATGCGATCTTAAAAACCAATACATGCAAACGATGATTAAATGTTTACAAGAATCTAAAGTCGATCTTTAAATTCACGAGACGCGTTTTACTTCGGACTAATGCAAGAAAACCTACATAAGTGTGACGGATTTGAGAAAATCATGAATTTGACGTGTGCTGTATATCATGTAATAAATACAAAAATTTTGTAGATCACCCAAAATTCACGTAGGTTAAGATTGTGAAAATTTATTACCGGTATTTAAAATGTCGGTACTACCCCTTTACAACCAATGATTCATTTTTTGCTTAAGTTGATTTTTTTTATGTATACTTGTTGCAAATTAAATGAAAATTAATGAAGATGCAGTTTCGTTGGAACGTTTTAGCACGAATTGGGCTATCTAAAACTACAGTTATGAATGTTTCTAAGATTTGCCTATGACAAAGCCATGAAACAGGGTGGACTGAGTTTACATTATTTTCCTGAACTCAAAGGAATTTTGGATTTCCATTATATGTCAGAAACCGATAAATTGAACTACAAAGGAATATTTCAAAAAAATTCACTGGACGAAACAACATTAAGAAAATCCGGTTAAGATACTTTCAATTAAAACTTTTTTTAAGTTTGGTCAACAAAATTTACCTTAAAGTATTTATCCGAGCCAAAGGACTTTTTAAAGTTTACGGATCCTTTGGTTCAATTCAATACTATATTTAACGATTGCTGGTTTTAATTGGGATAGACCTGGGTGAAGGCAAGTAAAAACTATAAATTGCGTACAAAAGCTCCAACGTTTAAAGCTAACAGTTACCTGAAAAGACCGGCCTCTGTATTATGAACAGATAGCGTCAATTTTAAATCGACGACTGGACTAACTTGGGAGATTTCCTTTCAAATATCCGGTAAAGGAAGTTATAAGCAGTTTGTTATTACCGAAAATCTACAGTTATAAGTGTTTTAATAAAACACCTAAATCAACTTAAAGTGAAAATTACCTTAAAAAGTCATGATGTATTAACTAGACCTGAATCAAATGTAAAATAATTTTAATCGACGAAGGTTGAGAACTTTGACACCCGTTTTGGTATAAAAATAAATAAAATGATAAAAAAATTTATTTATCATTACAAAACTCCTTGAAGACTTTGGTCTTGATTCGTTTTCGTGTTTGCATGTTTGGTTATAATTTTGGTGTTGCACATTTCCCGAGGTGTTTTCGTGTTTTATTGCATTTGCATTTTTTTGTGTTTTGTGTTTCATGTTTTTTTGCGTGATTGGTATTTTCGTTTTTCGCGTTTGCGTTTTATTTTTCGCGTTAGTGTGTTTTGTTTGCATGTTTTCGTTTTTCGTGTTTGATTTTCGCGTTTTGGTTGGTGTTTTCGTGTTTGTGTTTTAGCGTTTGCATTTTATGGTGTTCTCAGTTAGCGTGTTTGTTTTATGTTTTCGCTTTAGTGTGTTTTGTTTGGTGTTTTTTTTCCTTTTCGCCTTTCTGTTGTCGTGTTTTCAGCTGTATCTGGTCTGTACTTGTGGCTGTGTTTGTGCTTGTGTTTGTGCTTGTGCTTGTTTTAAAACCTATGATATTACAGAAACATTTAGTTCAAAAAATATGCCACTAGATGGCAAACAAATAATTAGTCCTAGAAATATAATATGGCGCTAAACAAAAGTATTCATTAGTTATACCTAGATTAAACAAGCATTTCAAACCAACCAAGGGAAAGTAAAACATGTCTTATGACAAGGGCAGAAAAACGACAAAAGAAAACATTTTCATTTCTGATAAAATTTCATGCACAAACCACCAAAAAAAATTTTCATTGTCTTAAAGTTTGAAATTAAAGGGACCAATTGAATAGTGTTAAAATCTCATTATTAAGAACTATTTCAAATTTTCCTGAAGGTCCAAGAGTAAACCAAACTAATATATATATATATATATATATATATATATATATATATATATATATAAATATATATATATATATATATATATATATATATATTTTTTATGTTCCCAAATTCGCTTCTCTATAAAGGATCTCGGCTTCTTTATACTTACGGCAAAGGTTAAATGGGGAAAGTTTTAAAGCTTAGAGCATTAGATATCCGGTTTCAGATTTACGATCGGTCAATTGGTTTTGAAAATATCGGCGAAAAACCGAAAATGGGATTTCGTTTTCGCCAGTAAATCCGAAATGGTTAATTTGACAGCTGTCACTGTGAGATTATTCACATTTTTTAAGACGAATAAGATTGTATAATGTCACAATCGTCTTTGTTATCCCACAATCTGCCTCAACTTTCATTTTTCTTATTGCCGCCATATTTTATTTTTCGATTTTTGAAAGAGCAATATTTCCAGTTTAGTGTTCCAAACTGATAAAAGAGTTTCATCGAAATATCACACTTTCTAAAGTTAGGTCTTATTTATTATTAGTAGGTATTTATTTGTCCAAAATAACATTAATAAAAAGTATAAAATTTTTGAATTTTCAATAAAACATGAAATTAAATAAACCTCCAAAAAACAGATGTTTTGGGACAAATTCCCAGCTATGATTTTAAAATAAAGCCAGAAAACATTAATTTAATTAATACTTGAACCTTTGAACAACCTACAATAAATTACAAAATTAATTTACAGATTTGCAAAATGACGTCCATTTACATCGAGACATTTTTGACAATTGGTGACTGTTTTTCGTACAACCCTAGCAAGTGTATTTCCATTAACACTATTTCTAAATGTATCCAAAACTCTTGTCTCAGGGTTTCTTGGTCGCAGGAGGATCAAACTCTAGGCCTCATTTTTGTGTGACCCCAGAGGTAGAAATCCAAGGGCGAAAGGTCAGGGGATCTAAGGAAATATTGGACCATTTAATGCAAAATTCTTTCATCAAACCCCCTTAAGAAGTTCCTGACTTGAATGGTGTTGTGTGCCGGACATCCATCCTGTTGAAACCAGGTTCTTCTGAACTCATCTTGGTGAGGTAGCTTAAAGCCGGCACAACCTGGTTTAAAAGCTCTAGTACCTCTGTCCGTTTAAATTATAGTCAAACAAAAATGGTCCTATAAGTCGATTTCTGAATGATTAATAATTTATAATACATAGGTGCCCAATTAAAATAGGTGTTAGATTAAATTCCAATAATCCCACCCAAAACGTTACTTAAATCTGGTCTGAACGCCCCTCCACTTCGTGAGGGTTTTCTACAGCCCAATGATGAATGTTGTTTATTAAAAACTCACAATTCGTAAACCATACCACAAGACACATTCTATACCACTCGCAGGATTTCCTTAAGTCCTTGAAATTTTTTGTTGGATAGTAGTTTTTTTTAACACTCTTTGTACCGTTGATTTTGACACAAATTGTTCTACCGTTCTTACCGATGCACTGGGGTTTTCGTTGACAGCTTGTAAAATGTTTCTGTCACGATTTTCATTATCAATATTGTATCCGCTTTTAGGTTGTTCGAACCCCTAGTTTTAAATTAATTACAATTTTTCTGAAGTGGGTTTTATGAGGCTGCCGGGGTTTACATCTCCAAATACCTCGCTGAGGTAATGTCGGCGTTTCTGTTTGACTGCAAGTAAAGCGCTAACATGTCAAACTTTTCTTCATTTGAATAGGGAATACCGGCCATTTTCAACAGGCTTTTTACAATTTTGTGTCACGTTTAATTTTAATGACAGAAAAGCGTACTACTTAGAAAACACTACTTTGAATTATTTAACGTCAAAGCCAGAGCCACCTTATATGGAAAAATGAAACCCAATTTTACAACAATAAATATGTCCTACTAATAATAAAAATAAGACCTAACTTTAGAAAGTGTGATATTTCATGCAATCTTTTGCCTTTGGAATAATCTCACATTGTGATGCTTAACCATTTGTTTACTGGCGAAAAACGAAATCCGCCATTTTCGGTTTTTCCCGATATTTTAAAACCAATTGACCGATCGTAAATCTGAAACCAGATATCGAATGCTCTAAGCCACTAAAACTTTCCCATTTAACCTTTGAAGTATAACAGAAAGATCCCTTTATAAGAAGTGAATTTGGGACACATTGTATATTTTACTTATTAACCTTCACGCCATTCCCTTGGGGTAGGCAAACAATCCCTGCCTCTTATTTATTTTTCATTCACAATCTTTCTCCATGCTTTCCTATTCCGCATCCCCCTAGCTTCCGCAAGATTCATACATAGTCTCTGACATGCCCTTTTTTTAAAACTCCTTATCTTTTTTCCTTTATCATAGATTCTACTACATTCAGCCAAGTTTTACGCGGCCTACCAGGCCCGGCCTTTCCCTAACCTCACCCCATATATTTGTTTCGTTAATCTTGCGTTGTTCATTCTCTCAATGTGACCAAACCAACGTTGTACAACTTTTATATCTATCCATCATCGTCTTTTCCTCACCACACCCCTCATTATGCATTCATTTTTTCTTGTCCCTTCTCGTTTTACCACATGCGCTTCTCAGAATCTCATACCCACGGCATTTATTTTTCTTTCGTGCTTTTTTGACATACCCATGTCTCACTTCCATACAGTACTGACGGACGAATACGCCATTATAGATTGCTCGTTTCGCAGCTAGGCTCATGCTTTCATTTCTCATTATCGTCCACATACTTCCAATCACTTTCCTTCCAGCATTGACCCTTCGTCCAATTCGCCTCAATTGTACCATCTGCAGTAAACATTCTACCGAGATATACCAGTCGTCCACTTGCTCCCAATTTCATCTTGCAGAGTAAATACTCTACCTCCTTTCCACCTTCCCGATTGAACACCACAATCTTAGTTTTGTTCACGTTTACCTTTAGGTCCATGCTCTCACAGACTGTATCAAACTTCCTCAGAGCGGTTTGCAGCTCATCCGCACTGTCACTTAATAAGACTGTGTCATCTGCATACACCAGAGTCGTACATTTACGTCACCAACCATTACAATTTTTGTTACATGCTTGTCTAAGACATTTATCCATGTATATTGAACAACCACGGTGACATACACAGCCTTGTCGCACCCTTGCTCAATATTAAAGTATTCACTCACCTCCCTCACCCTAACACATGCCCGACTACCGTTGTATACTGCCCTTATTCCATTTATTAGACCTTTATTTACGTATTCATTTAATATTTCCCACATTTCTCTATTCACTCTGTCATATGCTTTCTCCAGATCTACAAACGCACAGTCAACTTCCTTTACCTTTAAACACTTTTCGATCACCTTGGAGAGCAACCATCTGATCGACACATCCTCCCTGGCATGAAGCCACCTTGCACATCCCAATCTTAGTTGTGTAGTTTTCGTACTCTATCAATCAGTATTCTTCCAAATACTTTACCAGGTACGCTGAGCAAGCTTATTCCTCTGTAGTTCTTACAATCACTCTTGTTCCCCTTACCCTTTACAATGGTACAATGATCGCGCTCTTCCAATCACTCGGCACTTTTCCACATAAGGCATACATTGAATAATTCACCAATCTTCGTATAAGCTTTGCACCACCATACTTAAGCATTTCACCAGTGATTTCATCTACCCGCTCCTTGCCGTTTTCAACCTTCCTACCGTTTTTCTACCTCATTTATTCCAATATCCTTCTCAGTTTCATTCATCATTTCTTCTAATTCTCCTTATTTAACCCTTCAGTCTTACTTTCCTCACTACTGTACAGCTTTCCAAATATTCTTAGCATTTTTTCAAATCGTCCCATACTATTTGTTTCTATATTCTCCTTAGGCTTTTTCTTTTGTTTTTCCCTTTAAAATTTTTGTTTTAAAACACCCCTCCTTACAATTCCCTTTCTTTTCTCAGTCCTTCTTTTTGCAATTTAATTCAATGTTCCATTTTTTTTCTTCCTTACCTTTTTTTTCCCCCTTTTTACCGACTCATTCCACCAAGCACATTTTTTCTGTCTACCTACAATCACTCTTCCACATATTCGCACGGCACAATTGACAACAGAGTTTTTCAAGCTTATCCATGCACTTTCAACGTCAGTGTCTTTTATTTGTTCGTTCCACACTGTTTCATTCACATTCAACTCTTTATTCACAGCATCTCGTATTTCATTCTCGCACCATTATCCACTAGTTTGTCAACCCTAATTCTGGACGTTCGCACTACGTTTTTTCCTTCTCCAGCCCACTTTTGCCCTAAACACACCTCGATACAACCAAAAGTGGTCCGATCCACACTCGCCCCCATTACTTTTTGTCTTTCACCAGGTTTCTAAGGTTCATCATACACTATCAAGTCTATCATACTTTTAGATTCACCTCTTTGCCATGTATACAATGCACATTTTATGTTTAAACCACGTATTGGATACAAACAGGCTTTTCCACACAGATGTTCAGCAGGTGTTCACCTTCTCATTGATTCTTTGGTCTCCGAACTTTCCTAGAATTCACTTCCCCAATTAATCACTCTTTCGTTTGGCTTACATACGTTCAACACGTTCTCTTTCATTCCAGAAGTTCTCACGCTCCTGGTCTCTTTCTCCATTCACCGGGATAGCATGCAATAAGAAAAATTCTTCGAAACTCCACTTTCATTCTAACCCTATTAGGGAGATACCAATTGTACTGTTTCACATCTTTTCGCTCTTTCACTTATGATCACCCAACTCCTTTGCCCATGCACTTCCGTCTCAACTCCTGACCATAGTGCCAGGCTGCCATCCTCCATCTCCACAGCATCCTTTCCTTTGCGCTTTGTCTCCGATACACACAGAATATCAAGGTCTTTCGTACATTACATTGCAATTTCAAATTCTTTACCATGCCCTCTAACATTCCGTACCGACTCGCCATTCATTCCTTGCACAGTCGTCAGAACCGTCTGTTTGACCTTGACCGCCCCTTGTAGCCAGGTCGATCCGAGGCAATTGTATTGTTTTTTGAGTAATATCATAGCGAAGACCCCGTTATATATATATATATATATATATATATATATATATATATATATATATATATATATATATATATATATATATATATATATATATATATATATACATAATATCAGCCAAAAATAAACCTTTAACCTCATCTCAAAATAAATAAAGATTATTCTCCTGCAGTCAAAATTTCAGCTTATTTTTTTATTTTATTTTTATAAATTTAAATACTAATAAAAAAATTTTATTAGCATTATCAAAAATTTTGGATTTAATCTAGACTACAAAAAGTATTAACAAACAAAAAAAGTCTCATAAATGTTTAACAATACAATGATTATCAATCTAACATCAACCGACCCATATGCAGTAAGGAAAAGAACGACTGTTAATACTTACTTTAATAGAGATTTCAGATATCCATTACATGCAACATATTGTATTACATGCGTTTTAAATCTCATGCCATTGTTAAAACCAAAATGAGATTTCCAAAGTTTTTATAATGAGTTTTAAAGTTATTTTAAGAAGATTAAAGTCTATTTTATGTGAGTTCATTTTTTAGGCAAAGCAGGTAAAATTCAGGAAAAAGTTGTAACTGTGTGGATATAGGCATCACATAACTACTTTGTGAAAGATTTTCTTTTTTACAAAGTAAAATTTTAATAAAACGCACAAATGGTAAATATAGGCCAAAAATTATAAATTTTCTCTTATAATTATTTAAACATTAAAACATTATTTATATTATAACATGAATATCCGTATATTTACAACTTTTCAATTGCTTTATAAATCAAAAAAACTTGTGGAAAATCACAAATTAGGGAAAACTAAAAAGTGATTAATTGTGTATGTGACTGTTTTTGTATTCTTTTCCTGCGAAATTAAATAAAGCTTGAAGATTGATTAAACGTGTTAGGTTTTTCGTGGGTTAGGACTTTTACGTCATATACCTTTTTATTCAATTTATGCGTTAAACGTATAACTAAAGAATACCAACAAATTTATTTTTTAATCGAATTTATTGCAGTAGAAAATATTCAAGAATTATTCATACAAGCTCATTAAAACCCTTATGTATATAAACAAGGTTAAAACTCAAATTTATGTATATCAAAATTTACGTTTCAAATTTTTTAAAATTTGGAAGATTTCATTTCAATGCAAAAATTACAAATAGTCAAATACTGATATAATTTCTCTGGCATTTTAAATTAGAATCAAAAGTTTAATTTTTTACTTTTTGTAATAATGTTTTGATTCCCTGAATACAGTTTTCTTTTTAGTCGTGATACAAACCTACAGGTTTAATATTCTTGCAATAGAGAGCGCTGTGACAAATTTATAAGTTTAATCTTAGAAATTATAAATAAATAAATGCTTTAGAGGATGTATGTATATACGTGTAGTCAATCATTTTTCCTTATTTCTCAAACTAATCATTATGTATGTAAATAGCATATTGATCCGAAAGTCTATTACCGTTTAGTATTGCTTATGTATTGAAAATGAATATTTGCTTACCCGTTAGCTTTTAATGATAGTGTCTAATTCATTATTCAGTTAATTCCATTATTATTATTAAGCATTTTACTTCATTTTTAATTTAATAGGTACAAAAAAATTATAATTGATAGTTGTTTACTTGTATGGAATTTTATGTTTTCCTTGGACAAATATATAGTTTTTGAAAAATCACACAAACGCTTAAAAAACATCCAACTCGTCATCTAATATGTGTACAATTACTGTATTTATTGAGAGGAAACACCACTATTCACGATGTACCCTTCCATTTTGTTTAGTTATTAAAACAGCCTTTTTCTTATATGAATATTCAAAATTTCAGGGCTGTATCTAAAATAAGCGTAGTTAATCCTGACTAGGTGGTAACTAAACTATACGTTAGTCTGGAAGTCATAAAACAAGTTTGCTACATTTGTACTTCACCACTTTTACAATAAAAGAGAATCGAAATTATGTGTTCAAGGTATACAAACTTGACACAAAGTTAATTGAGGTTTATGAATTAAATGAAATTGTGTTAAGTACTACTTCGGTACAACACAGAATACCAGAGAGTACGATTCATTAAGATCTGAAGTGAATTATATCATTAACACTAGAAATGCGGCATAATTTATTTACGTACTAATACACAATGAGTAATTAAATACACCCTGAACACATAATTTCTTTAGTAATAATGCCAACGCATTTCCCACATACTGTTTTTTTGCTGATTTTGCAATTGTCTTTCGATGTATCGGCACATATTTTAATTTGGAATTGCCTTCGCTTGTTTGTTGATTGCGACCCATCTTGTTGACATATAGTAGATTTTCTTGTAGATACGTGCTCACTCCTGAGTTCATCAGCGAGTTTCAAAATATATTCCCTACGACTTATGTTTTCATTATGTACTGAAATTGTAAATTATGTTGAAAAATGATTGTAGAGGCCACCTCCTGGAAGACGTTTTGGTCCAAAACATCTACCCCATATTTAGTATTATTGTAGAATTTTACGGTTTCGGGTAGCTTCTTCTGTCCCTCATCAGCCGTTGGAAATTTATGTATACTACTGAGAATGCACACATTTTTCGACCTTTTCGCTTGATAACTTAGAGGAATATCGTCACATACAAAAACCTTCTCGATTTTTTTATAGCAGCTGGTAAAAATCTTCTACTGCGGTCCGCAGTTCCGACTAGTGATGTAAAAAATTATCTACAGTTACATTTCTCCCCTTTTCTAGAAAGGGTTTCATTAATTTCATCACAATATGTTCAGATGATAACATATTTGTTGGTCTTGAGTCGCTTTGCCCAAGCAAGGAAATTCATTTTGTCAGCTGCAATCCAAAACCTATTGATCGGGTTTATTACTCATACGTTGGGTGAATGGACATCTGCTGTAGCAGATAGTCGTTCCTTCATCAGTTGTAATGTTTACTCCTGGTTTATAGCACATAATACAGTTACTCACGAATGTATTCCATACTTCAGCAAACTTATCAGATTTTTGACGATCTCGGCGAGTTGATTTTAAGTCGAATCGCACAAATCCCTTTATTTGACTGAATTTATCTCTGGACACTGTATCATAAAAGAAACTACGCCCCATGTTTTGTTCCAAAATTGATCTACTGGAAAGTCTTTAGCACTGTAGATCCCACGACATAAACACGTCTAATTCTTCCAAAGAGGTTGTCCATGGACTGCCACCCTATTGTCTACTTGCTTCACTTCCTAATATTACTTCCTAATATTACGCATCATGGAACTGATAATTAAAAACCTCCAAGAGCTTGCGCAAGTATTGTCAACGTTTCGTATAGCATATCCGGTTGGCCCAGTTTCTTCTCTAAGTATGACAAGATATACGTCCATAACCGTTATTCAAATCACTCATGATTCTCCATTTAGTAGCTGCATCATATTCTACACTAATGTTTGATGTTCCTGGAAAACTGGATAAATGCTCATCTTCGTCACCATCACTACAATGCTTTTTCCAAAACGTAGGATGTGCCCTCCTCTGATGATACTGCACAATTATCACTACGATTACTACCGTCGGAATCGTACAAATTTAAATTATTAGTTTTATATTGCAGTTCGGCTTCGCTAAGATGTTTCGACATTTTGAACGTAAAGTACCTAATTTAAGTTGTTGACTCCATGTGTACGAGTATTTATACATACTAATTTTTCAAAACTTCTGGGAAGTGGGTTATTGAAAGTATCATCATTGAAAACTATTTTACTTTTTGGAATGTTAATTAGCGGTTAAAATGAATGTTTGGAAATTTGTCTAAATCATGCATATTAGGAAATAATTGTGCGGTTATAATGACCGCAAGTGTCCTTAAAGGTAATTATGATAAGCAAAGCAATTATATGCACAATGCATACAAAAATTATATCATTAGTCACTTTTAGGAAAAGTAATAAAATGTTAAAATTGGAACGATAGAACAAAAGTTTGAGATTGGTCATTTCGACCGCATCCGTACTTCTAGTGTTAAATAATAGTTAAAATGGTGAATACTAGATCGGTTAACGACCAAGCTGTATATTTGACATTATTTAGTGCAGATTTAAAAGGGCCAATTAGAAACATTGTCAGAGAAAATATCAAAACTGTACCAAATAATATTCGAGTTAAAAAACGAAGTGGTCGTATTAAAGGAAAGTAATATTGATTTGATTAAATTACTAAATAAAAAAAGCCCAGAAACATGTAACAATAATGAAAAGGATAAAAATAGTTCCAAATTTTCAATTAAAGGTGTTAAAAAGATTGTATATGGATCGATGCAGTCAGAAATCAAGGATCGTCGCCTATTAGTTTTGGTCTAAATGATAAAATATTCAGGTGAGATACGAAGCCCAGACCCGTGGAACCCAGCAGCAATACGTTAATTAAGCAAAAAGAAAATATTGGATCAAATCAATTAGACAAGGTCAGTATCCTATATCAAAAACGAGTTATTACTGGTAATTTCGATCAAAAACTAGTAGAAGCGTCGTTTTGTGCTCTACAAAAGCGTGCCTGGATATATGTAGGTAGAGTTGCAAATATATCTCAAATAAAAAGTTATTTAAAAAATAAATTCCAGGGAAACAGTTTCGAAGTTGAATTATTACCGAAACGTGACGAGGCTCGTTGTATTTCGTTTAAAGTTGGAACAAATATCTCGCTGATGAAGGATTTCTATATAATGCTGATAATTGGCAGGCTCGTGTTAACCAATTTCGGTTTTTTGGGAAGTCGCAGCTCGGACATTTTTAAATATTCAATAATTTATGGTTAACCGCCAGATCCGGTATTAAAAGGAAATCTTAGGACACCCACACATTATAATCTCAATCAGTTATGCAATTGTGTTAAGGTTAACGACAATTACAGATTACGCCACCTATATATGAGAAGTATGCTGTTATGGTCGAAGATGAAACTAAAACGGCAGGTAATAGATAATTAGAGTGCACCGGACTAGCTCGGTGGAACAGAGGGCGTGGGCTTGTTTTTGAATTTAAAAATACAGAAGGAAGTTAGTCGTATTGTCTAAAGTCGCGAATAAGGGTGCGTCGTAATTAAAATAAAGTCAAGTAAAGGGCGCCAGACTGTTATTAAGACGAAGTCGGTAGAATACACCTAGGCACACGTAGATAAATCAGCCTTCAACAGTCAAAAGATCTCACTTACCTTACGTTGGGTACCTCCAGGTGCACGTCGGGGATGCTTCGAAACTTTAGTTGTAGAACAAATCTTAAAATATCCAGACGCTCTAATACTAAATCAGCGTGTGCGCAAATCAGCTGTTGGATTTCAATTACTTCTTTAACTTTATATTTCGTTACGTTACCCTCAACGCTTGTGAACAAAATAACTCAAACACAAAAAAAAAATAATTATCCTTAAATGTTACGCTTAAATCTTATTAACTCAAATTTAAAGACTACTCAACTCCAAAGTTCTGTCATTAATTGAACTCTAAACTAAAATAATTAAACATAAACTAGATAAACGTAATTTAAAATTCCTCTGATCGGTTACGTTAAACAACACAAGATATTTAACCAAACTCAATAAAGTGTATGACGCTAAATGTTTCAATTATAGGAAATTACTAATGGTTACTTTTAAAATGAATTAATAAGATTGAAATCAAAATTTAACTCTCAATTAATTCTTTAGTTCGAATAATAAAAACACCACTTTTCGTAAATTATTGCTTTCACTGGTCGGGAGAAGATCACAAATAACACTATAAAATTCGATTAATTGTTCATTTATTCTACCTGAATAATCGTACATCAGAAATCACACAACAAAGTACATATATTTACACTGCTTACGGTACAATCTAAAATCTTAAATTCTAGAATTCGGGAACATAAATAGGTCAACCTTGTAAGCTTGCCAGATTTTAATTTTAAATTACGGAAATGGTATTACCAAAATATGGTTAAAATTCAAGACATTACGTAACCAAACGGTCAGTCAAAATCAATTTTACAAAGCGAAATTTTCGTATACACAGATTTGCAGTACATTTAATTAAATAATAAAAAAAAAACATACCAAATATAGCGCAAATTGAAACAGTTCGTCAACCTTTTAATTGAGATTAACGCTCGCACTTGAATTACGGCACAATAACACAAAAAAAAATGACTGCGTTTATTCGCTCATCAACAAATAATATCACCAAATTTACAAACAAAGTTATGATAAGATAATCACAATAACGTACAATATTTAGTTATCTTCTACACATAACTCTTGAATACGTCTTCACCAGACAGCAATGATATCGAAACGGACGTTAACGGCTTCAGAATACCTGTTGATGCTCTCGATCGGCAAGGCAAACCCATGCGGAAATTTTACAGTTTTAAATTTCGATAGCGATACGCTTACGTTAATTGGCGTTATATAGTTTATGTGGACAGAACAAATCGCTTTTATACACGAGATTTATTTACACACTACCTGTTTAATGTTCCATTAATTCGGTAGCTCTATTTACAAGGCATTTAAGTATTAAAACGAAAAATGTCTATTTACAAATTATTTACAGTGAGACTTGGTCTATCAAAGGCTGTTTACAGAAACACATAAAACACAGGGTTCGGGCACACAATACTCCACCAGAAACAATCCATCAAATCCGCAAAAGCGATAAAAAAACTCCGTAATTCAGAAAGCATTGGTTAAACACTGTACTGATTACGAAAAGGTAGGTCTAGTTGACCACGATACACCACATAAAGTTTCGGCCTGATAAATCAACAACTAAAACCGCACACAGGCGAAACGGACTCACAGTTCACGATACATTCGATATAACCGGGAACATCGACGGTAATAGTGGTGCCCACTCGCATACCACAACTTCCTTCACAGATCAAGACGAAGACTAAGGACATACATTCAAAAATTATTCAGTTAAACCATACTTGATTTTAGAAACGACCACCATTCATACTGCTCACACATTCAAATTATAAAGCGTGGTAGAAACGATAAGCCCCTTCCATAAATGGTCGAGAGAAATTACGTCATGCTACGAACTGTAATCCTTAAGGGTGCAAAAGCAACGTCAGCTTTCACAGTAATCGAGACAAAATTTTTAATTAGAAATAATTCGGAAAACTGTACGGCAACAGAATCTTGGCACCAGAAACTTATTATGAAAACCTACTTGGAATTTTATCTCACAATAACAAACGGCGTTTTTAATTTTAAACCTTACGAAAATTTATATGATATCAATCCTAATCTAAATTAATTCTAACATAGAAATTCACTTTAAACTAAATACGACAAATTCTAATCCGAAATATCATATAAAACAAACGATATATCAACTTAACTTTAACTTTATAAAGACCCATAAAAACAACAAATTTCGTTAGCGTGAAAGCGAGAATCGAGTAAATAGAAAAAGAAACGAGAAGAAAAAAAAATACGTATACATACAGGGCGTTCAAACACACATTACAATACATGACAAAGAAAAGTTATTGATATGTATTTGTGGTGTATTTGACTAAAACTTTTTACAGTTATCACGAAATTATCTTTTGTAAAATAGATAACTATAAGCTTAATGACTTTTTCTGTAGAAATGAATGCAAAAGAGGCGGAGTAGCGATTTTTTTTAAAGTAGGATTAGTATGTGAGATGAAATCCGTATATTTAGGTATCTAGAATTGAGAAGAACTTTGAATATGTATCTGAGAACATTTTTTTATCCAAACGTGTAAAAATCACTGTTTCTTGTTTTTACAGAACACCTGACGCTGATTTCGGTGTTTTTTTTTTTAATAATTTGGATTTATTTCTTTATGAACTAAATAATTTTAATAGAATATCATTCATTTGTGGTGCTTTTAACACAAATTTTGATTTAAATGTGAATGATCATAATGCAGAATCTTGTCACATTACTTTCATCTTATGGTTTCAATAAATGTATTCCAGAATACACGAGAATACAAGGTCAGTCTAAAACCATAGTTGATAATGTATTTGTCAATGTTAAGGTGAATTCATTAATATCACAGGTGATACAAACTGATTTATCTGATCATAAGTTCCAGTTAATTTCCTTCTTGACTGAACACTCATGCACTAATAAATCTATGTATATTTATAATAGATGCTTTTCCAATAACAATAAGTTAAATTCAAGCATTTAATTTCAATTGAAACTTGGAATGCTATGTTTGGGTCTAAACGCATCAATGATAAATTTTAAAGTTTTTTATTTAGATCTAAAGAAATTATTGAGTCGGTTTTTCCATTAGAACGCGTTAAATTAAAAAAAAAGTACATGACGAGGTCTTGGGCTTCAAAGATTATTAATAGTGGTCAATAAGTTAGAGATCTATACAACCATTACAGAAATTCTAATGATCAATACGTTTTAGCACAACATAAGAAACGAGAAACGAGAAACATCGCTCCCTAATACGTGAAACTAAAAAAAATTACAATATCCAATATTACTCCAGTTCCAATAATAAGAGTAAAGCCGTTGAAGCATAATAGAACAAGAATCTAATGTTAGCACTAAAGTAGATTATCCAAAAGAATTGACGGATATTTTAAAAAATAGTAATGATATATCAAATGTTTTTAATAAATTTTTTGTAGATTCAGTACCAGTATCAGTAAATGGTACGAAACTAAATATTGCAGAAGTAAGTATAAACAGTCCTCAACAGTCTGTACTGTTACATACTACAGATTCTATTGAAATTAATTGTATCATTAGGTCAATAGCAGTTAAGAATTCAGGTGCTCTTTCTTAGGTAACGTATCCGAGCTGGTAAGCCCAGTTATTGCGGAATTAATAAATTGTTCATTTGAAGAAGGGATATTCCCTGATCTATTAAAACGTATACAAGTAATTCCAATTCTAAATAAGGGTGACAAAGGTAAGATAGAGAATTACAGGGGTATAGCTATCGTTTCTGTGTTTTTAAAGATATTTGAAAAAATTTTTTATATCAGAATTTCAAAATGGGCGTAACTTACTATATCCCACTCAATTTGGATTTCGTAAATGCCACAGTACAGTTGATGCTATTTTAAATGTACTAAGACATATTTTAGAACAATTAGATTCCAAGGACAAAGTTTTTGGGATATTTTACGATTCAATACTCGCTTTCGAAACTATCGACCACAATGCCATCCTATAAAAATTGGACAAATACGGAATATGCGGTACTGCATCCGAACGGTTAAAATCATACCTATGCATTAGACAACAGCCTGTTAAATTAAAGATAGACAACGTTACAACACAATCAACTGAAAGAGTTGTAACAGTAGGAGTACCACAGGGCAGTACACTTGGTCCTTTGCCTTTCATTATGTATATAAATGGCCTGTCTGTTATTAAATCATACTTTTTAACGCTATTTACAGATGACTCTTCAACTATTATCACAGGTAAAAATGTAAGCGAGCTCATTGAAAACACAAATAGTATTATTACTAGTTTTACAACGTATTGTGAGAATCACGACCTGATTTTAAACCCTGATAAAACTCAATCCATAGTATTTTGAAAAAATGCTGTGGATTACGCTTTAAGAGTTAAACACGTGGATAAAATTTTATAGAAACTCAACTTTTATGTTTGTTTTACGACAATTGCGCGATGTTGTTACAGAAACATACTTGTTTTCATATCACTTTGCTTATACACACTCTACTCTTAGTAATTGCATTCTTTCTTGGGGTAATAACAAAAGAATTAATGAGATTTTCGTCATGCTTCGAACCATTTACAATAAATCTGTAACATATTCTTGTAGAGATCTTTTTAAAAAAGCAAAAGTTTTGACCACTATTTCTCTGTTGATTTACAACAGTATATTGTGCACTAAAAGTAATTCAGATAAATTGAAAACAGTTATTTAATTTACAAAAGCTAGTCTCAGAGGTGGCGACCACATAGTAGAGCCGAGCCATAAGCATACATTTGTTGGTGATAATTTTCCAATTATTGCCATTAAATATTTTTAATAATATTAAAAACATAGCTAACTACTTAAAATTTAAACGTACTATCAGAAATATGTTATTAGACTACACTATTTATACCATTGAGGAATATTGCAAGCTATAACCCTAATCTTCACTTTACTTTTTATCTGTACCATTAATATAATTTACTACGAGTAATTTTTAATTGTGGACAACTGATGTAGAGGTGTATTAACGACCTCACTTACGATTGTAACCAAGACCAAAGGTGATAAGTGGAAATTATTATTATTATTATTAAGTAATTGAGCGTTTTTATGTAAAAACAACCATTTTCAAGACATCGAAGGTTAACGAATATTCCGTATAAAGTATCTAAGTAAGCAGAAATTGCGATATTGTATGACGGAAACAGATGTATTCTGTCCATAAAATGCGTTTATGTGTTTGAAAATCACTTATCTACAATCTATATAAGTAATTCACTTTTGTCATCTTTTGACATAACCCGATTAAAAATTTTATACCTTCCAATTTCTTAATTTCTTGTCAAATTTGACCGAAGCTTCTCTAATAGGGCTTTGCTAAAATCTATCTTTTTTTTTATAATTATGGACCTGACGGACATTAAATTGCCAAGAGAGGAAAACAGAAACTAGGGAGACCATTCCAGAGTTTAGAAGCCGTGTTGGAGAATATGAATTGCGCCCGATTGGAACGACAAGTGGAGATTTGTACTGCGTACTGATGATACGAATGAGAGAACCAAGCAATCCTAACAAAGGTAGTCCGAGATGGTATCAAACAATGTAATTCTGAAGCGCAATAGTCATTGTAATACCGATAATACAAAAGAAGAGGCCAGAATTATATTCTAGATGAGGTTGAATTTGGGTCTTATACAACAGAAAGATTTATCGGGAGGTAAAGTATTGCTTAGACCTGTTCAAAAGCCTATTTTACGAGCAGTTGTTTTGACAGAAGTTGGTCAACCCATGATAGATTTCAAGATAAAGTCATTCCCAACAGAGTAATAGGGTCTGAAAAGTTAAGATCTAAAGCCATTCATACTTACAACAGGAAATGATCGACCCTTTTGGGCGGACACAAGGAAACACCGAGTTTTGTAACCATTAAATTTAACTATATTATTGCTTACCCATTCGAGAATACATTGAGTGTCTTTGTTGATTGAATTTGCCATTTCAGCTGTAATGTATTGATACATAGTAGGTAGATTACCATTATGAGTAGACTAAAATGAACTTCAATGAAGAGTGTTGTCGTCAGCAAAGCAATGGATGGGATTAGTTCTTGAAGAAATAAGGTCATTTATGTATAGCCGGAAAAGTGTACGCGGTATAACTGATCCATGTGGCACGTCCGCGTTAATGCTAACTTCTTTTGAAAAGCAGCCATTAACTACGACACGTATTTGTCTTTTATCAAGGAAACTAGAAACCCAGTTGATGAGCGTATCATTTAACACAAACGGGGTGAGTTTGGCAAGTAAAGAATTATGCCAAACTTGGTCAAATGAGCTACTACAATTGTTTCACCGGATTGTTCTAATGTGTTATTCCAAGCTTGGGTCACATATGAAACGAGATCACCTGTTAAACGACTCTGCCTAAACCCATATTGGTGGTCACTAAGGAGTTTGTTAGTTTCAATAAACGAGACCAGTTGCTGATTGATGGCTTTTTCCATGATTTTAGACAAAATGCAAGTCATGGCAATTAATCGGTAGTTCAAGGGCTCGGTCTTATCTCCTTTTTTGGGAATAGGTTGAACATTTGCTAACTTCCGTGATGAAGGAAATTCCGCAGAAGACATAGAAATCGAATAGAGCTTAGATAGTACTGGTACTAGTCTTTAAGACAATAGCTGGATACCGTCTGGGCCAGTTGCCTTATTGAGATCAGGCCTACTGACAATCGATTTTAGGAGCTTGTACCGGAAATGTATAGGTTTTATAGCGTATGAAGAAGAGTTGACTAGGGGCACATCTTTTCCAGAATCACTGATTCATTATCTTTCTTTGAATGTCAAGTACCTACCTGAAATTGATCACTTGAAAATACATACCTACTTTTATGTGTAGACATGTAAGTGAAAATTTCATATAAACAATTCAGTCATAAAAGGTAATGCTTTTAGGACTTAAAAAAATTGTAATTTATATTGCAAGAGCGGAAAACGTGTTATAGCATAACTAGCGTCAAATGCCGCGCGAGGCGTAACCGTGAGCCGTATAGAACATGTCACACTATAGTTTTTAGCTCGAGTAATGTATGGTCTATTGTGCTGCCTTAATAACACCAAAAAAATTTTACTTTTTTGTCATCAAAATTATGTTGGCACTTCTGTTAGCATACATTCTAAGACGTATGAATGCGGAATTGCCAACCTACATTACATTTGCACATAAAACCTTAAATAAAACACTTTTAAATGATTTATTTGTTAAGGTTATTCCTACATTTTGTTGCAATTTAAAAATTTTGGTTACTCGAAAAATAGCAATTTGCGACAATCTGGAACATTCACAAATGTGAATATGCATAGAAAAGGACCAAACAAAATGCATGCTGCACCACTGAAACACTTTGTTTTATATAAGGCCTATATAAGTTACAATTGGTTGGAAAGAAATTGACAGTAAATTTGAGGTCAACTTGATCTATTATAAAGAATTATGGTGCAAAAGAAATTACTATAATTTTTTTTGAAATTATGTTATTTAATTGATTTGATACAAACCCAAACTATAATTTTTAAAATGTGTCTACGTCAGGAATTGGTCTATACAGAGCGATTTAAGTTTAATCTTGACAACTTCAATCAATAAATCACGTGAAAGGAATGGGGATTTGTCCTTGGAAACATTTTTTCTTAATATCTCCGTAATGCAATTGGTACGATTTCCAAATTTGGCAGACCGACTAAATGGGCGATGACCACCTGTAACAGCACCATAATCCCAAAATCGCCAATTATAACGGTATTTTTGAAAACTAGTCCTCATACTAGTCATTTTCCTTTCAACAGTTGCGGGTGAATTTTTTAAGCGCGGTTAAAAGCAACTCTACTGAACAAGGTAAGTGTATTTTTAAACTTTTATAAAACCTTATATTTATATTTCTATGTCTTCCAAATAATAAATATTTCACATTCTGTACATCACATGTGTATCTATAATTGTACGAATTTTCACAATTATAGTAAATACTTATATACGAATTGTGGGAATAGGTACGGTTCAAAACTTTTCCCAAATGTACACAATTTAAACATGAAAGAATTTTTAAACTTAAAAAAAGTCAAATTTAAAACAGATTTTTTGGAATAAAGTTTTAATACAATGGATCAGTTAATTAGAAAAGAAAAAAAATTTAATTAAATGTAGATAGTGTAAAATGTGTAGGTTTCAAATGCGGGCTAGCTTGAACTAACATGAACATTTTTCTTTGTTGTGAAGTGAAATTTGAATGTAACTACCAACATTCGTTGCCATAAAATTTCAGCTAAAATTAGTTTAACATTATGCATTCAATCTACATAATTCTCAAAATATATAATACTTTGAACGCTAGTATTTTCATTTTGTGAATTTGTGATTTTACTGGATCTACGGTTTTAGCACAGTTACAGTTTTGTACCATCCAGAATTACAATGTTTCAATAATTCATTAGAATAATGTTGTAGGTACGTTTGAATATCTAGTAAGTTTTTTATAAGAAACTATTTAGATTTAGATTTTTATGTAAATTTTTAAATAATTTTTTAATAAGCTTTTGTTTGTAATAAATACCTTATTATATCGAAGCCATATTATTTTGATAATATAGTATATATATATATATATATATATATATATATCATATACATAATATGTTGTGGACGGTCGAATGAGATATTCCGTGTGCTTTACCAATTTGCCATAAACTCCGATTTTTTCCTGCGACAACATCCAAAACCACTTCCAAATCACGTTCTTTGTATGTTACAGTCAAACGATTCTTGTAATTACACGGTTTATTTACGGTTTCCGTGGATTTGAAATTTTCAATAATGTTTGAAAACATATTAAAGATGGATTTTGCCGTTCAGGGTGCATACCAGCAAATAAGTCTCTAATATTTCTCAAAGAAATTACCAGAATAGTATAATTCAATATATTTTACTTTTTCTACAATAGTATAATAATGCATTCTAATTGTGAATTTGAAATAAACGTAATTATATTGGTACTTCAAATAGATTTAACAATAATGTAGTCAAAGTGAAGGCAATCATATTTTGAGAATGGAAGTTAAAAATTTGTCTAAATTTCTTGGAAACGTTTAAAGTTATTGTAAAGATAATCACTGAATTTAATGCATTATTGTTTTCTGAACAACTTATTTATTTAACATTTTTGTCGAAACTAATTAGGGGAGCCAAGATTTGATGATTTTAATTACATGTATGTTAACTCCCTATGTCTCGAAAACAGATTTACTCGGAGTATATGAACAAATACTAATTGAGGTTGCAATCAGCAATAAATAGGCCAGGAAAGTAAAACCGTTTGTTACTAAGTCGAGCTTTCGGAATTAATTTATTCCATTATCAAGGCACTAATAGTGGACATGAACAATTATGCTTACATTTAATAATTATTTTTAAAAAACGTACCTAACGTGAGTCACTACTTAAAGTTACACATATACAATAAAATTTTACAATTATACGTAAACATTGCAACTGATCACTATAACATAACGATTAAATTAAAATAAAATATGAGTGCTTATGTATAGTTGCCGGAACGTATCTAAACCTGCAATGTCGAGAATCGCAAATAATAAACATTATTGCAATGTTACATAAGAGGAAGATATAAAATTAGACTAAATTTACAATCAATACCGATTAAAATACTGAAATATGTACACAACAGTTTGGTGAAATGATACGTAATATAGTAATTTGCCAAATTAACTTTGAAATGAACACACAACTAAATAATACAAACAGTGATAATATAAAAAAAAAGTTTTGTAACCGTCACTGATGCAGACTTAATTACCACCAGAATTCCGACTTCTTCTTTCAAAAGGCTTCTTTAAAAAGATAGAACATAACTGTAGATACTACTAAGTTTCTCTATGTCTGTATGTTTATTTACCGCATCACTGTTAGCGTTAATGTAGACCATTTCCAACAATAGGCGTTTGTTTAAAGTTTTTTGCCTTACGTAAGATGACAGTTTTGTTAAAGTTCATTACATGATGCTGCCGAAGCAGTCAGAATTCTGGTGGTAGTTAAATTAATGATACGTTATAAACATTTTTTTTTCATATTCTGACTGTTTGTGTTGTTTAGTTGTGTGTTCATTTCAAAGAAACTAAATACTAATGAGAGCTAGTGAACCAATTCACGAAGAAATACTGGTAAGCTTCAACATCGTAGGCCTATTCACATATGTGCCCACCAATAAGGCACTAACTATCATAAGGAACAGGCTGGAAAAGGATGAAGCTTTAGATGAACTCACTAACTCTGGGTAAACACAATAATGGAACTTCTGACATTATGTATTAGAACTACATACTTCCAAGTAGAAAACAAATTCTACCAACAAGAGTTTGGGATGGCGATGGGTTCCCCACTATCACCCATAGTGGGCCATGTTATATATATATATATATATATATATATATATATATATATATATATATATATATATATATATATATATATATATATGAAATACTTTGAAGACGAAGGGATATCCGAATTCACGGAAAAACCAGGGATGTGGCTTAGATTCTAAAAAATATATATTAGATTGCTCAGTGGCTCAGCGGTAAAGGTGTCAAACTTGTAAGTGAAAGGTACCAAGTTCGAATCTGAGAGTAGTCAAGTGGTTGGGAAAAAGTCATCATATATGAATTCGGCTCAAGTGCGAAAACAGTCCTTCTCGGAACTAAGCCTGATAACAGAAGCGGAGTCCGCTTCAGAAACGTTGCGCTATAAAAGCAAAAACTGTGGAAATAGGCCGATCAACTCAACTAATAAATTTTTACGCTAGTTCACGTTTACTTGAAATTTACTGTTAATTCCTTCCCAACCAATTACTTTCCTGGGTTACACAACTAAAGAGAGCCCTTGCCTCTTTTAAACTTTCCATATTGAAAGTGACTAGCGAAATATTTAAGTCTTGATTTTTGCACAAGAATTAATATAATGATTAAACCTTCTTAGGTTGCGTACTACAAACGTACAAGCAAAGGTTTTTACGAAAAATTTCAAACGATTTAAATTCTCTTAAATAGGTATTCCTTACAAATAGTTTACACAATAAATTTGAATGCGCTCTAAGATAAATTAAAAATGTTGGTTACAAGTATAAATATAATCAATGTATCTAATTTAAATAATGTTAAACCTTCATGACCTAAATATTACGTTTACAACATTTTTTTAAGTAAACGAATCTAAGCGTAATAATTAAATAACAACCTTAGATAAATTTACAAAAAGGGTTTGCCGTAAGTATCTAAAAACATTTAAAAAAATCTAAAAAAAGTCTTTGGCCCCGTATGTTTTCTTCTCTGTGGTTTACCGAGCAATAGTGATAACACGATCTGCTTAGCATTCGAGACGTAATGGGTTCGATTCCCGTTAGCGTCTACCCAGTATGAGTTTTTCAGGTGGTTTTACCCATACACTTACTGCTTATACGCACACCATGTGCGGCTACACAGGCACATGCTGGGGTGAGATTTTCCACCTCAGAAGTCTAACTCCGTTCCGTCCGATCCTATCCTGACCGCACCCATACTTAATCCCACAATGCACATATACATAATTCGCCCTCTCCTTAAGTGGTGTAACTAATATTTATATATATATATATATATATATATATATATATATATATATATATATATATTGTCATTTACGCTTCCACGAGTATTACTATTTGAATGTGATGACATTTCAGGATGTAAACTCGTGTATTAAAGTAACAGTTTGTTATAAATAATCTACGTTTCGGTAGTCTGTCTTTACTACCTTTATCAAAATTACAAAATAATATTGATTGACGATATATCTCAAGTCACTTGATTAGCACTAGATCTTAATATTTTGATTCTGCTGCGGGTTGTAGGTACTATATTTAAGGATTTAGAGGAGTGTTTGATAGTGTTAGATGGTTATTGTTATTATTTCGTTTAAATTGTCGTATTACAGGTTTCTATATTAGTGATATTCTAGAACCATCATCACGCTTGTTTAAAGCCTAGGGACGTTTCTCAATTTCAATGGCTTCTCTTACAATCCTTTCTTGCAACGTATATGTGGATGCAATGAATTTAATTTTGTTAGAATCAATATTGTGTCCAGTTTCAAGGTGATGTGTTGCTAAAGAGTTGGAAGCAGCATGTTGTTTAATGGCTAATTTGTGTTCTTGTTCTCTTATGATCAGTTTCCCATTAGTTTGTCCGATGTAAGATCTATGACAACCATTACTTGGAATCTCATATATTCCTTGATCCTCACCATGTATTTTATCCTTAGGACTTTTTATCAATTGTTGGACAGTTGCATATGGTTTAAAAATTATACGGTATTATGTTTTGGAAAATTTATTTGCTAACATCTGTTATACCTCTTATGTATGGTAAAGTAAGTAGCTTCTTAGTGTCATCGATTCTATTATTTGCTTTTGTATTGCTTTTGATCACTTTATCAGTGATTTGTTGAATTACGTTTAAAGGATACGCATTTTGTTGTAATATTTTTTCATCTTTTCAGCGAATTGACCTGATTGTTAAAGACTTAATAATGTTACGTAATTGGGATGGATGGTGATGTAACTACCATTAAGATAGTGATTCGTATGTGTTTCCCTTCTGAACAAGGTATAGCTAAATTTGTTGTTATGTTTTGTTACTAAAATATCCAAAAATGCTAATCCGTGGTTGTTCTCAATTTCCATCGTGAATTTGATATTTGGATGTATGTTATTAAGGTGTTGTAAAAAATATTTAAGGTATATAACCCGTGGGGCCATACAACAAGCATATCGTCTACATAGCGATACTAGCATTTAGGTTTCTGAGGAAACAAGGTTATAGCTTGGTTTTCGAAATATTCCACACAGATGTTAGCTATTCTGGTGAAAGAGGGTATCCCATTTTACAACCTTCAACTTGTTTATAGAATTGTCCTTTATATATGAAATTTTTTTTTTTTATGATTGTGGACCTGAACAGGCTAAATTTGGCCTATCGTGCTAAAGCACTCAGGAACACTTAGTTGATGGAAGGAACACTTAGGAGGATGGAAAATAAGTTGAATACATGCAATCTTTGATTAAATTGATTAGATCTTGATTGATAGAGTGTTCTGTTTGTAAAATGTGGATAGTTTGTTCGATAGCAACTTTTGTAAATAACGTTTTAACATCAAAACTAACTAAAACATCACTTACATCTAAATTACTGTCTTTAAGTTTATCTAAAAAGTCTAAAGAGTTCTTAATATATGATTTTGCACTTACACAAATGGGTTGAAGTTCTTTGGCAAGATATCGCGCAAGTTCGTGTGTAGGTGAAATGAATGCACTTACAATGGATCTTAGTGGCTAATTATTTCCTTTGTGAATTTTTGGTAGTCTATATATTTTTGGTACTCGTGAACTTTTTTCTGTTGGGATTAGTTGTTTCTTTGTTTCATCACTTAAAGACGTTCATTTAATTATTGTTTTTGCCTTTTTTTTTTAATATGTAGTGCGATCGGTAGTGCTAGTTTTATATTCGGGCGCATTTAGTAAAATCATCATTTTATGATAGTATTCACAGCTGTTAATAATGACTGTAACATTGCCTTTATCTGCAGGAAGAATTAAGACATCTTTATTATTCTTTAGTACTTTTAAAGCATAAAATTGTTTTTTCGTTAAGTTTTGTGTTGGTGGATGAGCATTTTTAGGAATATTTGCAACATCTAATCTGATTTCATCAGCAATTGGTTATTCAATATTGTTTAAGGCCATTTCAACATTGGTAATAATGTTTTCGGTTGGTATTATTCTAGGTGTAATAGCGAAGTTAAATGTTTTTTCTCAAATATTTATAGCATCTTCACAGACGTCAATGTTGCTAAAATTATGAACAGCTGTTATTGGTGTTTTGCCTTGTTTTGGTTAATTATACAAATAATCAAATTTCACAATTATCCATTAAACAACATGCTGCTTACAACTCTTTAACAACACATCACCATAAAACTGGACACAATATTGATTCTAACAAAATTAAATTAATTGCAAGAGCATATACGTTGCAAGAAAGGATTATAAGAGAAGCCATCGAAATTGAGAAACTTCCCTTGACTTTAAATATACGTGATGATGGTTCTAGAATATCACCCATATGGAAACCTGTAATACGACAAATTAAACCAAATAATAACAATAACCATCTAACACTATTCAACACACCTCTAAACCCTTTCCAAACCAGTACCTTAAATATAGTATCTACAACCCGCAGCAGAACAAAAATATTAAGATCTAGTGCTAATCAAGTGACTTGACATACCTATATTTTCAATCAATATTATTTTATAATCTTGATAATGGTAGTAAAGACAAACTACCGAAACGTATATTATTTATAACAAAGTGTTAACCTTATACACTTGTTTACATTCTGAAATGTCATCACATTCAAATATATATATATATATATATATATATATATATATATATACAGGGTGTATTAAATCAAAACAAAAAAAAAAAAAGCAACAAAAATTAGAGTAGCAACTTGGAATATTAAGACACTATTACAACCTGGAAAAATGAAAGAGATTGCAGAAATAACAGAAAGATACAGGGTTGACATTATCGCACTACAAGAACTAAGATGGGCTGATAAGGGCGAGATTAATAAAAACAAATACACCATGTTTTGGAGCGGAGGAAAGAAACAAGGTAGAAACGGAACAGGCTTCATGATCTCGCAGAAACAAAAAAATAATATAATGAAATTTGAAGCAATAAACGACAGATTATCAAAACTTCGAATGAAGGGAAAATTAGCTAATACCACGTACATAAATGTATATGCCCCAACTGAAACAGCAAAAGAAGAAGACAAAGAGAAATTTTATGACAAACTACTAAGCGAATGCGAGAAAACACCAAGACATGATACTTTGATAATACTAGGGGATTTAAATGCCCAAATAGGAAAAGAGGAATACATAAGATCAGTCGCAGGGAAGCACACAATACATACTGAAACAAATAACAATGGAAACAGAATATGTAATATAGCAGCAGCAATGAATCTTTATATCGCTAGCACAAAATTTCCACATCCAGATAAACATAAAATAACATGGACCCACCCAAACCAATCTTTCAAAAGTCAAATCGATCATATAATAATAAGAAAAGATAGACTCAAAAACGTGCAAGATGTAAGAACATATAGCGGGGCAAATGCAGAAACCGACCACTACTTAGTAATAGCAAATATAAAAGAGACAAAAAAATTAGAGAAAGATAAATCGCAAAACAATAAAAAGAGTAAATGGGATATAGAGAAATTAAAAGAAACAAATGTGCAAGAAAAATATGAAAAAGAGATGACACAAATGTTACAACAACACGAAATAAACAGTGAAAAGACAGAAGAAATTGAAGAGCAATGGACAAAGATAAAAAACACTATAATACTAACTGCAGAAAGAAACATAGGAAGAAAGAACAACAAGAACAAAAATGAATGGTATGACGAAGAATGTAAGAAAGCAGTAGAGAGCAAAAACAAAAGATGGAAGACATGGTCACAGACAAAAAGAGACCAAGACAAAAATGCATATAAAGAGGCAAATGCTGTAGCAAGAAACACCTGTAAACAAAAGAAAAGAAACTGGATTGAAAACAAAGTACGAAACATTCAAGCAGAATACAATAAGAAAAACACAAGACAATTTTATCAACAAATAAAATGCGAAAAGAAAAGGTTTAACATAAGAACGAGAGGTATTAAAAACCCTGAAGGAAAAACAAAATATGAAACGAATGAAATTCACACTATATGGAAAAACCACTTTGAACAGCTCTTCAGCAACAAAAACAGAACAAAAACAAAGGTAACACAAGACATAAACATAAACGATGAAACAGTCCAGGAACCAGAAATGAAAGAAATAAAAGAAACGATAATGAAGATGAAAATAATAAAACACCAGGATGCGACGAGATAATAATAGAACAACTCAAACATGGAGGAGAAACCCTACACAACGAAATTCATAAACTAATATGCAAGATATGGAAAGAAGAAGTTATGCCAGAAGAATGGAGAAAAGGCATTATCTTTACAATACACAAGAAAGGGGATATTGAAGCCTGCACAAACTACCGAGGAATAATGATACTAAATACTACATATAAAGTGCTATCGAAAATAATTAAAAACAGGCTACAGCAATATTCGGAGAATATAATTGGCGACTATCAACAAGGTTTTAGACCTGGGAGGTCAACGACGGACGCTATCCATATAATGCAACAAATATTAGGAAAAGCAAAGGAACACAACATAACCCTACACCTTTTGTTCATAGATTTCAAGCAAGCCTTCGATAAGGTGAGAAGAGAAAGTATAACAGAGGAAATGATATGCAGAGGGATACCAAAAAAATTAGTCAACCTAATTGAAATGACTCTAAAAAACACAACAGCAACAGTAAGAATTAAAGATACAACAACTGAGAGCTTCAGGGTAGAGGAAGGGGTTAGGCAGGGAGACATGTTATCAGCCATACTGTTTAACTTAGTCCTGGAAAGCGCAGTTAGAAAAGCTGATATAAGCGGCACAATAAATACCAAAAGCGTACAAATCATTGCATATGCCGACGATGTGGTGTTAATAAGTAGATCGAAGAAGATCCTAGAAAGTGCGGTAATGAGACTAGAAGAAGAAACAGCAAAAAAAGGGTTTAAAAATTAATGAACAAAAACAAAATATTTAAAACTTAATAACAGTGTCAAAGCAAGTGAGGAACCATTACAAATTAAAATTACAGTTTTGAAACAGTGCAAACTTTCACATACTTAGGCATTAAAATTAATAACATAAACAACAGCAGCAAGGAAGAAACTAAACATAAAATACAAGTGGGATATAAAACATATTACACGAATAAAAACCTGTTAAATAGTGTAAACTTAAGTATAAACGCAAAATACAAATATATAAAACACTAATTAGACCAGTAGTGGTGTATGCAGCGGAAACCTGGGCAATGACAAAGAAAGAGGAGGAGGATCTTAGAATCTTCGAGAGGAGGATATTAAGAGGGATATTAGGACCAATAAAGACTGAACAAAACGAATACAGGCCAAGAATGAACTTTGAGATTATCAACCAAATGAAAGGAGAAGATATCATCACATACATCAAAGCACAAAGAATAAAATGGTTAGGTCACATAATGAGGGCGGACAAAAAAAGAGCAATAAGAATAATAACTGAATGGGAACCTGTAGAAAACAGAAAAAGAGGAAGACCCAGAATAAGATGGCTGGAAAAAGTGGAAGAGGATTTAAATAAGCTGGGAATAAAGAACTGGAAACAAAAATGCACAAATAGGATAGAATGGAACAAAATAGCGGAAAACGCCAGGACAAACAGGACTCTATAGAAGGAAAATGAGAAAAAAGGGGAACTAATCCATCCCAAAAAGAAGGATTAAGAAAGCTTCAAAATGGAAGCAGCCAAAACTGTTTCACGGTTATAGTGCGTGATATATATATATATATATATATATATATATATATATATATATATATATATATATATATATACGGATGCTAATGGCTAAATTTCAGGGGTTATCATACAATTTATTTCCAATAAATAATTTTTTGACAAGTTGATAGTTATTTGTGAAAAAAACGTGGCATCTTCAATTTAGATACTGAATTGAAAGTAATTTATATACGATGGGGTCTCATAATCAAGGTTTGATTGGTTAACAAAGATAAAAAAAATGCAGCAGCAACATTTCAAGTTAACTCATTGACCATTTTTTAGCATTTTAACATTCACTCTTTACAAGGTTGTCTGTCGTTTGGCCATTCTAATACTCTAATAGACATATTAAGAAACGCGACGTCATCATCTCCGATATCATTGCAGCTATTAATTCACGGAACATTTTAGGAAAATTTTTAAGTTGGCAAAGCTTGATCCGGAATTCTCATACATGTCACTCTTACAAAATGTGTCAAAAATAGGATACGTCCAGTAGAAAACCTTGATGTGAGCAAATTTAAATACACAATTTAGATATTTGCACTTATAGTCGTTTTTGAGTACTATTGCTTCTTCCAGCAGAGAAGAAGATTAAATAACATAAACAATAATGAATTCATAGCAATGGAATTTATGTCGCTGTAGAAAATAAAACAATTTTATAGATTGTAATATGTTCGTAATAAATGGTAACACAATTTTGGTTTTTCAATCCTAAAGTTGATAATCCCGCTTTATTATTCACATTCATCAAATTATTTGAATAGACGCGCTATAGTTTTGTGACAACTGCGCCGTGGGCACCACTGAACGATGCTCCCATCTACTAAATAGTTAAAAGTGTGGTTTAGTGGTGAATATGGTTGAATAATGTATAATCAAAAGCGTAAATAGGAAATGGTTTATTGCTAAGGAACGAAAACAAAACTGTTAATTTCACATTGGTTGCTGGAACGTACAGTGATTATATATATATATATATATATATATATATATATATATATATATATATATATATTGATATTAACTTTGAATTTACAGTTTTCAATGTTTTCACTATTACAAACAGTGTTGCTTGTGGCCGAATTTATATCAATTTGTAGCTCTGAAGCTCTGGAAATGGTGCATCGAGGTAAGTTTGAATCCTTTTTGTTGTGCTAACACGTTTGGTACTTCAATTTTAGTTTGCAGCGAAGCTTCGATATAGCTTTCAGCAACACCTGAAGTAAAAACAGAAAGGCTACCCTCCTCTCGTAATTAAAAATGAAGTAAACTACCCGAAGATTTCCTTCCCCCCAAGCGTTCTATTGTTAATAAATCACCACCGGAATTGGCTATATGTGTGGCACTACGTCACTTAAAACAATGACCTGTAAAAAGTTCAGCATTTTGGTAATTCCAGAAAGGCAGCAATTATTTTAGGCACTTTTCCCATCGTATATATTCCTATTGGGCTATTAGTGCAATAACCACTACGGTACGTTAGAAAAAGTCGCCGCTGAGTTACTTTCTTCGGTCTTAGGTTGGAGTATTTTTTAATGAAATCAATCCAATTTTCATCTGACACAAGGAAAGTTCTCGGAATACAATTTTTTGTTATAGATATAACTACAATAACGGAGTCACCTCTATATTGTATGTCATCAACACACAGATTCGTCAAATTCTTCACACCTACATGCCCCATTGTAACCCATTATCAAGATAATAAATATCATTGATTAATTTGAAGCTACAATAATGGGAACTTACTTTCATTGCTAGGTATGTTTTATTATTGGAAACTTGAATAAATTTATTAATGTCGTCGCCTTCTAAAATTTTAGATTTACGTGGAGTATAATGTTGGCATTCCCGTTTTAGCAAAGCCTGCAGGTTCTTATACTTGGAAATGTCAACATTTTTATATATGTTTAAGCAGGACCTCAATACAGAGTAAATGGTCCATAAAGTAGATGCCTTATACTTCCTACGTTGTATTTGAGAATACCCAAGTAAAATGTTCTCAGAAATACCTTGAACTCTATTTTCGTTACACCATGTTTAAAACTTTTCGTATTTATGACAGAATAGCATAAAAAACGTGTTTCATCAGACCTTGAAGCACTCATTGTTTAAAAAACTCGTGGCCTCGCCACTCGTTTTTTATGGTTGAATTCGTGCTTCAAGACTGGTCTTATGAAATTTATTTTTTAATATACTATTAAATAATTCTATACCTTTTCATTATATAACGGCTTTGCTATAGTTTGAATGCATGTATAAATACGGATTGGGGTCTTCCATTATTTTGAATGTGGACTTTTACCGCCGTTGTACAGCACGGTTCAATGTAATTTCTGATCTGAACATTTTGTTTATTTACAATACTGCTTCTAATATATTTGACTGATACAATCCCGTACATCCTGTTTACATATTTTGTTTTTCATAGTAAAAACTATAGGGATTTACGTTGCAAGACGTTTAATCTTTTGAGTAAAGAATAATGTTATTTTAAGTTCTCATGGGAATCTCCGAAAATTTTCATGCAGGTTCAATTTATAACCCACTAATGTAGTGACTTACAGATTTGCGATATAGTTTAAGGACTAAGGCATATTAGTCCTCATTTTATGACTCTACCTCTCCTTTTATTTTAAGTTTATTGCGTGAAGTTGTATAGAAATTGTTGCCTTTACCTTCAAGTGGTTGTTAACAATCGCACTGCTCCGCATGTGCTAACCTTTAAAACAAGCAAATATATGATTAATGGGCTTAACAATGCAATGCACTTGACAATGCTTTAGGCAGTTATGCTTGGCCATCAAATCTTTATAATTAATTATACGTTAAGGTGACTAGCAGAAAATATTAATTTGGCAGCAATTATTAGTAAAAAATGTGGTTAAAATTGTATGTTTGCAAACTAATTGTACTAAAGACGATAGTACTCCACAGACGTTCAATCTTTGTTAACCAATCAAACCTTGATTATGAGACCCCATCGTATATAAATTACTTTCAAAACTTATGTGACTATGTAACGCCATATTTTTACCTCATCTTACTCTCATTAACAAAATTATAATTATTTAATAATAAAAATAAATCATAAATGAAATATTTTTACATCTTAAGGTTTAGTAAATTATATCACCAGTTATAGCTACAGTGATGATAATAATCACTGGGTTGGGCACCATGGCCAACAACCCTTATTTTTCCAACACGCCCTACATGCAACAAGCTCCATCAATATATAACCAAAATGCACCATATGTGCCAGCCAATATGTCTCATCCTCAGATGATAACACAACAACAGTCACAGCAATAGTCTGCAGTTAATTACAATCAACAACAACCAAATATATAATTATCCAACCAAACAATACATTATCCTGTAAGAGGATCAACATATTACATACTAATGAATGGCAAGTTGGAAAAAGTCACAAGTGTCCAAGAAATGCAGACGAAGAAGGTAATACAAGTCAAAGAGAACCAAACAAATATTGGTTAAGTAACAGTCTTTCTCTAAACAATCGATACCAGAGCTAGAAGAAGAATCAATGAAAACAAACATATGTAATGAAAATGAAGAACAAAATAAGGACCCAAAACCACAACCAATTTTTATTGCTGGCGTAGAAAACATAAAACCACTAATCTCAGAACTAGATAGCATAGCAAGTACCATACAAAGGAATTGAGTAGCAATCAAGTTAAATAGAACCGAAAGATAGCCAAACATACACTAGTATTATCAAAATGTTACAAGACAAAAACACGGAATACCAAGATAAGAGTTTCTGCGTGGTATTAAAAAGTGTTTTCCATTGGCGTAGAAGGAATAAGGAACAGCACACAAGAGTTAGGACAAATGTCTGGAACATCAAAAAACCAGGTACTGATATACGTCTTCTTGTATTTTTCATCGACTTGAAGCGAAAGGACAATAATAAAGAAATTTATAAAGTAAAAGTGCTGATGAATACATGCGTTACATTTGAAGCACCACATACAAAGCGTAACATACCTCAATGCATGCGATGCTAACAATATGGCCATACGAAAAATTTTTGTAATAAAAATCCACGCTGCGTGAAATGCATACGACAACACTTTACGTCAGGTTGTCCTAGAAAAATATAAAATCAACGACGTGCAATTTGTTAATTATGACGGAAATCATCGAGCCAATTATAAACAGTTACATCAAAAATTGTACCCACAATTAAGAAGTAAACCAACACCCAATACAACTAGATATGTACAACATAACGTAAGTTACGAGCAAACTTTACAACAAGATCGGCAACAAATAAATAATATTAACCAAATAAACCCAGTCACATCGAGTCAACAGAACAGTGATTTAAGAGAACTAAAAAACATGATGAAAGAGCTCATTAGCTAAATGGGTACAATGATGAATTTAATTTAAACGCTAGTAAGTAAAATGTCTTAATGGCTCAAATACTAAACATAGCTATATGGAATGCCAATGGCTTGTGCCAACATACACAAGAAGTAAAACAATTCTTACAAATCAATTGCATTGAAAACAAATTGGCAGATGTGTAGAACAACGTTAGACTACCTAATTCAATTATATATAACGTTGAAGGCCCCAGAAGTGAATATAGCAGTAGCAAATTTAACTAAAGCAATTCAGAATGCAACATGGACAGCAACGCCAGGTTATAACTGCTAGAACTTTAAGGAAAATGTCCTATAATAATTAAACAAAAAATTTCTGAGAAAAGGAAACTTAGGAAAAAATGGCAAACTGCAAGAAGCGAATAGGACAAAAAAAACAACAAAGCAACAAAAGAGTTGAAACAGTTATTAGAACAAATTCAAAATCAATCAATCCAGGACCACCTTAGTGAATTATCACCACTAGAATTATCAGACTACTCGCTGTGGAAAGCCACAAGGAAACTTAAAAGGCCCCGGATACATGTTCCATCAATCAAAGTTGAAAATGGTAAATGGGCTCGTAGTAGCAAAGAGAAAGCTACTGCATTTTCAAATCACTTAACTACCATTTTCCAACCAAACAGAATAGATGCACCGGAACAACAGCAAATGATACGAGAACATCTTAATACACCATAACAAATGGAACTACCCATTAAAAACATCAGTATCAAAGAAATTAAAGATACAATACAACAAAATATCAACCCTAGCAAAGCTCTAGGTTTTGACTTAAAAACAGGTAAGGTATTACAAGAACTTTCAACTAAAGGGTACAAAGCTACACAACAAATATGCAATGCAATATTGAGACTAGGGCATTTCCCCAGTCAGTGGAAAGTAGCACAAATAGTTGTGCTGTTAAAGCCTGGCAAAAATCCCAACGAAACGGCGTCTTACCGCCCAATAAGTTTGTTGCCAGTCCTTTCGAAAGTCTTTGAAGAGATATTTTTGAAACAAATGAAACCAATTCTAAACGAGAAAAAACTGATTCCGAATTATCAATTCGGTTTCAGAAACCAGCATAACACTATTGAACAAGTACATCGGTTAGTTAATGTGATCAATCTGGGATTTGTAGAAAATAACTATTGCACGGAGGCATTTATGGACATTATCCAAGCCTTTGATAAGGTTTGGTATCCTATCTAACACATAGGTTCTCCCTAGTTAGATATCAACGCGAATATACTGATCTGGTTCCGATCCAATCAGGTGTACCACATGGCAGCATTTTGGCTCCCATATTGTATCTCTTGCACGCCGTGTACCTGCAGACAACCGACAAAACTATAACAGTCACGTACGCGGACGATACTGCAGTCCTAGTAGTATATTCCGGTCCAGTTATTGGATCACAATACCTTCAAGAACATTTAAATAAGTTACAGGATTGGTTGACCACTTGGAAGATTAAGACAAACGAATCTAAATCGGTAAATGTAACGTTTACATTACACAGAGACACCTGTGTCCCAGTTACACTGAATGATAACCAGCTGATTCAAGCAGATTACACAAAGTATCTTGGATAGGCGTTTGACCTGGGAGAAACACATATTTACAAAACGTAAACAACTCGGCATAAAACTCCGGCAAATATACTGGATGATTGGTTGACAATAACAGTTGCTACTTGAAAATATACTACTCTTGTACAACATTATCTTGATGCCTGTCTGGACTTGTGGAATTCACCTATGGGGCAGAACCTGTAATTCAAATCTTGAAATACTATAGCGCTTTCAGAACAAAGTCTTGAGAACACCAGTTAATGCCCCCTGGTATTTTACAAATCACGTAATTGCGACGGACTTACAAATTCCATCTGCCAAAGAAGAAATAAAGAGATTTACTGAGAATTATAGTGTGAAAACTATAGCTCATCCAAATGTGCTCGCTAAAAATTTATTTGGAAACACTGGTGAAGTGCAACGTCTAAAACATTTCAAGCCAAATGACCCAATGGACAGATTCAATTAGTTAAGTATATATACATATATATATATATATATATATATATATATATATATATATATATATATATATATATATATATATATATATATATATATATATATATATATATATATATATTGAGATGTTTAGAAAGGAATAAGACAAAGATCGGACAGTCTAACTAGTAATTTCTTTCAAAAAAGGGGTGATTTCAAGCTTGATACATGTGCGAGACATTCATTTGATATAATTTGGTTCACGATGGGTTTAAAGAGGATTTGTTTTGGGCAAAATAATCTGAATAACATTTATACAATTTGATTTAATCATAAAAAGCATTGTGCTACCAACAAAAATGTCAGGAATGTCAAATAAACTTATTTCCGTAAATTCAATTCAATATTTTAGTTTGTTTCAATAAAATTCAATTTTTCGAAAATATTTTGGCATGTGAATATTTTACAGGTGTTTAACACAAAGTGTAAAGATAGATTTATATTAGGGATGTTGTATAAATAGTGTACAATGCAGGTGAAATGAACATTAAATAAAATAAAGACAGTTATTACAAGTCATTAGAATAACATTTTGAGTTACATAAACGTTTTTAAGTGTAAGTTATTTGTAATTTTAGAATTAAGTTTGGTTATGTTTTAAATTTTATGTTTTTTCACAAATTTAGTTTTTTTGATAATATTAGGCTTAAATTATATTATTAAAGTGATTAATAGGAGGTCTTCCTCAATATTTCATAGCAATATAAAGTATACAATGCATTTCAGCGCAAAATTTCATGAAATGGGGGTTGAATTTATAATTTTTCTAGATAAACATAAAATTCCTTTAAATTTAAGATTTCGAACTTTAAATGTGTGTTTTCCTATGTTAAATTTTATCAGGATTACATATATGTAATTAAATTAAGTGTAGCTTGAAAGATTAGGTAGTTATAAGCAAATTTAAATTAGAGTAGGTCATTTCGCATAATATTTAAAGGAACCATATCTTGTTGGATGTCTATCTATTCACAATTTTACACAGTTTTCATTTCTGTCATTAGATTTTGAATCCGTAATTGTATAAGAAAGATATGGCTAAATTTCTATTTTAGTTAAATTTGTAAACTTTTTCAACCAATCAGAAACATGGTTACATAGGTAGATTTGCTAGAAAAAAAATTGAAGATTTAGTAACAACCAAAAGGGTATAAAAGGAATTGCCCTGGAAGTGGATAGCTCTCTATAATTTGTCAGTTTTTTTGAAAAGGTTAAAATAGTGTTGTGTTTTTGTGTTACACGTAAGTTTTCCTAACCTAAATAATCATCGGAAAAAAGTTAATAAAAAACGGAGAGACGAGTATTTAGGTGCAATTGTTTTTATACCGACAATAATTTAAATATTTAAGTTCGGTTACCGATACCTGTACGTTTTCGTAAAATTCATTACGAATTAATAATTTGTGTTACGATTTATGTTGAACGTTTAAATTTTTCGTTTTGTTAAATTTGAATTTGGTTACGTTATACCAAAATAAATTCGTAATCATTTTTTTGTCATTTGTGTTTTATTTCTTGCTGCGAATTTCTTTTAATAATTTACATTTGAGCCGGAACCTAAAATAAAGTGACATTAATTTAAACCTTGGACAACCAGTAAATATTTTATAAACGATACAATTAGAAATCATTAATACACATAAATAAAATTTTAGCGAATTAAAATTTGTGGTTGGGGTGAAGCCGTATTGAAAGAGAAATATTACCAGTTACGGAAGCGAACGTGATCAACAACCCGAGCACCAGTTAGCAGTTAATGGGTATATGGTAGCAGTAAGAATTCATATATAAAGATCTTCGTTAACATTGGAAAGTGCCTGCATCTATTTGGAACAACCTGTAGGAAGACATCGATTTGAATTTGGAACATTTATATGTGAGTTACTTTTGAATATAACCCTATCTATTGTGTTCATTGTTGTGTTTGATTTCCTGCAATTATTATTTTTGGTTATATGTATAGGTGTATATTTTTAAATAGTACTTGTGTAAACACCGGCAAAAGGAAACAAAATTTTAAATTATTTCCAAAATTTAAAGTCAATTAAAAGTATAAACATAAAATCAACAAGTCATTGTTTGACAGTTCTGACATTTAATAATTTTATTCAGTAACGTTACAACGCATGCGTTAAAAGTATAAATTGTGTTCAGATATTTTTTTCATATATGATATTTTTCATAAAGGGCAATTCAAATATAATTTCCCACTAAATCCTGAACTCTATCCCCACATTGAGATTTGCGCTAGTACGGTGCAATAATTATAATTATTTAATATCATTATATTGATATTTATAAAATAACTACTGAACCCTATCCCCATATTCAGATATTTATATAATAATTACCACAATTATAATCAAATTAAATATCATCCCAATAAATATATATATATATATATATATATATATATATATATATATATATATATATATATATATATATATATATAACGTAAATGTTGGTTTCGTTATGTTGACGACACATTTGTAGTTTGGCCCCATGGAAAAGGAAACTTGAACCATTTTCTAGGACATATTAACAACATTCACGACAATATCAAATTTACTATGGAAGTTGAAGAAAATAATTCACTCCCTTTTTTGGACACCCTGATAACAAGACTTCCTAATGGTAAATTTACACACAAAGTTTATCGAAAACCAACACATACGAATAGATACTTGAACTCTCTTTCACATCACCATCCTGGTCAATTACGTAGCGTTATGAAATCCTTGATATACCGCTCTTACCACTTATCTGACCAAAATTCTAAAACGGAAGAAATGAAGACTATTAATAAAATACTAATTCAAAATGGATACAAAGATCAAGAAATATTAAAAATTACCAACGAAATAAAAAGACCAAGAAATAATAACTTGTCAAACAATGAACGAAAGATTCCTGTTATTCTAAGCAAAAAGGAGTAGAAAAAAAATTTTTTTTTAATTATTTTGAAAATATAATACGCCTAACCATGTATATTTTTTTACATGGTAATAAAGCTATTACGTTGATTATCTACGACGTGAACTCTTTCAGGAATTAATTTGGTACCAAGCTTTCATTTAGCTTTCATTAATTTAATAGTTTAATTTAGCAATTACTTGAATACATATAATGTTAGAAACATGCTAAGTTTAAATATAGAATTGTATTCAGACTCTTAAAAGTATCATCAATTTCATTTCTCATTGCATAAGATGTCATAAAAAGAGACGCAAAAAAAATTATTACTTTAAACTTTCTTTTTATAGGTTCTACGATTTGGTCTTTCTAAAATAATAAGTATAAAATACCGGTTTATCATATGCCATAGTAATGCGGCCACAAAAATCGAAATTACCAGAAAATATCTACTTAATAAAGAATTACATAAAAATTCTTCTGTTTTGGAAATCCTATAAATCTGTTAAGGATTTCATAGACTTTGTAATACCCTCTCAAAAATTCTTGTTTTTATACCTTTACATTTTAGTGTTTGGTAGTATCACTCACAAAACTATGTCTAATGTAAAACATTCCACTTTCTACATTTATATATTATGAAGGTAGGTATTCAAAGCAGAAACCCAACACTTACAGTAAGAAAGATCCCGTATCAAACCATAAATTATTTTCAGGACTATCTTTCTCTTGGGATAAACTGTTTTCCTGATAATATCAATTTTCCATATAAACAGCTTCTCACATTTTTTATTAAATGTTTACTATCTCAGAAATTCTTGTGGGCATTTCAAAATATTAAATTTAGTTAACCGTGAGATAATGTTCCGAAACTTTTTATTTATTATAAACTCTTCATTCACGAAACTGTATATCACAAAGAAAACAAAATTTAAAAACTTTTTTAACAATTTAGTTATTCATATTTTATCGCAGAGCATAAGCCTGAACACGTTTAAAAAACTTTGATTTAGACAAAATATGATATGTGTATAAAGGAAACTCTTGTTAAATTGTGTTTTGTAGCGAACACAGTATTTATTCTACACGTCAGTTGTGAATTTGTAATGTATAATTGGTAGTTGTTTATTTAAAGCAAGCATCTTTCAACAGGTGGGATAAATTATCTTAGATAAATGGTGTAAAGATAATAAAAAACAAATTTTTTATTTATAAACTATACTACTCTGCACATGCCATCAGTAATGCCTAATATAGCGAAAGAATTAATGCCTGAAATTAATAATTTTAAAATAACTTGCATTGATCGATTCGGAGCAGAAATATTTCCACAACGTATTACAGTATTTCAAAAGGTTGATTAAAGTGTTTGTCAAGCGAATCACTTCATTTAAAATGTGATGGACTAATAATATTATGAACATAATATTTATTGTCCAACAGATAAAATCCAATTATAAGGCAATTTTTGTGTGGAAATCTAGCAACACAAAGTATAAATACGTAAACAATGTAAATGAAATAAAAACGAAGAGCACAATATATACGTATAATAACGTTTCAAACATAAACAGAGTATTTCTGTAAAAGATTTGTGTTTATTTTTGATCAATTAAATCGAATAACAGTATGGGAAGATATACGAGGAACGCGAAACTGAAAAAAGACGTATAAGCATGTAACAGTTGGAATAAAAGAGCAAGATGGGGTAATACGTATAATATCTAAGGAGTGAATTTTTGTATTTAAGTTATACAAATCTAAACGTTTCGATAACACTTACCTACAGTTATCTTCGTCAGTAGTAATATCTTTCAAAATGGTTTAAGGTATTGAAATAACTTTGTAAAATTACAAATATTGAAAACGCAAACTTAAGCCTGCTATTAATATAACAGTTTAAACGTACAAAGCCTACTATGGAATACAACTTTAGTAACGAATCATTAATAAATTAAGGATAGTTGAACTCCCTTGAATATGACAAATCAGAACATCCTCTAACGGTCGAAGGCTAACAAACCAAAGAACAAATTTATCAAAATTGAATCAAGTTATGATGTAAGTGTAGAGTGGTGAAAAACTTTAATTTGAAATTGATAAAGGCATTCCAAAAAGAAACTTGACATCGATTAAAATAATCCAGTCAAGTCTAACACAGAAATAGCTTTGTTAATAAATACAAGTGTTATTTAACAGTGAAAACGAATTTATAATCCTGAATTTTTAAAAGATGAATATAAAGACATATTCTTAAAGAAGAGCCAGTTCTCAATGTTGGTACTGCTTTTCTTCCTTTTATAACCAATGTTACAGATGAAATTTGTAACGAAACAATAATTTCCGTTGCTAAAACAAATGCTTTCATCGTCAGCCGTCACCTAACAAAAAAAAAACTCAATCCGTAAATATTTTCAGTAAACTCACTAAACTGAGATTTATTTAAACGTCCGGTATTTTTTTAACATTCAAAATTAGTTATACAAATTCAAACTCTTAAGCGTTAAATGTTATAAATTTCCATTTTTAATAAAATATTTCATGCTCATAGACAAGTTTATTATGAACTTCGTAAACGCGATATCTATGACTCTAACTATTGCAATTGTATCGAAGTGATTAATATATAGTGCGCTTTGAGTGAACAGTTCTGTTAGTTTTAGCGTATCGATAATTTTCTTACGATAAGTGTAAGTATTTTACTAGTGATTTATTATTCTTTAACTATTTTGAACCTTAACTTGAACAACAGAAATGTTCATTTGGGCCTAGTTTTATAAATTAGTATACATTAGCAGAAGTACATTATACAGTTTTTAGTTTTGCGAGTGAAAGAACCATGTATGCTTTCAATCAATACGAAGATTAATTTAGTTTATATTTGTAGATATTTCATTTATTGAAAATTTATTTAACTAAATTTTTTCTTTTGCAGTTTAGCAATACTACCGTTACTGTTTTCTTTAATTCAGTATTTCTATTAGCACTAAGTTAGCCATCCGTACATTAATTATTTTTTATACCTTCATAGTTGAACATTTTATTCTTGTGGATTTGTTCGCAAGTAAAAATGTTTTCAAATTACAAATCAATTACATATTAATTTTATTCTAAACATTTACAGACACGCAATAAACTGTTTAGTTTAATGTCATAATTAGAATTATTACACGGGGTAACCGCTTACAAATTAATTTTAAGTTTGCTTACGAGCATTTGTAGAATTTTTTTTTCCTTTCATTTGATTGCATTTTATAATTAGTTCTTTTTCTTTTGTTTGGTTTGAAAGTATTTGCCTCATATTTTCAGCGCCGCCCTGATTAATTTTGTTACCGCCTGTTTAGGCAGATAAGATCTTTAGTAAGTAGTGTATTAATTTAAGGTTGCTCTCGCCGTTTGCAAACTTTTTATTTGGTTTTTTCGCGGCATTATTTCAATCACTCTAGTTTTTAATTTTGCTTTGACTACTGCATTTTTAGTATTGAGTATCTGACTGTTGTATGCAAAAGTTACTTGCCACATAACCTTTGTTTTTATAGTGCCCCAATAAATTAAAGGCTGAGTTTGTGCACTGTAATTACTCATTTTACCGAGGTTTTACGAATTTGTTTGGTAACGACTAATTTAGCTAATCTATTAACTTAACACTAGGGAAACATCTTCGTCTGACCTCTGTACCAGGAGTTATCTATTTTTTTCACAACTGATAATTTTTTTTCTTGCCGAATTCATACTACCGAAACCAAGCATTCCCAACTCAACAAAAACAGAAGTCTTAAATACGGGAACCACTTTAAATCTTCGGAGACCCTGATAAACCAACGTCTTCGCTGACGCTATTCGGACCGGTTTTACTCTTTAATCCCCCGCGAAGAGGGATCTAGGCCTCTATAGCACCGTATACCTAGATTGGCGCCCGAGAAACCCGATTATACCGCGATTTTGCCCTCCGAAATTTGCTACTCCGTCGATATCAGATAGTTCTGTTAAGAACTAGCCGTACGCCGAACGTAAAAGCGTTATAAATTGAAGAAATCCTAATTAATCATTAAACCTACAAGAAAAATTAAAGAACGTTTAAGGTCACCTAAAGATGTTTCTAATCCATTATCATCAGTGTACAAGTTATCTTGATCATGTGGAAAAGTATGTATTAGAACCACAAAACGTAGCTTTGATACAAGACGTAAATATTGTAGATTAGGTCAATCAAGAAAATCTGCGATAGCTGACCATGCCTTCAATAATTTAAATCATGGAATTCAATTTGATAATATGAGAATATTGTCAAACAAACTTATTATTCTGTTCGTTTACAATGCGAAGATATTGAGGTATACAGACATCCTAATAATTTCAGTAAATAAGGAGAAAATCTCCGTTTAAATAGGTTTTGGTACCTTATAATTAAAAAAAGGCACCATGCCACTTCTTAATTTTAAGTTTGTCTTTTGGTATGTCTAGGTTTTTTGCTGTGGTGTTTCCTAGACCTCGAAGTAAATATCAATTATATGTTAAATTGCCACAGCACTATAATTTCACATATGTAGTTGAAATTAAAATTAAAACTAGAAATTATATAAAACGTACTACATTGCGTTTTCACTGTTAAATAACACTTGGATTTATTAACAAAGCTATTTCTTTACTAGATTTGACTGGATTATTTTAATTGATGTCAAGTTTCTATTTGTGAATGCTTTTATCAATTTAAAATTAAAGTTTTTCACAACTTTACACTTACATCATAACTTGATTAAATTTTATTAAATTTGCACTATGGTTATGACATTTTTAACTGTTAGCCTTCGACCGTTAGAGGATGTTCTGAATTGTCATATTCAAGGCGGTTTAACTATGTTTAATTTATTAATGATTGGTTACTAAAGTTGCATTTCATAGTTGGCTTTATACGTTTATCAAACTATTACATTAATAGCACACTTATGTTTGCATTTCAATTTTTCAAATCTCACAAAGTTGTTTCAACATCTTAAACAATTTTGAAAGATACTATTATAACTGACGAAGATAACTGTGTTATAGAAACGTTTAGATTTGTATAACTTAAATGCAAAAATACACTATAAAAATGGTGTTAGTTCACATCTTCATATCTAAGGAGTGTAGATTAAATATTGATAGAACAAAATGTTTATCTGCACCACTATCTATTTAACGTTCATACTCTCTGTCCAATTTTATTATAGTTAACAGAAATATATTGCGGCGGTGTATGACTGAATGTCTTAAACGTTATTTCAACTAATGAACCCCGAGACACGAAAGAGTTTCCTTTTTTATGAAATTTGTAGGTTTATCGAAGTGGTCTATTATAATAAACCATGCGTCTTATGTAGGCACATAAAAATAATACATTTTAGTATTAAAAACATGTCGAAATTTAAACAAGTCGAATGTCTTGTTGGAAAGATACAGCAATGTGGGAAGTTGATAGAAATACCTAATGGCGATGAAGAAGTAAAAGGAGAAGAATAGGAAGAAAATATCAAAAGGATGAAGAAAGTGATGTTAAAAAAGAGAAAAATTGTAACAAATATGCTATCCAGGAGAGTTTGTAGTGAATCTATCCAATGTGTCTATTTAACAGAATTGTAGTACAGCAGTCATGTGTAATATTGTATAAAAAATAAACTTAAAATTATTATTAAAAAAATAAAAGAAAATCTTGGAATCATAGGACTTGGCACTGTTAGGTGTATGTATCTGAATACTTAAAATCCACTGAAACATGTAATGTTAAATATATAAAATGTGACCGTGAAGCTTGTGACTTTAAAAAAGAGCAGACACCAATTTACTCACTGTATACAAATATGGATGATTTACATAGAAATTATCGGATTTCAAAGTCATCTCAAATAAACCTTTTATAAGGGTCACCGTGGAAAGAAGGACCCAAACTTACGCAAAGCATAATGACTGTCAACCAAATGCCGTTGGGAAAGCTAATACTTGCATTACAAACCCGTAAGCGCCCTGTATGATTGTTTGATCATAAAAAGACAGGTACTGGCTTATTGTCCCTACCTAACATACCCCTGCATTGTTCCCCTTCCAAACGAGTTATATTCTCACTTCAAGGTCTATTCTTGTTAGTGTTAGGCGTTGGTTAAGTTTTACAACGTTTGTCAGTTTTTGTTCACGAATTTAAAAGTTTGTTATTTATTTGTTCAACGTATCATGGGTGATGAGAATAAGTAAGTCCTATATCTTTTCATGTATAATCTATGAATTTATTGTACGGACTAATTATTATTTTCAAATATGTCTAGTGCACTTGTAATAAAAGAATAAATACGTAGTTAAAATTTTAAGGGCTGATAGAGGGTGGTATATTGAAGCATTATCGAATGATCATTCTGAGCATATAAAGAATAGTAACGGTAATATTTTATTTCTAGTACTTATTCTCTACAAGATTTATGGGAACTTGCGGAAAATGCTAATATTTTAGATAGGAAAGATGTAAGGCATATTTATGTAACTCCGCCGGAGCCCGCTGTAGAGAGTGGCGTAGATAGACTTTGGGATCTTTTCCAACCACATCAACGTCAGATATTCGTTCAATTAGAAAAATTTCCTCAACATCTTCGACGACACCTGCATCCCCTGTTTCTATTTCAACTCGCCTCGATGAATGCGTAAGCGAGTACAACAAAGCTAAGAAACAGTTTAAATGGATGTAAGGAGACTTACTTTCGAAACCCCCAGGTAGATTGTTTCCGCAAAGTGATTTCAGTAAATATAATGAAATGAATCCTATAGAGCTATTTGAAGAATTTATAGATGATGACATTATTGAGCACATTGTTACAGAAACAAAAAAATATGCGGTTTTCAAAATGTCTACTGATCCACAAATTTCAAAAGATGAAATAAAATGTTTTTTTAGTTTAATGATATGTAGTGGATACGTTTGGGTTCCCGATAAACGAATGTATTGGTATTCAAAAGGTGACGTCAAGAACTTGATGATTAGTGGTTCCATGCGAAAAAATCGATTCTTTCAAATAAATCAATTCCTGCATTTAGCTGACAATTCTCAAATTGATGAGGGTGATCGTCTTTTCAAACTAAGGCCATTTATCGACGCATTACAGAAAAATTTTTTTTTTTAATTTCATTCCAACATCTACAATGAACTACAACGAGTCTATGATCAAACATTATGGCCGTCACGGAATGAAGCAATTCATAAGGGGGAAGCCTATACGCTTCGGCAATAAATCGTGGTGCCTCAATACTCCAGATGGATACTTAGTAGACTTTCAGACTTACACAGGAAAGTCTACATCATTGGAAAAAATTGAAACAATATTTGGTAAACCTGCCGCTCCGTTTTTGCCAATGATGGAAAAATTGCCCACATTACCGTATGACTTTTTTTTGACAACCTTTTCTCGAATTTTCCCTTGTTCGAGCTGGCTGCAGTGGAACAGGAACGCTTAGGGAAAATAGGATACGAAAAACCTGCCCTTTAGCAAGTAAAAAGGTTTTTGAAAAAACAGAACGAGGTGCCATACAATCAATTTTGGAAAAAGAACATGGGGTCGCAATAGTAAGATGGAGAGATAATAGCGTTGTTACTGCCATATCAACTCGTTACGAAGTTGAACCAACTGCGGAAGTAAAAAGATGATCTCGGGCAGCAAAAAAGCATATTGTTCTAAAGAGACCTTCAATCTTGACAATATATAATGAAGGAATGGGGGGTACCGACAGAATGGACCAAAATATAAGTGAAACCAGAATTGGCATACGGTCAAAAAAGTGGTGGTGGCCTCTTTTTACTTGGATGATTGATGCTGCTTTCAACAACGCGTGGATCCTTCACAAAAAAAGTCATCTTCAAAAATTGACATTTGTCGAATTTAGAAGAGAAATAGCGCAATACCTCATGACAAGGTACGGCACTGCTAGTAGGAACCCTGGAAGACCACTCGCGCTTGCCACAAATATAGCCATTAGATACGATGGTGAACAACATTTTGTAAGAGCGTGCAATCGAAGAAGCTGTGGGTATGAAAAATGCAACAAGGAAAATAATCCAAAGGCAAAAAAGAGCATCGTTCGTACAGAATGCAAAAAATGCAACGTAGGGCTTTGTGTAAAATGTTTTGAATTATACCATACTAAATAATTAATATTCTTTATATAACATTATATTATAGGAAATACTAATTTAGGTTATATTATTATATTAAATGACTGTAAATAAAATTTCTCAGCAAAGGTACCATAATTAGTATTCCATTATCTATAATGCCCAGTATGATCATATGATCATACCCATTTTTTCAAAAACTATTAATTTTTGACGACTTTTTTTTACAAAAAACATTTTATTGCTTACATCTAACAAAAAATAAGTAAAAAAAATTAAAAAAAAGAGTTAAAGTATTTCCGGGCGTTTAAGGGTTAAGATCAGAAATATTTTCAATTTCCTATCTCCAATACAGATCCCCTTTCACTGTCAATCCAAAGAATACAAGAGCGTGGTTGATGAATACACTAACCGCCAAAGAATCATATAGCAAAGAAAAGAAAAATATAAATTATATTTGCACAGGAATAAAATAAATCCTCTATTTGAAGAATTATGTAAAAATTTTCGGCCTAAGTTTTAAACAAATTTAAGTTAATTCAGATGATGATTTTAAATTTTATGAATTGTTATCACAGCTGAAGGTTAATTGCCCTACATTAAGACGCTGTTAAAAAGGAATTGACCAACATCATTGATAATTGTCTTAACAAAAATGCTTATGGCACTTATTATTACCCTTTTCATACATTGTCCTTCACTACCCTCTTACTTTTACAACGATGATAAAGAACAATGTAACTGTCATGAATTCCTTACACCTGGAGACTTACATATACCAGTAAAATCAATGTTTAACATCTAGTGCATGCAAAAAACTCAAATCAAAAATAAAAAATCTAATCTTATAAATCAGTAATTGCTAATATAGAAAATGATTGGGCTAGTTCTTCTGAAGAGCCATTAACTCCGGTAAATAAAGCTGCTTTCTTAATTTAATATCAGAATATTTAACCACAAACGAATTAATAAATACACACGCATCCAGATAAATGATAATATTGATATTTAGCCTTTACCAAAAGATGAAGGCGATGAAGCTATAAGCTATAAGGTTATTTCAGGATGGATATTCTGGTTGAATAGACAGTTCAGTTTAGTAGACCTCTGTAATATTCAACTTGAAACATAAAATAATTTAATAATAGAAAAGATAACAGGTCTCTGCAACAAGATTTTACGAGGATAAGTACCAAATTCAATTTTATATGGTGTTACCCTCCTGGTCTAAGTAAGCTCCATTATTATGGTATTAGAGGTATTAGAGTGCATGCAAAAAACTCAAATCAAAAATAAAAAATCTAATCTTATAAATCGGTAATTGCTAATATAGAAAATGATTGTGCTAGTTCTTCTGAAGAGCCATTAACTCCGGTAAATAAAGCTGCTTTCTTAATTTAATATCAGAATATTTAACCACAAACGAATTAATAAATACACACGCATCCAGATAAATGATAATATTGATATTTAGCCTTTACCAAAAGATGAAGGCGATGAAGCTATAAGCTATAAGGTTATTTCAGGATGGATATTCTGGTTGAATAGACAGTTCAGTTTAGTAGACCTCTGTAATATTCAACTTGAAACATAAAATAATTTAATAATAGAAAAGATAACAGGTCTCTGCAACAAGATTTTACGAGGAGAAGTACCAAATTCAATTTTATATGGTGTTACCCTCCTGGTCTAAGTAAGCTCCATTATTATGGTATTAGAGGTAATTGCTTTGAACTACTGCGATCTTACGTTGAGATAGAAAACAGCTAGTTTTCTGTAATTTTGGGTCCTCTCCTTTTCATTATTTACGTAAATTATTTAAATTTCTTTCTCAGCCCTAGTAAACGTATTCAATTCGCTGACGATGCGACACCCATTAACACCAATTGCAATCTAAATAATTTGGAGCAGGATTGTGAAATCGACCTTGGTAAAGTCGAATGATAATTTACAGCAAACCGATTAAAGCTAAACAAAGAAAAAAACCCAATCATTACTAATTCTTAAAGGTCTCAGTCAAAGCACTGAGCAACAACATAGTGTGAAAATATTAGGTATTTATTCCGACTGCCGTCTTTCCTGGTCTAGCCATATCGACAAACTGTGTAAGAAACCCTTTAGCATACTGTTTCTAATGAGAAAATTGAATAATATTGTTGAAGTTCCACTCTCATATTGTTTGCCGAGTAGTTTTGTGGGGTAATTCGCCTGAAGCTAACCGAGTTTTCGGATTACAGAAGAAACGTGTGATTAGCTTATTAGCAGGTCTGAGTTTTAGAGAACACTGTTTCAATGCCTTTATCAACTTAGGTATTATGCTCCTGCCATCATTATTTGTTTATTAGAGATTCATGTCATGAAAGATACCATGTTCACAAATATCGCTATATACCTATGAAACCCGAAACAGTTAAAATTTATGTATTCCTTGACATAATTTTTCTAAATCTCAAAAAAGTTCTTTACAGTTAAAGTATTACAATATTTTGCCACATTCAGTGAGACAACTATCTTATAAATCTTTTAAAACCCAAATTAAGACATATCTTACTGATAAGTGTTACTATACAGTAGAAGCTTATTTTAAAGATAAATCTATTCTTTAATTAGTTGATTTTTAAAAGTAGTTTACACTTATACTTACATGTTGTTTGTTAATCTTAATTGTAACGTGATATATTATTATTATGATTACTATTATTATTATTATTATTATTATTATTATTTTTTTTTTTTTTTGTAATTAAGCGCGTCGACTTCAAGGCCATTAGCGCTATATGTCAATTTATTATCTGTCCTGCACTATATTTTATTAAATAATTGTGTACCTTTCAGAAACTTGATTAATTTTGATTCTTCCGCGGGCTCATTTTGAAGGATGTTTTGTAGATTTTTCCTAATTTGTTTCGGTGTCGTTCAATTCGATAGAGTGAGCATTCAGTTAGAATGTGTTCAACCGTTAGGATAGTGTCACATGTTTCACATTTGGGTTGCTCATTTCCAGTTAGATAGTGAGAGGACGTGAGAGCGGTGTGACCTATGCGAAGTCTACTGAGCCTCACTTGTTCATCTCGAGGGAGGTGGGTTGGGTTTCTCCCGCCATTTATTACTGGTTTTATGCATTTCAGAAAATTATCTTTCATGTCCTATTCATGTTGCCAAGCTTTAGCTACAAGTTGCGATACTTGTTTAGTAACATCCTCAACGGTGTATAACTCTACTTCAGGTGCTTTGCTGGCGGCTTCGCATGCTGCGGTTTCGGCTATTTGCAAGTTGTCAACTTCTTTGCGGCTGGTTATTGACAGGACGCTAATGTCCTTTGAGGTATTAAACAGATCTTGTAGCATGCAGAGTATCAGTTGTGTCATTGGGTCTGTTGTAAATCTATTCATTATACTATTTGCCAAGGTGTTAGAGTTAGTTATTATATAGTAACTTGATGATTCGCGGCTCATAGAGCAATACAACAGAGCTTGATAAAATGAATATAACTCTGCCATAGATAATGAGCTCGATTTGGGCAAAGACCAGCTGTGTGATATGTTATCTACCACGATTGCACTGCCTGTACCTGTCTTGGTTTTGGAACCCTTTACATAAATGCTGCAGCTTCTATAGGAAGTTGTAGAGCTATCGATTTTTAGCAAAATAGGGAGGCGTATAATCCAAGGCGCTATCTCTCTAAGTTCCGGTTGCAGGATTTCAGGAATTTTGAATCGGTACTTGTTTAGAGCTTCTTCTCCTCGAATTCTCATTGGTCGGGTAATGGTGGGGCTATTTTCATACGAATTCCTCCTATGAAATACTATATTATTAACGGGGTGTTGTGGGCGTGATTTTATTCTTGCCAGGTAATTTAATAGTAGTTGTTCCCTTCTTTTGTAGAGAGAGGGAACTCCTGACTCCACGTACAAGCTCTCATTAGGGCTTGTGTGGAATGCTCCTATGCAGTACCTTAATCCCAGGTGGTGAACAACATCAGCTTTCTTTAGGACGCTTTTCCTTGCGGATGCATATACTATGGATCCATAATCAATTCGGGAGAGTATTAGGGATTTGTAAACTTTTATGAGAACATCTCTGTCCGCCCCCCATTTTATACCAGCTAAACTGCGTAATATATTTAGGATTCGGTGGCATTTTACTACAAGTTCATCGATATGATATCGCCATCTTAGCTGAGAATCAAAGATGAGTCCTAAGAATTTAATTTTTGGTAAGCATTTAATGATGGTTTGGTGGATGTACAGTTTCGGTTCCGCGTGTGGACGTCTTAGCCTGCAAAAATAGACACAGTGTGTTTTTTCCTGTGAGAATTTGAATCCCACCTGTTCGGCGTTCCTTAGGACTATATTTATACCTTCTTGTAAGATCGAATTGTTTTGTGACGTATTGTTTGATTTGGCGTATATGCATAGATCATCCACATAAATACATCTCTCTATTTCTTCCGGTAAATTCGATGTGATGTCATTTATTGCAATTGCAAACAGTGTCACACTTAAGGTAGACCCTTGTGGAACGCCGTTTTCTAGTCTTCGTAGTGACGAAAACGTGTTAGCGATTCTCACACGAAATGTCCGATCGGAAAGGAAAGATTGAATAAAGTTTGGGAGATTGCCACGTATACCCCAGTTGTGTAATTTTTTTAGTATGCCGGTCCTCCAGGTCATGTCAAACGCCTTTTGTAGATCAAAGAATACAGCTACAAGGCGGCCTCTTTCCTTAAAATTGTCTTGTATACTATTTTCTAGTTGTACTAGACAGTCTACGGTAGATCTTCCCCTATGAAAGCCGTATTGATTTGTATTAAGTAGACTTTGACTTTCCAGGACATACACTAATCTGTAGTTAACCATTCTTTCTAGAACCTTGCTTAAGCAGCACGTTAGGCTAATAGGTCTGTAACTATTAGGATTTGCCGGATCCTTGTGTTCTTTTAGAATCGGGATGATTGTGGCTTCTCTCCAGGCATGTGGGTAAAATCCAGTGGCCCATATCAAATTATACATGTTTAAGTTTAAGTCTTAAGTGGTAAATTGAGATGTTTCAGAAATTCATAGTTTACGTTATCTGTTCCAGCGCTGATGATCTTAGACCCTAAAATTGTATATATTATGGTAATAAAATTCAAATTCAAAATTCAAATTCAAATTATTATTATTATTATTATTATTATTATTATTATTATTATTATTATTAGATAACGACTGTTTTCGTATATCTCTCGCTCTCAGGGTAGGTATAAATGTGTGTGCCAAACGCACTTATAGATGTGGAGAAAAAGTTACTGTAAGTAGAACGCATGGATTCTCTCACAAATTGAGTGCAGGTCCATTATTAAGACAATGCTATCAATGACCATAAAAAGGCATTAGTATCCGCCAATATACCATCCATTCGAGAACCTTGTGTTTGATCGAGGATTGGCGGGAAACGCCAAGATGTACTAACACTAATTCCGTGGTTTCGTGGAAACAATTAATTTGGGATTTCACGTGCTACATGTGCACCTTCACACTTGAAGAATACTTCAAAGATTTGTGGATATGCTGATAACTAAACTAAACGTTATAAAATAAGCAATTCAAAGAGGTAATTCAGCTAGTATAATTAATACTGTCTCTTCTTCATCAAGGTTGGATGAAATTTTTTGCATTTTATCAGAAATTAAAGATCCTGAAGAAAATTATTGCGTAAATATATCCTCACAGCTTCAAAATGCAAAAAAAAATCTAGAAAATTGTACCTTAATATCATATGTAAACCTAAATATCACAGCAGCTGTATTCAAGTAAATCGAAATATGTGCTGATTAACTTCATCATAAATGAAAATCAAATTCGACTCAAACCTTTCACAAAACTTTGCGATAAGAAAGCTAACTATTAATAGAACCTTAACGTAATAACTCAAATTTATGACCCACGTCAGTAAAGTAACGATGGTGCAGGTTACGCACAATAACTGAAGTAAAGTGTTTTCTATTTATTATACTTTTCTGAACGTTATTACCGCTAGCTTTACTTTAATTTGTGCATTTAATAACACAATCTGAGAAAGGACATGTATTTACGTTTTGCATACTCAACGTATAAAATAATAAATTATAATATTGACACGATCTTGATGCATAAAACTACCAGGTTGCAAAACTTAACATTTCTTCACGCTTCAACCCCAACAAACTTGGTTTGGTTTCACCACGAAATGCAGGCATAGTAAACAGCGAGAAGCAATGCATCTTACTTCGAAATTTCAAAACGTCTTCTATATAATTAAAATCATTGCTATTTTGTAGAATGCTGTGCAAGCTGCACGTTTCCCTTAATACGCAAATATACATAAATAGTTTTCCAACTTTTTGAAATTTTCTCATTTTGACATACATACGGGATCAGGAATTTCTTAACGCAAGGGAGCGATTTCCCATTTAAATATAATAAATTAATGTAGAACTCGGCCTCGTCATAACGATGCTGGTAGAGGCGGGTCGATTTGCACTTTTTCTTAACGCTTAAGCGATAACTTTGATGTTCGCTATTCTGAACGCAGATAGCGATTGTAAACTTAAGAACTTCAATCATAAGTAGTAGTGCTGAACTTCATTTTATCGCGTCCAACTGTCTCTGGGTATAGTTAGCCAGCGCCCAATTGACCAATAGCCTAGTTCTCCTCACGCCCAGTTAGCTGACTTCACTTTCAAAATTTAGACTGACGTAACCTGCTTCATCAGATGATTCTATATCTATCTTGTCTATGCATATATTTCACTGTTTCAGTGCTATGTCTGTGTTCCTTTCCGCCAAAACACATTACTTATGACTGTAAATTTTGTCTATGTATCAGTTCTACATACATAAAACAAAATTTTCATCGATTGGAGCTTGAATCTCGATAGCTCAGCTGGTTAGAGCGCTACTATTGCAATGTAAATGTCTTAGGACCAAATGCTGCTCGAGGCAAACTTTTTATTTATGTATTTAATAAAATTAATAATAATTTTTAATTACTAAGTTTAATTAAAGTTTTATTTATGTTTATGAAACCGTTCATAAGTATGATATATCCCCATTATATGTATCAATGTTGCGCAGTAAACGGTTAAAAACAAGACAGCGGATCCAAGTAGATTGATAGCGCTTCGATGTTCTTTTAAAATAGTGATTGTATAAAGTTTAAAGAATATCGGCAAATCATATTATTAGGTTCGTTATTAGTGTAAAATGTTCCTCTTTGTAGATTGTACTTTTACTGCGTTTTGTCGTCCATTCCAAATTTCGTCTTGTTTTTAATAATTTTAAGCGGAATAATTTGTGTAACTTAGATTAGGTCACATTGGAGGCAGCGTTGATGCTTTTACTTTGAAAATATTACAGCTGATTATTAATAAAAAATATACGTCTTGAAAAAATTATTTACCCTTTTGCGCCTTTAATATTGGTTTTAGGGCAAAATTCGAGTCGTTCAATAAATTTATTACATTATCAATTCGGTCCATCTCTTGCACGCTAAAGAATACCTATTTATACGAGTAAAAAGTCCTATTTTCTCGTATTATCATGAAAACAACAATATTTTGAATATAAAAAAAAACTCGAAATTATAGTACTAACATTTTTTTTATATTTTGTTAATAAATGTTTATGTAGAGCTCAGTTACAGATTCATTCCATGATTATTTACTTTATTTTCGTTCTTTTATTATTGTAGTTTTACCATTTGTTATGAATTGAAATATAAAATATTTTCAGAGCAGCATAACAAACATGCATAACGTATCTCGAAAAGGTTTACAAATTGAACTCTTTCTATCTATGAAAAAGTTTTACGTGTGTACAGAATTAAACCAGTACCGTTGTGGTTTGTATGAAATATGCTAAAATATTTTATAAACTCATATATAGATAACTAAGGTTTTGAAAGTGGAACCGCAGATTCAAGTTTGTATGTTTCATTTCAAATTATTTACAGTTATGAACATCAAAAAGGAAAATGTAAAACATTCTGTACAGTTGCTTAAAACTAATTTACCTCAAACTTAAAGATACATCAGTACCAAGTGACAGTTTGTGTAATAGAATTTAAACGATTAAATAAGTTCATTATATTAGAAAGATCAAACATTCTTTATAATTAAAAATAGAACTAAAAATCACAAGTATTAAACCTAACGTGTTTCTTAAAAATTTGTGTAATTTGTCACATTATCGATAAATACTGTTTTAAATTATCTAGTTGGTATATACATTTGTAGCAAGTTTTTATTCTCCAATATGGTTCAATAGTGCTCGACACTTGAAGAAATTTTTCTCTTCACACACACCTAAATATTTCATGAATTCCTTTTGTCCTTAATAATTCAGGCAGGTGAGGTTGGGGTAAGGGTATCACTAGGCATTATCTTATTCCGTTTCCCACCCCTTTTTTTGACGGCTTCTTTTCGGGGGCCATTTTCAGCCCCTTGATGGAATTTTCACCCTAATTAGGACTCTTTTGGTTGTGTTACGAGCCTTTGTGGCAGTTCAGCTCCTGGAAGGTAGGCAAATGCGTGCCCATGCAATGTTCTGATTGGTAGTCCTAACGACAGCCCCTTTTACCTGATTAGTTTATGGTTGGTTCTTAGCCCCACCCAACCTTTGAGCTTTGATTGGAAGCCTAATGCTCTGCAATGGTTACGGTGGGAAATTTGAAAATGCTAACTTGTAAGACAGCTATAAGAACTTGTGTTATGTCTGCGCCCTCTTGTTGCGAAACTTGAATATATTTGTAAGGTTATCTAGTGTTGCATGGACTAATGAATATTTTTTTCTGTAATAAAGGTAGTGTCACCTAGCGGTAGGGCTAATTAGGTATTGTTGTGGCACCATCTAGTGGTGTATAGACTAATGAACACTTTCTGCAATAGAAGTTGATCATGCATGCCTCTCTCTCGGCTCTTGTTACGGGACTCTTATTTAAAACAGCTAAACTACTAAAAACGCTTTTATTTATCATAGTAGAATGGTTGAAATACAATCATTATACAGTAATTTGATTATCTCATCATTTATAACTAAACATGTAGTGAAAAGGTTATTTACAAAATCAAGCATTGGTAAACTATTTATTGCTCTAAAATACAAAAACATTATCGTATAAGGTCCACACACATCCGAATGGTAATCCTGAAGCGTCGTTTTGTTGTAGCGGAACCATCTAGAATTCTTCTCAAGGAAACGTAAATGGTAACCTTGTCCAAAGGAATCAATATATTCCCCGTTACCATTCTCGGCAATGTAGATACCAGTCCAATGCTGACCTGGTTTGTTTGCAGGATTCGTGTTCAAAATAATTGCACAAGGTCTACGTGCGTGCCTCGGTAGCTGATTAGAAGCACATACAAGTCGAAACAAATTCTTGTGGCTGGGTATCGATTTCAGACATTTGAACTCTTGTACCGCATACATCTTTGGAGCTGGTATGCGCCCAGTCTTGCAGTGGTAATGCGTTTTCCAGAGCGCACATATGCTCCTCGATCTTATGGTTTCAACAACTATACGCCTTAGCTTCCTTTTGCATTTTTTTTTAATCGACGGACAACCAACCTCGTCTAATTTAGTATTAGTTTGTTAAGGAATCTTAAAAACTGTTGTTTTTCACTACCCTTCGTGAATTTTGTTAAACGGTAGCAGAGTTCTTATCAGGTCCTTATGGAAATCGTTGTATGGCAGATACCCTGATCGCCATTTCAAGCCGAGGTATTTATCCTCTAAATACCTTATCTGTCTTGATATGGGTTTTGATACACAATAATCTCGAGGTGACTTTATCAGCATCAGCAGCAACGAACCATGATCTGTAATCACAGCCCAAGTATGCGTCCATATTATTTCAGCTGTTGTACACTGAAGCTTGTGGTCTTCCCTTTTAACAGGCGAAATCCACGACCACATTCCATGTCTATCGTTCTCAATCACGTTATTGAATTCGGCTTACACCAAACAGTTAACGGTTTCTACGAGCGCTACTTCAAAGACGACTAAAGGGGGTAATCGCTTCTCGATATATCGCTTCCCTAATTTAAAAAATGAGTACCTGTACCGGAGAATAAGGTGTGATATGCCCTTACATATAAACCATTAACTGTAAAGTCTGGTTGTTAGGCATTCGAAGGAATTTGTTGGCCGTCACTATATAACGACATGTAGTTAATATTGCTGTGATGAAAATTGAGTGGATTCACCGTTGAAGGCTTTATTTTCGACAAAACCTACGATACATCGTTTAGGTAACTGACCCAGCAAGATATTATCCAATGATTTTCGCTGTATTCCTGTAGGTATAGTTAACAATTTTACGTCAGTTCTTGTAACATGATATTTCGCCGCAGTCGTTTCTAAAGCTTTAGCGTGTGCAATTAGAATGGTGGTGTTGATTCGCATACGTCTCACCAGTAAACTAGCCTCCATAATTCGCGTCTCTTAAGTTGAACCGTGCGCCACCGCTATTAGACTAAAGGTGATCATACAAATTTAGCGTTTAACCGTTATTTGCGGGCCCTAGTGTATTCATTTGCCTGCTGTATCATTGCACCATAAGGTACAACCTAGATGTAAACTCCTGGCCTCCTCTCCATAATTTAGCAACGTTTCGATATATGAGCGGTAGGCGTAGGAGTTGTTTGGTTGTGACACCGTCTTCTGATTTAAGTAAACCTCTACTTGTGAGAGATGCATCCAATTGCTTACCGAAGCTACAACAGTAAGTGCTGTATCATATTGCTTTAGAACTGTAGCTGTGATGCACAACATGGTCTGACTTAAATCTATGTAATCGTTTTCATTTCCGGGCACTACAAACTTTATTGGAGCGTCATCACTAATAGCTGATAAGGGTTTATAAAATATCCATTCACCACTCTCGATACGTACCTGCGTCGACGGTAAAGCGGACAAATCCAATTCGGACTTGACGCATTCACATTATTGGGCATGTAAAAAAGCCATTATCATCGTAAGTAGGTTTCTTTTTCTTAGCAGCAACACCTCTCAGAAGAGACTGGTTATTATCGGATCACGGATTTCATTACGAGCTTTCTTCTTAGCCAATCATATTCGCATACATACCATTACGTATATATGCATGGTGGGTTAAGGATTGTTATATCAAAGGGTTTTGATACTCCCATTATCGGCCAGACGTACTCTTTTATGGCCCGAACCTCCATTATTTTATCGATTTTTTCATCGGCTTTACCGTTAAGACTTCTACCTGCCTCGTGAAATCTTTCTTCCTCTATGACGTCATCAAGAATATTAGCACCCGTTCTCAGAGCCTCTTTTCCAATGGCCTTTGCACCAGCCTTAAATAACGGTATTATGCTTCTAAATATACAACCTAGCCAGCTTGCTATTCTGTGACCACGTTGATATGGTGCTCCTCTGTAGAGCCGATACCGTTATCGACCTGATTCATATAATATTGTTGATAAGGACAAACCATTATTGTACTATTTTAAAATGTAGCTTCGGGCACGATGTCCCTAACTCGAAGGGCATTGATGAACCCGTATCTTTTTTTATATTAATCTCGATGTTTTCAAATTCCCGTGTCATCACGGGCATGTAGTGTGCAGGCGAAAAACCACATCTTTATGACCCACGTAAGCGTAGTTTTCAGAATTAGTATTTATTATATGCATAAGCGGAGATAAAACATCACCCACAGTTTGTGGTTCAACGATGTCGCAATAAACAAACATCTGCGTTGGTAATCCTATCCATATACTACCGGGGTGCGGGGGTATTGGTTCCATAGCTACGTTTTGGTACGGTTGATAAGACAACTATAAGGCTAAACGTTGTGAGAATCCGAATAGCGTGAGGGAGGTTTTTAATTTCGTAGTGACCCGCTTAGTTAGATTATGGTATTCGATTGTTAGCATATTACTTATTAGCTCGTGGTTATTTAGCTCGTTGGCAATTTCTTCAATGTTGGCATAATTCCCCGGCGCGAAACGTAACACATACTATCCGTCCTCAATCTAAATGCCTTTCTCGTTGTGTTGGAAATGTGATGCAGCCTTTGTTAATATCGTCTCTAACACATCCTCTTCTGCGGGTGGATCAATTCTATAATAAATTAAATTGTCTGTCGCACTTACGGCAAAAAAACAAGGGCACTGAATTTCCGAAATGCCTACAATCCATGAGTCTGCTAATCTTATCCGTTTTGGCAGTTGTGTAATAAAGCTTGACGTCATATTATCGGGAAAATACGTCATAGAACTATTACTTAATAAGGTAAGATAAAACTCCATTTTATACACATCTCAGCTGCGATGCTACCACCCAGCTATTAAATTTGCCACTTGACCAGGTATTGTTTATATCGTCCGCGGCCCTTCTCTGCTAAAATATTATCGTCTTTGAATAGGATGTCTTTATCAACCGTAACAACTTCCAACTCCTCCTCGTAAAAGTTTATGTGATAAACTGGAGGTCCTCTTTTTATCACTGCATTAATTGTAAAAACTTCCTCGCTCCAATTCGTTTCATATCCCTTCTCAAAGGTGTACTTAGTTCTGGCGATGCTAACGTGTTCCCAGGCTTTATATTTGGGATGACGTGATGTGCCTAAACCATCGCGTACAGGTTATTCCACACTTCCAAAAGATTTTCATCGTTTACAGGCACAGGGGCCATCTTTATACTTGACTGACGGCTATTGTCGTAAGCCGTCACAAGTTTTTGGTGTATATCAATATACCTGTAGGAATTTCTGTAGGTGAAATAACGCCATATCTTTGTTTTCAATGTTTTATTAAATCTTTCAATTAAAGATGCTTTTACATCAGGGTTATTTGTTACATAGATATTGATATTTTGTTTCTTGAAAAGGTTTTGTACACTGGCCGCCACAAACTCTTTAAAATTATCGGTGAATGCTTCAATCACAGATGAGGCTGTCTTCGTTTTAAAAACTCTCGCCCAGAGCCTCTTGCTAAACACATCAATAACCGTTTTAGTATGTAGCTGTATCCACTATTGTGTTTGCTTAATGTTCGCAAATCGCAAATATCCGCTTGCAACAGTTCGTAAATGTTGTTCGCAATACACCTAGAAACTTTTTTCTGACAGGTTTATGAACCGTATAAGATTCCTGAGCCTGCAGCCATTTTTTCACTTCACTATATCTTCCCTTTACAGGATTAACTAAACGTGTTATACCCGAAAACCCTGCCGGATGCGCTGGTTCATAGTATACAGCATCCATGTTATGTTCTCCACGTATGCCGATCTAGTGAAAGTCTTCTTCTTCGAAAGGATCTTCTCGGGGTTTCCCTCGATTCACTATCGGCATCGTAATTCTCACCTATACCTGTGAGACTCGATTCAATGTTAGGTGATACAGCAACATCACGACTTCGAGTATTTCCGATAAACTCTCGCAGTATGTATATATTTCTTTAATGTACGTCGCAAACTGTCGCCAACCGTGTGGGTTTGTAGTTTTTCTTAACGTTTCGTGGTCTCACCTTTTATTTTTTACTTTTTATTTTATTTTTTTTTTTTTTTTGGTTAATATGCTCATGCCTATGGTTAGTAATCACTTACTTATAGCTTATATATATATATATATATATATATATATATATCTTAGTCGTAGACAGTTCAGGAGTCCTTCTGCTCTTCAGCCCTGGTCAGTCCGTGCTTGTTGGTGTTGCGATGTTTTGTGTTATTGTATAGTTTACAATCATGAGATGTGGTTATTTTTGGTGTAAAAAAAAAAGATTTAGATTTATTTGAATTTTTAATAATGGGTTAATTGGTTTAAGTGTGTGTACTGTTTAGTGGGGTATAGCGTGCTTAGCGTGATTAATCCGATTCGTTGTCCGGTTTCACGGTAGGTCGTCATCGAATAGACGGGGAGATGCGTAGGGCATATGGGATGTTATCTAGGGATTATTCTATCTCCTCGGGGAGGTCGTCAAGCAGTTGTGTAAGGATCGCTGGGGGATGCTTGAATTTTAATTAAGGTTTTCTTCGTCGGAATTGGGGAAAACGGTAGTCGTAGGGAGTGGTAAGGATTTATTTCGTTGGGATAGTACCTATCGCCGAAAATTCTTTTATGCGCGAAGTTTTTCTGAAGTGTTTGGATTCTGTGTGTGATTGGTGGTATGCATGCGTGTTGTGTTGTGAGGACACCAGGGTACCGATTCGTTGTCCGGTTTCATGCTAGGTCGCCATCGAATAGACGGGGGTAGAGATTCTTTTATCTCCTCGGAGAGGTCGTCAAGGAGTTGTGTAAGGATCGCGGGGGATGCTTGAATTTTAATTTAGGTTTTCTTCGTAGGAATTGGGGAAAACGGTAGTTGTTGAGAGTGGTAAGTATTTCATTCGTTGAGATAGTATCGCCGAAAAGTTTTTCTGAAGTGTTTGGATTCTTTTTATGTGGGTGCTCGGAAATCCATAACAGGGCGGATGTATGTTTTGTAGGTGTACTGAAGTGTTTTAGGGTAACAACCCCTGATTATATCCCAGAGGGCGCCCAGTTGGTTTGCGCGGTTTCTAATCCCATTGAGTGTTCTGTTTACATTGGGGAGCCAATTGAGGGTCACCTTTTATTGTGTCAGTACCCCTTTTATCCCAAAATACACCACCGCCCGTGTTCAGTATACGCAAGAAATCAGTTCCTTTCTTCCTATGTGAAACAAGCAGTGTTGATACTATCTCGTCGTCTGCCAGACCTTTGCATTTCGGCAAACCTCTAATATCACCATCACCGCTGCCATTTGTCATGGTAGGTCATTTTGGTTATCAAAACTTTATCCAAGTCGTTACCCAACTGCGTTAATATGTTGTTTTACGTGATATCTGGCGCTTGCATATGCTGCATAAAATCCATAGGTAGAATAATCATCTTCTTCAGATTATGGTCTATATCTATTGAAACAAATTACCCAGAATTTCGCCAAGTAATGGTCTTAACAGGAGTGATAGAGATGCGCCGCCCTTCTGTAGAGAAGAAACTGTTTCTTCTTTTTTATAGATTCGCCTCTCTGTGCCACCCGCCTTGAAGAGTGCTTATGTTGAGAGCGTCGCTGCGTCTGATCGGCTGCCACGACCTTTTAAAATGTTATGTGCACACTCGCAAATGAATTCAACCTGCTTACTATATAGATATTTCAATAAAGCGTCACGTTGACTTTTACTTAATCTGGCTAATGGGCGCAGGATATCCGTGTTTTCGATTAAAGCATCAACCATCATATATGCTGTGAGGCTTAAACCATTTTTTCGCTATACATACCTGGCATATACCTCGAGGCCCGAATATATTTGTTCTATAGCGTAACACATCTGGTGTATTCTGTTTTAAATCGTACAATAAATATCCGCGCGGGTTTGAAGTAGCATCTTGATACGCAGCCTCTTCGGGCTGTCAGGTGAAATCTGCCTTGCTAAATGGTGTATCTGTGTCCTGTCACGTGGGTCCTTAAACAAGAATATGTAATAAGCGTTGAGAGAGTTATATCGTTGTCCACGTCCTTAACGAAATATGTTTTGCGTTAAGAAGAACACGTTTAAATTTCTATGATGACAATCCTTTGTAAAAATATCAACCACGGAACCGTTAGTCTCCCGCATTAGATCGTCGTTATTATTAAGACCGGTCTTTCGCCGTAAAACTGCTCGATATCAGATAATCCTTTCTGAAATTCCACAGAGAGATCTGTGAATATTGATTGCCATTCGCCGTAAAACCAGAATATCCTTTCAAAAGCTGTATCGCAGACAGTTGCGATATTTTTTAGAAAATACGATAAAATACGAATTCCCACACCCCGATGGTCCCACTAATATTACATAAAAGGCAAGCTAAAACTGAAACGCTAATCGATACTATAGAGTATTCCGCTATCAAATACTAGGTGAAAAAAACCTGCAATCACCGGTATACGCTACTCTGTTTCATCACGCTTATCTTTGAATATCAAAATAACCCTAGCTAGCACGTTTTTAAATCGTGCATTAACAATAATAGTTTTATGTATCTAACTTACAATGTCTAATTACTTACATAATTGCTACTAATTTATTTATTTTAAAAGTAATTTGTGTGTGTGATGTATGTGTGTATGTGTGTGGTGTGTGTGTGGTGTGCGTGTTGTGCGTGTGCTGTGCGTGTGCGTGCGTGCGTGCTGTGCGTTGCGTGTGCGTGCGTGTCGTGCGTGTGCGTGTGCGTGTCGTGTGCGTCGTGTCGTGTGGTGAGTGCGTGTGCGCGTGCGAATGTGCTGCGTGCTGTGCGTGTGCGTGTGCGTGTGCGTGCGTGTGCGTGTGCGTGTCGTGCGTGTGCGTGTGATGCTGCGTGTGCGTTGTGCGTGTGCGTGTGCGTTGGTGTTTTGTGTGTGTGCGTGCGTGCGTGAGTGCGTGCTGTGCGGTGCTGTGTGTGCGTGTGCGTGCGTGTGCGTATGGGCGTGTGTGTGCGTGTGCGTGTGTGTGCTTGTGCGTGGTGCGTGTGCGTGTGCGTGTGTGCGTTGGCGTGCTGTGCGCGTGTGCGTGTGCGTTGCGTGTGCGTGTTTCTGTGTGTCGTGTTGCGTGGTACGTGGTGCGTGTGTGTGCGTGTGCGCTGTGCGTGTGCGTGGTGTGTGCGTGTGCGTGTGCGTGTGCGTGTGCGTGTCGTGCTGTGTGCGCGTGCGTGTGCGTGTGCGTGTGCTGTGCGTGTGGTGTGGGTTGTGTGGTTGTGTGTGTTGTGCGGTACTGTGGTGCGTGTGTGTGCGTATGTGCGCGTGCGGTGCGTTGTCGTGTGCGTGTGCGTATGCGTATGCGTGTGCGTGCGTGTGCGTGTGCGTGTGCGTGTGTGTGGTGTGTGCGTGTGCGTGTGCTGTGCGTGTGCGTGCGTGTGCGTGTGTCGTGTGCGTGTGTGTTGTGTTCTGTGTGTGGTGTGTGTGTGTGTGTGGTGTTAGTGTGCGTGTGTCGTGTGGTGTGTGGTGTGTGTCGTGTGTGTGCGTGCGTGCTGCGTGTGCGTCTGTTGTGCGTTGCGTGTGCGTGTGCGTGCTGTGTGTGTTCGTGTTGCGTGTGTGCGTTTTCGTATTGTGTGTGCGTGTGTGTGTGTGTGGTGTCGTGTTCGGTGTCTGTGGTGTGTGTTTGTGTGGTTGTGTGATGGTGTGCTGTGTGTCGTGTGCGTGTGTGTGTGTGTGTGTGTGTGTGTGTGTGTGTGTTTGTGTGTGTGTGTGTGCGTGGTGTCGTTGTGTGTGTGTCGTGTTCGTGTGTGCGTGTCGTGTCGTGTTGTGTGTCTGTGTGTGTGGTGTGTGTGCTGTGCGTGTCTGTGCGTGTAGTGTGTGTGTGTTGTGTGTTGCTGATGTGCGTGTGTTGTTGTTGTCGTGTGTGTGTGTGTTGGTGTTCGTGTGTGTAGTGTGTGTGTGTGTGTGTGCGTGTGTGTGATGCGTGTAGTGTGTAGCGTTCGTGTGAGATGTGTCTGTGATGTAAAGTGCGTGTGTGCATGGTGATGTGTGTGTGTGCATGTGGATATGTGTGCGTGTGTGACGTAAAAGTATGTGTGCGTAGTGTATTGTAGCTGTAATAGTGATGTTGCAATACGATGTAGTGTTGTATGTCAGTTAGTGAATTGTAGTAATTTTGCTGTAATCGTGTTCTGGCATAAAAGTGTGTATATGTGTAAAACTGTTATGTTGTGAATGCAATTGTGTTATTTATAATGTGTTAAGCGTATGTGTTAAGTAAGTAGTAATGTGTAGTTTGTGGATATGTTGTATATTGTACTGTACAAGTGTACTGTAACTGTGAGCGTGTAGCGATTCTCAGCTTATATAATGATTTGTAAGTAAAACAAATGGTTTAATGAGATGTGATAAAGTAGTTTAATATTAGTTAGTTCGTACCGTGTGAGATGTGTGTAGAATGAGCAAAGTAATGAAGGATGACGTATTGTTTTGTGATGTGTGTAGTGTGTAGTGTGTAATAGAACAAATAATGTTTGGAATGTTTACCTTAGTAGAAGATGTAGGTAAAAATGCGTCATTCATCAGGTAGTTATTATTTTACCTAATGATTAATTAAGCCTGTGTGTTGTGAGCAGTAAAATTTTGTATATTTGTAACACATTAATAACACGTTCGACGGCTGTGCTACCTTCCAATTCATATAAATGAAATTGTATAACTTTTACTAGTAATAAGTGCATGCCATAAAAAGGTTTATCATATAGGTAAAATCTTTTTTAATGTATGTTGTAAATAACAAACATCGTTTTATATAAATTGATGTAAGGTCGCTCTAAGTAGTCTGCAAAAGGGAAAAGTAATTACGAGTTGTAGTAAGTTTGATAGAGATAATTAGGTTTGTATATTTACCTTCTACAAGTTACGTAATGTAGGGAGAGACCAATATCCAGTTTTATATCAACTATTTATAAGTAAAAACACAAAACTGGTTTAATGAACTGTATAAAATATTTCAATATTTAGTTTAGTTCTACAACACAGATATTATTTGAACAGCCGAAAGAAAAACACATATGAAGGTATGCGTATTATTTTTTATATGTATTTTACTTGATATTGTTCAAAAAATGACAATAAAGATTTTAATGTGTTATTATAGAAGGATGTCATAAACCAACCAACCCTGGATTAACTCTTACTCTACAGACTCGATCACTACCCATTTGTTCAGTTAATTAGATAAAGGTGTGTTTCGCTATTTTTTAATTTATTAATAGCATTATTCGGTACATTTTAAACTTCGTAGTTATTGATTCGCATATGATAATAAACCGTTAAAACATTTTGTCTTTTATTTCCGTTATAGCAGTTTGGTATTTTGAACTGTGGCTGATTTTGAGCAAGCAAGCAGTAATTAATTAAACCAAATCAGTATTTTTGAATTGTAAACTATTTCCGCAAACTGTAAGATATGATCTGGTTTTATTGAGATTGATTTAGTTGATTGATTGAATTGTTTGCTTGAGAAAAACGCGAGAGAGAAACGGATAAACGAGAGAGCCGTGTATGATCAACTTCTATTGCAGAAAATGTTTATTAGTCTATACACCACTAGCTGGCGCTTGAAACAAACCCTAATTAGCCCTAGAAATATACAGCTAGGTGACGCTACTTTTATTACAGAAAAAGTATTCATTAGTCCATACACCACTAGATGGCCTACAAACAATGTCAAGTTTCGCAACAAGGAGGCCACGACAAGGAGATCAGACCCTGGAGCAAGTTCATATACCTGTCTTATAAGACAGCATTAGGGCCCCTTTATTATAATACTATTTCCAGCAAAGGGAGCCACGACAAGAAAGCGCACACCCTAACACAAGCTATTATACCTGTTTTACACGTTAGCATTAGGGCCCCTTATTACAAAATTTCAAATTTCCCGCCGTAAGCAATTCAGAGCGTGAAGCCTCCAATCAGAACTCAAAAGCTGGGTGGGGCTAAGAACCTATCAGGAACCAATCAGGTAAAAGGAACTGTCTTTAGGACCACTAATGATAACATTGCATGCACACGCATTTGCCTGCCTTTCAGGGGCTGAACTGCCAAAAAGGCTCTTCTCACAACCAAAAGGGTCCTAACTAGGCTGAAAATTCCATCAAGGGGCTGATAATGACCCCCAGAAAGAAGCCGTCAAAAAAGGGGTAGAACATGGGTTGGTAAAAGGGGACTTGGTCTGTGATGTCAAAAAAACAATATGGTGGCTAAGATACCCGGGTACTACTCCTGTAAAATGGTGTTATAATAATTATTTTTAAATAACTGTGGACCTGAACAGGCTAAAATTGGCCTATCGTGCTAAAGCACTCACTGTGTCAGAAGTTAAGGAGGGTCATTCATAAGTCTAATCGCTCTCTTTTGAATACGATCTACGATATCGAGAGCGTATTGGGATGCACCAGTGCATGGCTTTATTCGCGAATATATTATAAATCGCATTTAACCTTGCTGTTACCTTCGGGTCTATATGACCCGAAATTAAGTTGTTGTTTAGATGACTTTATTGTTTATTAATATCTAAACTTCGTAGTTAATGACTTTGTTTCTAATCCATTGAAGAATGAGGTGGCTTGTTTGTTTTAATTTTTTTTTTCCTTATTTTTTAAACATGATTGTTACATTGATGTTCCTCGGGTCATTATGACCCGAGGCTGTAATACATTAGTAGGACATATAAATTTGTATTTCCAATTATTTCATATTGAAATTTGAGGATAGATAATATGCATATCATCACATGCTTGTTCAAATGTACCTACCTATGCAAGTTACTGCAGCATTTTCAGCAGGTCTGTAGCCGCGTGTGCAAGTCGAAACAGGAACAGACTTGCAACTTACAGCAGGTATAAATATCATATCGCAGTATGCAACCGACAGTTTTGTTTGTTACGTTTCAGGGTAAAGTGCGGTTTGTTGAACGTCCTACTAGTACTTCTAAAGTGCTGAAATAACAATAATGGCAAAAAAATATCTTAGTGATGAAGACTTAGAAAAACTTATTGATAATTTGAGTTACATTAGTGACGATGAAGCTTCTGAAGAGGAAGATAATATCAGTGAAGATAGTGATTATGAACAGTCAGACGATGATTTGTTCGACGATGCTGTACGGACAAATTCTACGCAATTGATCGGTTCAATCTAAAGATAATGCCATAACTTGGATGTTAGATCCATTTCCTCAAGCAGGGCATGCAACTAGTGCAAATATCATAAAAGTTGCTCCAGGTCCAACTAGACACAGCAATGCACGAGTCCAGGATGTAAAATCTACATTTCAGCTATTTATCAATAGTTCTTTGGAAAATATAACTTTGAAAATGGCTAGCATCGAAAGTCGTAGAGTGTACGGTGACAAGTGGCAAGAATTAGATGACATTGCGTTGCAGGCGTACATAGGTTTGTTACTGTTAGGAGCAGTTTACAGATCGCATGATGAATCTACCAGAAGTTTGTGGAATGCAAACACAGGCAGACCTCTTTTTCGCGCAATAATGTCATTGAAACGATTTTACTATATATCACGCGAGTTACGGTTTGATAATAAAGATCGTCAAGAAAGAAGGCTACGGGATAAATTGGCTCCTATTAGAGAATTTTGGGACAAATGGGCTGAAATACTACCAAAATTGTACAATTCTGGGGAAAACGTAACTGTGCAGCTGGTTGCATTTAGAGGTCGTTGTCCATTCAAGCAGTATATACTAAGCAAGCCAGCAAAATATGGCATCAAAATATGGACCCTTTGTGATAGTGCAAGTTCTTATGCTTTAGAAGTTCAAGTATATACGGGAAAACCTGGGGAAAAACCTGAGAGGGATCAGGGGCTGAGAGTAGTTTTAGACCTTACTTATGGACTAAGAGGCAGAATGTAACTTGTGACAATTTCTTTACATCATATAAATTGGGTCAAATGCTTCTCAAAAGAAATCTTACTATGTTAGGGACTGTCAGGAAAAGCAAGTCTGAGCTACCTATCATGGAAGTTGTGCGTAGTTCCAAATTTTATTTCACTAAAGATACCGCAGTTGTGCCTTATATTCCAAAAAAATACAAGAAGGTCATTCTAATGAGTACGTTTCATAACCAGAAACAAATAAGCGACAGAGAAGACAAAAAACCACAAATTATACTTGATTACAATTCTACCAAAGGAGCAGTTGATACATTAGATCAGCTAATCGGTGCATACACATGCAAACGAAAAACAAATGGATGGTCCATAATCTTATTTTACATTTTAGATACCAGTGCCTATAATGCTTTCGTCTTATGGCGCGAAATAAATCCAGACTGGAATAAAAATGTTTTGTTCAAAAGAAGACTGTTTTTGGAACAACTTGGCAAAAAATTGGTAAATCCTTACATTTTGTCCAGAAAACATCTCCCCGTAATGAACAAGCAGCTGCAATTGTAACAGCTATTCAACAACCATTGGTGGAAAGTTCTACCGCACCTCTTCCTGGAACTAGCAACAAAAACAAACGAGCACGCTGCAAATTTTGCCCTTCTAAATGTGATAACAAAACTAATATGACCTGCATTAAGTGTAAAAAATATTTGTGTAAAGAACACGTGACGTATTATTGTCCCGACTGTATGAAGTAGTGGATAATATCAATTATTAGACATTTTTTATTCGTTTTCTTTTTTTTATTTAAATTTGGTTGAATTTATTGTAAGTTTCACGCTTCATATAAGAAACATTGCATTATAAAAATAAAGCTAATAAATGTATAAAAATTGTTGTTACTTTGGTTTTAATTCATATTTCAGGAGTTCGGGTCATTATGGCCCGAAGGAGCACAAGTGTATAGTCTTGTCGAGGAGAACAGCAGGGTTAAATTATTCGTTTAGTTAATTATTCTTTTATCTTCATCAAATACTAGTACTAAATATCTAAAAATTGCTAACTGCAACCAACCAACTGAAGACTGTACAAGTTACTATTGCAGCACTTGGAGCGGATAGGCCCACAGGCACTGCGCATGCCTGATCCTATAAAACCTCCATAAGTAACAATAATGATACAATAATGTAATGAATAAGAACGGATAGTTGAGTGAAGAGGGATAGCATCTAGGAGTTGTTGTTATCAATGCAATCAATTGATAAGGACTTCACGAGAATCTAACCAACACAAATAGCTTTCCCTAGGAAAGGATACCGTCAGGTATTTGGGTGAATTAATGTTGGTATGTACAGGCACATCTAGGGTTGTTATCATCAATGACATCACAGCTCGGGTTTCAAACGAGTCTAACCGAGACCGGTCCAGCATACAACCCATATCTCCGTAGAAACTAATGCAAGCTCATATAAAAGGTGTGTAGGTGTAGAGGTATAAAACACTCCCTAAAGTGTAACATAGAGAATAATAACCTCAAAATGAATCATTCACAACAAGATCCACTACGTCAAAACATTAACGGAGTATTGGCAAAATTGGAACAGATTCGATAATACTCAGGGGTAGTAGGTTGTAAAATGGGAACCGACGATGCGCGTGCTAGTAGTTAATCGGTATTTCATCGCGTTAACTTCGAGTGATTAGTGAACATCAGCATTCAGCGCCAATTCGAAATTGTTTCGGAACGTTTTATTCAAATAGAAAGACATCGTGCTACAAAGCGAAAACTCTTATCCAAATTTAAAGAATTATCAGCGTTGGTAGACGTAGAATGGATACATTTGAGAATTACTGAAATTGTTTCTTACGTTATATCAATCGTAAAAAATAACGATAATATAGGACATAAGTTTCATGGAGAAATCTTAACGATAAGCTCCCAGGATGAATAAACTTTAGAAATGCTCCAAAAATTACGTTTAAAGCAGTTTGCGGAGATCTTGGTTAGGCTTGCTTAAAACCAGACCTGTGATTTTATTGATGACTACAACTCTAGATGTACTCTAACATATATACACCATCGTACGCGACTTCATTACTTTATAGGGAGAAGTGTTTTTGTTAGAAAGATCTCTGTTAGACTCTCGTGTGACGTCATTGGTTGAACTATACGTTAAGAGCAGTGCATAAGAACGGTTAGTTGAGTGAACTGGATATTATGCAAGACTAAATGTAAAGTTTAGTGGTATAATAGATTCACCAATATGAACATGCCATGCATGATTTTATATGGGTGTATTGTAACTACAAATGCCGATTAAATAATAATAATTAACTATCCTTTTAGCTTAATGCAAGACCTAAGATGTGATGATGTGAAGTGAAGATGTCCCAACACCCCGGATTATAAATGTTTCTATATATATATATATATATATATATATATATATATATATATATATATATATATATAGGGTGTTTAAAAACGATTCGGCAATATTAAAGGGGTAATTGCCCACGTCATTTTATACCATAAGGTTCCTATAAACATAGGTCCGCAAACGCTTCATTACCTACAGCGTGTTGAAGTTTAATTTATAAAAACAGTCAAAATTAGATTTTTCCCAAACGGCTTTTGACATCTCTTGGTCAAAATCAATATGGTCACTAAAAATGCATAAAATTCACTTATTGGGCATCGATACAATGGTTCTCCAAGATTGATGCATAAATAACGATTCTGATATCACTTGGTGAAAATCAATATTGTCACATAAAATGCATAAAATTAACTTTAGCATTTATGATGCACCTTGAGACATTTTTATGCATAATTATTTTATTTCCACTCAGAGTAAGATGTTACATAATTTTTGATTTAGTATTGTGTTTTACAAGATTTGATAAATAATAATAAATAAAATATTATTTAAATTCACTTTTTGTAAACAAAACTTTATATAAAACACTAAATTGTACGAAACGTCTGTTTGTTTTAGTTTTGCGTAAACATATACTAAAAAACAAAAATCTTTCAATAATCTTTAAATATCTACAAACAAATGGCACATATATCATAGAGATTTGTATAATTAACATTTTGTGAAACACGTATTAGTTGAGCATAAAGTAAGGGATCGAACACAAAAAAGTTGCTTCTAATAATTATAAAAGGAAATAAATAAATAAAACTTTTATCAACTTCCGGAAGTGTAAAAATAAACATGACATAGGCAAAACGCATGATGCATTTAACTAATTGCATGTAAATTTACGCCACGAAAGCTAACATGAAAAAACATTCTTTCGAATAAAACTATGCTTGTATTAATATTACAAGCAAAACGCAATTGTAAATAAAATAAATTGTAAATAAAACCTTAAGTAACGAATACAGAAGATTACTGAGTCAGGTAATGGAGCGGTAAAAATGGACGTAGAATAACCGAAAACTGGTTGACTTTGCACCGCATGTGGTTCAAACTGGATGATGCCACAACGTCAGTGGTTTCACTAAGACGTTTAACTTATACTTTCCGATCTTTTCGTATATATGGTCCAAGAGACACCACCGTGAAACCTGGCGTACAGTCCACCTGAGATCCCCGTATACCATATATGAGAGGAAACGAGCTAGCTCCGCGAAATGGTGCCACTACGTATATATTTGTGTCACAACGCCCGTATGTACTCTTCTCAGGTGCCAGTTGAACAGATATATATATATATATATATATATATATATATATATATATATATATATATATATATATATATATATATATATATATACAGGGTGTATTTTAAAATTACCGACAAACGAAAACTGGAGATTCTATGATTCAAAATAGGACAAAAATAATTATAAACGCTCTTCCTAAAATGCTTCCTAACCGAGATACAGGTTGATTAAAAAAATACTTTTTTAAGGTTTTTCAAGACTACTCAAAAACTACAAAAGATATACTGACATTTGGTACACCTAAATGTCTAATTAAATACAATTAATCAGGTGAGTTTGAGTGAACTGACTCCATCCAGTGGCGTAGAATATTTTAAGTTAATCAGTTTAAGTAAAAAAAAGCGCACGCCCCTGGTTTTTTTTGAAGAAATATTTTTTTTGTAGGTTCAACATTTAATTCTGCAAATAAAATCATACTTAGTATTTTTTCGATTCGGCACCCCGTTTTTGAAATATTTTGCATTAACGTAAACGACCACATTATTCAATAAAAATCAAAATTTGTTTTATTTTACAACAAAATAACGCAGTTAACTATTAGGTACATTATTAAAGAGATATTGAAGGAATCCAAAACAAAATAATAATTATTTTTATACATATTGTCCAAAATGTAATCCTTCCTTTTGAATGCAAGCTTGTATTCTTCTTAACAAATGAAACCTAACACGCTGAAAAATTTGTGGCATAGCCTTAATCTGATCGCATGCCATTTGTATGAGATTTCAAAGTTGCTCTCGATTATCAGTTTGAACAGAATAGACACGAGTTTTTAGATACCCCCACACAAATAAATCCAATGGGTTTAAATCTGGCGATCGTGCTGGCCACTATACTTCACTTCCTCGTCCAATCCAGCGGCCAGGGAACCATGCATTTATAAATTCTCTGACGTTTCGTGCAGAATGTGGTGGTGCACTATCATGCATGAAATACACGTTCATTCTAACATCTAAGGGTATGTCGTCAAACAATTCTGGCAAATCTTCTCTCAAAAAATTTGAATAGAATTCGCCAGTAAGTCTTTGAGGACAACGGATAGGTCCGAATCGTCTAGTATACCTATCCAAATATTTTCGCTAAATCTATGTTGGTAAGCTGTAACTACAGTTCGATGTTGATTTTCATCTAACCATTTGCGGGAATTATGCAAGTTTATTATTCCATTTCGGTAAAAAATACACTCATCAGTGGTCAGTAAGTTTCTAACAAATTGTACGTCTTCAGCATTTTTATTTAAAAACCATTCGCAAAAATTCATTCGACGAAGATGATCAGCAGGCAATAATGCATGTACTTCTTGTAGGTGAACGGGATGTAAATTTTGTTCTCGTAAAACTTTCCAAGACTTGCTATGCGACACACCAAATTCTAAACCTAACTCACGCGTACTTATTGATGAATTTTCATAAACTCTATCTAAAGTTTGTTCTTCAATTTCAACTGGTACACGAGCATTTCGCCCGGAATTTTTCTTTCCTTTTAAACTTCCATACTCTAACAAGTTACGGTGAACGGTTCTAAACGTAGTATGATATGGATGTCTTCTATTTGGAAATCTTTGTTCATAAAGTCGAGCAGCTGCACGAGCATTGCAATTAGTATTACATAACATAAATGCATATCGACCAGTTCTCGTATGACATAATTCATTTTTTTTTAAGCAATTAGACACAAACAATGAATTACAAAACACGCGTAAATGCAACTATTTTAGCAAACATAAGATACGTAACTGTCAAATGCAAAGCAATCTCTGATTTATTTACTATGGTTATTACTGAATAATGGAGTCGTTTACGTTAATGCAAAATATTTCAAAAACGGGTGCCGAATCGAAAAAATACTAAGTATGATTTTATTTGCAGAATTAAGTGTGGAATTTAACAAAAAAATATTTCTTCAAAAAAAAACCGGGACGTGCGTTTTTTTTACTTAAAGTGATTAACTTAACATATTCTACGCCACTGGATGGGGCCAGTTGACTCAAACTCACCTGATTAATTGTACTTAATTAGATATTTAGGTGTACCAAATATCAGTGTAATATCTTTTGTAGTTTTTGAGGAATCTTAAAAAATCTTTGAAAAAATTGTTTAATCAACGTTTGTCGGTAATTTTAAAATACACTGTATATATAAATATATATATATATATATATATATATATATATATATATATATATATATATATATATATATATATATATATATATATATATATATATATATATATATATATATATACACCGCGTCAAAGATAAGGATGCCCACTATGGGGATCTCAAACGGTGAGAGATGGAAGGTCGGTTAAACGGAACAAAAGTTACGAATTTGAGGGGATGTATTTATGGTCTTTGTAGAACTCGAATATCTCTTTAAGTTTTTGAGATATCTGAAATAAATTTAATTTTCTGATTTTCGTTTTTATGCTTTTCTTACCTTATTTGAAGAGCTATCAAGAAAGGAAGAGCACATTTTCATTGCCACTTTTCTAGCTCTGCTTAATGCTGTTATTCAATTTTTGATACAACGTTTCGTTTGTTAGCAACCATCATCAACTTTATCTTTTTAAATACACGAAAAAATTATCCTTGCCATACTTAAATTCTCTTCTTGATTCTGAATTCAACGACATATCACACTTTATATTTTTGATACGTTTCGGATGAGAAAATTCATATTCAATGTAAAACATTGAAAACGCACAGTTAAAACTATTACTAGAAACATTAGAAAACCGTAAAATTATTATAAAATTATGTTTTGTAATTTTAAATGATAGACAAATAAAAAACAAATTTATTTTAAAGGTTAATAAACTCACAAAAGTTGTTCAAAAAGATTCCCGCTATTGTCTAAACATAAATAGCATCTTCTACCTGTAGCATCTAAAACATTCTTCAGCATTTGGGGAGCAATACTAGCAAACGTTTCGAGAACTAATCCTTGTAAAATTTCTTCGTTTTCAATATCGTTTCCATAAACGTAATTTTTAATGTATCCCCTAAGGAAAAAATTCACGCACACACGCCCACACGCACACACGCACACACGCACACACGCACACACGCATCACACGCACACAGCAGACACGCACACGCACACAGGTGCACACGCCCACACGCACACCCATACACGCACACACGTATACACGCACACACACAAGCACAAACGCACACACGCGCACACGCACACGCTCACACACGCACAATGAACGCACACACGCACATACGCACACACGCACATACGCACACGCACACAGCACACACGCACACGCACACACCACACACACGATCACGCACACGCGCACAACGCTCACGCACACGCACACACGCACGAACGCACAGACGACACACGCACAACGACACGCACACACGCACACACACAGCCACACGCACACACGCACACGCACACACGACACACGACACACCACACACGACACACGCACACGCACACGCAACACGCACACGTCAACACACGTACACATGCGCGCACACGAACGCACACACACACGACATACACATCACAATCAGCACAAACGCTACACACCACACACAGCACACACGACACACGCACACACGACATCACGCACACGCACACGACACAGCTACACGCACACGATCACACGACACGCACACGCACAGCACGCACACAGCACACGCACGCACACACGCACACACAGCACACACGCACACACGCACACATTCGCACACACGCACAAAACCATTGCTCAAGTCAAAATGTTTGTGGATTAAATTGTTTGTGGACCGTGCTAAATGAATTCGTGATCCTGAATTTTGGGAACATGAATCTACCCATTTAAGAACCATACTTTTTAAGTTAATGCTATTCCCGTAAAGGCATTAATAATGTTAGTCTTGCCAGCAATATTCGTAAAGACACTCTAACGCTTTGTGTTGATAACTAACGTTACGGATAGAATTGAAAAAATCTTTGCTAGTCTTGGTATTGGATTATCTTTAAACCTGCAAGGAGTATTAAAGAAAATTTAGTTTGATAATATTGAATGCTTATCACTATTACGTGCGATACCAACGGAAAGTTATTGAGATATATGAACACCCAAACAACTTCAACCAGCAGAGCATATTTATTTTAACATTTGGTATAGCTAGACTCCGGTATGTTTTTCCTTTTCAATTATACTCTTTACCAAATAAGTATATACCTATACGTGTATATATATATATATATATATATATATATATATATATATATATATATATATATATATATATATATACATATAGCATACTCACAGCATTTCGAGATATAACACTCATACTTAAAATTATATGCAGTTGGTGTATACATCAATGGCAATACAAAGCGCATTTGCGCCCGCCCGCGAGGTCTAGGAAGTGACGAATTTGTGGTGGTGATATCTTACATTTGTTGTCTACTTTGAGGATAACAAAGACAATAACGTGCTATAAAATCAGGTCTCATCAATCGCAGATGTTGTTGCCGAAGGTAAGTATTTAGCATTATAGTTATCCTAAGGTCGGGTAAAGTAATTACTTTCATGGTATTTTGAGATTAATTATGAGTAAGAAGTGTCTTCAACAGAACATCATAAAGGAGTTCCCTGTAACGGGCATTTGCCCTTTCAATTCAGAAATATTTGATGATAACGAATTATTGAGTGCATTTGTAACGGACCGATCAAGCCGTGACGCAGAAACGCTAGCAGCACAAGAGCTATCAAATATGGATGAACCTAGACCACCCAATCAACCTCAAAATATCCTAAGGGAAACGCACAATATTGTGAGCCCCCAGATGTTAAGACGGTGTCCAAAAACAGCACCAAGAAAAACCACAGGAGGCAGAAAAAAAAGGAAAGTTAAGAATATTGACAGACACACCCGAAAAAACTGAGTTAGAAATAGACCAGAAAAGTGTTGCAAGAAGAATGTTCCGACGGCAACAATATTGAAATACCAACGCAGGATTCTAGTAGCGACGATGACAATTATTTGGAAAATATAATTGAGGAAGCAGATATAGAAATGGAAACGGAGAGAGAAATAGATACTTCAATATTGGAAGGAGGCTTTGTGCAGGTGGAATTTAAAAGGAAAGAAGTCTGTGTGTCATTATGTGGCGGAAATAATCAAGAACTTTGGGGGAAGGACATTTTGAAGTGTTATATATAAAGAAGCTACTGGGTTGTAACAAATTTGTCAAAGGTGAAGCTGTTTACGAAATTGACGATTCGGACAGTGAAAAAATTACCAAAGCCAACAGCAGTTGGTGGTTCAGGCCGGAGAATCGAACAATTTTCTTTTCCAGTCGACTTCACGTCTTATAATATGTAATAATTTGCTTAAAAATAAATCTTCAAATTTTTAAATCTCTTATTATACATAATTTAGACGATGTTCCAAGGTACAATTAATACTGTTCCAAGACTGTTGTACCTTGGGACAATTAGCATCTGCCACTCGTAGGCATCCTAAAAAGTAAAGAAACAACTCGATTCTACAGTGTTTACAGAGCTCATTTATATTGGTAAGTGTTGAAGAAAAAAATAAAATTAAAAAATGTCCTAAGGTACAACACTTTCCCCTATACATCTAATGTAATATAAAAGTATGGTTGACTTGATAGTGTATGATGAAGAGGTGTCAGAAACAATGCATGAATCTTGCGGAAGCTAGAGTAATGTCAACATCGGAAGGCACCAGCGCAGAAACCCATTTTTAAACTAGATTAAGACGCAGTAATGATTGGAAAATGACACAGATATTAGTACTGTGCGCTCTAAAAACGTTATTTTCCAGCTGATCGTTTGCCAACTTTTGTTTATAACCTCTTTGTTTTTCCGGCGTATCAAATTTGTTTATTACTTATTCTACAAAACAGTTTTTTAAAACTATCCGCTGCCCGTATTGAATTTATAAGTAAGTTACTTTAATAATTAATTTCATGTTATATTAATGTAATCAAATCTAGTTCTTTATATAATGTGCGACGCATGTACATCTCATAACGCTCAAGCACCTCAAGCAAGAAAACGCCATGTGTTATCTGAAGATGCTCGCAAGATTGTGTGGAACAATTACAAATACTTTAAAAGTATCAATTCAGGTAAAAAGCAATTGGATAACAACGTTTTATTTTGTAATATTCGAAGGAATTTATAATCTCATTAAAGATGACGAAACAATTGGATGTTCGGGAAAGAAAACGTCATTTAGAAGTTTACTTTTAAAAATGGGCTTCAGGTAAGTTTATTAATTAATTTTGAATCATATCTTATCTTGAGTTTTATGTAGGTGGAAAAAAACATCTGATCGTTGAGCATATATACGTTCGATCACTAATTATCGGAAAGCAGGACGACCAAGTATATACACAGGTTAGTTTTGAAGATTATAAACTATACATTCTACTGCATAATCTTAATGTAAATTTTAGATGAAACATGCATACATTCGTCTCATATTCGTGGACAGATGGGACAAACACAGGTCTTAAATCTCCTATTGGAAAAGGAAATCGCCTTATAATCGTACATGTGGTATGTTTATTTAATTTTATAATGTAAATATGTCGCTATTTATCATTATTTTAGGTGGTGAAATGGGCTTTATAAATAATGCTTTGCTAATATTTAAATCTGGCCAAAAATCAGGAGAATAATTCTTATTGGCAAATGTATTTTAAGAAAACTAGATTTTGTAACTATGACAATAAAATATAATTTTACTTTATGATTGATTATTTCAAAAATTTTACATCTAAAATTGTATTCTTGGACAACAAACGCGCAGTAACATAACCTAAACTTTTATTTTTTCAAACGTATATTTTTTTGTTGAGCTTTACACTCTGACGTCACTTTTTTTGCGCACCTTGGTGTCTTCCGAAGTTGACTTTACTCTAGGTAGGTGTGCAGGGATAGGAAAGCATGGAGAAAGATTGCAAATGAAAACAAGAGACGGGGATAGTTTTGCCTACTCTGCAAGGGAATGACGTGCCTGGTATGTTATGTTATGTCCTAAGTAAAATTCAATGAAAGTGTTAACGTCAACAAATCATAAAATATGAAAACGCGCAAAAATTAGAAAAATAATTATATCGATATAATAATGGATAATAATAAGATCCTTAATACATTAAATATTCTTGAAGATCATATTTCACATCATTCTCTACGATGAAGGCTAACGATGAAAAATATCATAATTAAGAACCCAATTTAACAAAATACAGTCATATAACAATAACAATACCGGTGATCAGTTGTAAAAAATGTCATATGGGAATAACAAAGGTATCCAAAATTAGACTTAAGTTACTACGTAAAAGGTCAATTGTATTAGTTGAATTGATCGGCCTATTTCCACAGTTTTTGTTTTCGTGGTGCGACGCCGACGTTTCGGAAGCGGACTTGTTTACGTCATCAGGCTTAGTTCCCAGAAGGACTGTTTTCGCACTTGAGTCGAATTCATTTACTCTGATTTTTACTCAAGTAATTGTATTGTGCACTGAAACAGTGTATACTAATATTAATCGCTTCCTCAATTTGCAAAATAAACTTACTTTTGTGCTTTAAAATTTTGTCAACAGGATCTTAAGGTTCATTATATTAACTAAAAGATGTATCAGTAAATTGATCTCAAACCTTTTACCAAAACCTGTAAAGCTCTGGATACTCAAATCCAAAAATAACAAACCTTAATAATAACCACAAAATCTTACTAAAAATTAGTAGCGTTACTCGCCATATTTTAATTCGAAATACTCACCAAATGCTGCATTATTAAAATTTGCAGAACATTACTTCAAAATTCAATTACACAGTTTTCCGCATAGAATGTACTCTCAAAAATTCTGTGAAATATTCTTAAGTTAAAATTAAATCGAAGAATTTTAAAATTTCATTTATTGGTATATTCAGCGGACGATTGACAAACAAACGCAAAAATTTATTCAGACTTAAAAAATATTCGTGCAGAATTAACACTTGAATACACCGAACATTGCAATCTACTTTGCCTATCTTAATCTGGAACAAAATAGGTGACTAATCAAAGGACAACTATATGACGTTATCCGTCGATGCGCCCCATCAAAACAAAGAAACGATAAAATCTGTGGCTCGGTAAGCTCTGAGAATCAAATATCATCAATTTAAACACGCAATCATTGTTACATTAAAAATAAAATCAGAAAGCGAATACAATACATTTTAAATGAAAATCTTGTATGAATCTAGCACATATATTCCATAAACTAACCTAGTAATAACGTTGTTTCGTTCAAATAACAAAGTAATAGGAAAAAATGAAGTTCACGTTGGCGTGGACGGTATCTGCATACCGTGTATTAGCATGGCATGTATACATCTTAGATTCTGTGTGGTTTAAGTTCACGTTAAATATAAAATATTAACAGCTAGTATTTACATCTCCATAACATTGTTAAGCACGCATACGATGTTTTTTCTCTAAGTTATCAATATATGTTTACATTGATAAATATCCTTAGTGAAAGTTCTACTCCTTATAAGCCCAACTCCAAATATTTAATCGCGTCACGATAAAGACTATTAATTGTTCAGAGAGCTTCATCTAATAAACAACAAATAAAAAAGTCTGTCAACACTCACCAAACGTTTGTACACTCCAAATTCTTAGCTTCGTTCAACGTAAACTATCGAAAAGTACGAATTCGATCAGGTAAATTCAAACTTCAAAACCTGCGGTATGACGATTCTACCCCAGAAATACAACATAAAAACAATAAAGAGTCACCCAGTTGACTCGTAAGTGGCTTTGTAGCGTTCAGATTTACAAAACAAATTTCTGGTAGCCCATGTGAGTTTGAAACCTTCAGGTTCATGGTTCAAACACCCACACTATTTTTTGGATAAGTAATTATTGTAACCGTCTAACTATATATGTTTTATTATTTAATTAATCCTGGTTGGTTCTATGCTTAGAGACGTCACTGTCAGCTTTTCTCGCTGCTTGCTTCGCCCTCTGTGTGTGGAGCTGTAAAATACGGGTTTAACGTAAATGCGGATTTTATCTTAAATGCAATCTTAATATAATGTTAATTAGAACGGTAGCGGTCGGCTGTGTGTATTACGGTTGTGATGATGTGAAGCGGGGATCTACAGGGGGGTATACGAAGTGAATATATTCAGTATTCTAGTTATAAAACGTGGTTATGCGATCCGCCATGTGGTTCTGTAATTTTGACTTTCAAAATCGGTATTTTTAATTAGGGGGTTGATAATTAAGTATGCCTAGCGGAGCTATAGAGCAATAGTAGGTGTTTTTATTATTATGAACTGGTGTGGAAGGGTAACGGAGGAGATAAATAATATTAATGAAATCTCCACCTTGGTTATCCGTTTTTTGAGATCGGTTAGGCTAAAAGGAAACTAGGTAAATCCATTCATGAAAATATCTGACAATTCCGTCCTATAAGTAGTGTCTAAACGCTTAATCCTCACTATTTACATTTCTAACAACATATCACTAACCACTAACCATCCCTAACGACGACGCCTACGCGGTAGCGACTGACCTCTCTCACAACCGTTAACTAGATTTTGCCACTCTGGAATACGAACATAGACTCTACTAACCAGCAAAAACATTCTCTCGACACATTAATCAACATTAAACCAATCAAATGCAAACTTTTGGTCAAAAATTCTTCTTATAGTGGCTGGAAGATGTCTGAACTCTCAAATTTAGCCCGATACGATACGCCCTGTCCCTTCGTGAAAAGTTCCAACTATCCAAAACGCAAGGTTTACGTACATGTAATTACAACCAGTTAGCATCTTTTTCGTAGGCGACAAACCAGAAGTATGTTTACTTAAAACTGGTAACTTGATATTTCATCAACTTACTTCAAAACTTTCATATGTTGTAACATTATTAAATTTTACGACCTGAGGTGACCTTGAAAGTATCAACGCATGTTTATAATCTGAAGAGGTTTTTATTCACGCAACAAAAAATTGATAATTTAAATCAACAAACGGAAGATTGTAACCGCTAATATAATTTCTCAAATTGCATTTAAATAAAATTGTGCAGGATTGTAATTTTCCGGTTCTTTTCATTACACCAGTCATCCATGAACTTCATGATTTAAATTCGCAAGATTTAAAAAAAAACTGAATTTGAATTTGAAGTCTTGACAATTTCGTTACAAAGAACATTTCTTACTCATAATTAATCTCAAGATACCATGAAATTAATTACTATACCCGACCTTAGGATAACTATAATACTAAATACTTTTGAAGTTTGAATTTACTTGATCGAATTCGTACTTTTCGATTGTTTACGTTGAGTGAAGCTAAGAATTTGGAATGTACAAAAGTTTTGTGAGTGTTGACTGATTTTTTTATTTGTTGTTTATTAGATGAAGCTCTCTGAACAATTACTAGTCTTTATCGCGACGCGATTAGGTATTTGGAGTTGGGCTTATAAGGAGTAGAACTTTCATTAAGGATTAAAATTATTATTAATTTTATTAAATACATAAATAAAAGGTTCACCTCGAGTAGGACTTGAACCTACGACCTGTACTTTAAATAAAAATACTCTAGCAAAGTACAGGTCGTAGGTTCAAGTCCTACTGAGGTGAACCTTTATTTATGTATTTAATAAAGTTAATAATAATTTTTAATCCATAGTTACCTTTGAACTTATTCGTTCATAACAAAAACTTATAATAATTTCATTAAGGATAACATATAACATATATTGATATTGATAAAAAATCGTATGCGTGCTTAACAATGTTATGGAGATGTAAATACTAGCTGTTAATATTTTATATTTAACGTGAACTGAAACCACACAGAATCTAAGATGTGTAAATGCCATGTTAATACACGGTATGCAGATACCGTCCACGCCAACGTGAACCTCATCTTTTCCTATTACTTTGTTATTTGAACGAAACAACGTTATTACTAGGTTAGTTTATGAAATATATGTGCTAGATTCATACAAGATTTTCGTTTAAAATGTATTGTATCGCTTTCTGATTTTATTTTTAATGTAATAATGATTCGCTGTTTGAGTTGATGATATTTGATTCTCACAGCTTACCGAGCCACAGATTTTATCGTTTCTGTGTTTTGACGGGGCGCATCGACGGATAACCTGATATAGTTGTCCTTTGATTAGTCACCTATTTTGTTCGTTATTAAGATGGACAAAGTATATTGCACTGTTCGGTGTATACCCATATTATTCAAGTATTAATTCTGCACGAATATTTTTTAAGTTTGAATAAATTTTTGCGTTTGTTTGTCAATCGTCCACTTAATGTACCAATAAATAAAATTTTAAAATTCTTCGATTTAATTTTAACTTAAGAATATTTCACAGAATTTTTGAGAGTACATTATATGCGGAAAACTGTGTAATTGAATTTTGAAGTAATTTTCTGCAAATTTTAATAATGTAGTATTTGGTTAGTATTTCGAATTAAAATATGGCGAGCAACGCTACTAATTTTTAGTAAGATTTTGTGGTTATTATTAAGGTTTGTTATTTTTGGATTTGAGTATCCAGAGATTTACAGGTTTTGGTAAAAGGTTTGAGATCAATTTACTGATACATCTTTGAGTTTATATATTGAACCTTAAGATCCTGTTGACAAAATTTTAAAGCATAAAAGTAAGTTTATTTTGCAAATTGAGGAAGCGATTAGTAACAAAGTTTTGGTAGAGATTTTAAAGATAAATTACTGGTTGGGCTAAGTGATGCAATGGCTAGAGCACAGAATTTCGGGAGTTTTGGTGAATATATAAGTTTGTCGAGTTTTTAATTTTGAGTGAACAGCTTGCAATGCTTACTTACGCGGACGATAAGATCTTGTTCATGACGTTATATGGCGCTTTGCCAACATTTTATTACCGATTTATGGTTTCGTTAAGTTGTAACAAGCGTAGTTGAATAAGATTCATGATTCTATCACTAAGCTAGATCGGTACTACGCACATCACCTGCACGGGCTGTTAGAATCACGCTTGTAACACTAAAAAATATTCAAATGTAAGTGATTTTTGTGTCACTAATTCTGTTGTACTTAGCATGCCACCTAATTGAATGACCTATAGTTGTGTTACATTCCATGTTTCGGTCGATCAATTATTGTTTAATATATTCCGTGTTTTGTCTAGTTTAATAATGTATAAAAACATGTAATGGCAATTTTTCTGCCCTTTACAGCTTGACACCCGTCCGCTGTGCGGATCTAGCGGACCTACGATTTACACCATTAGTATACACTGTTTCAGTGCACAATACAATTACTTCAGTAAAAATCAGAGTAAATGAATTCGACTCAAGTGCGAAACGGTCCTTCTGGGAACTAAGTCTGATGACGTAAACAAGGCCGCTTCCGAAACGTCGCACCACAAAAACAAAAACTGTGGAAATGAGCCGATCAATTCAACTAATACAATTGACCTTTTACGTAGTAACTTAAGTCTAATTTTGGATACCTTTATTATTCCGATATGAAATTTTTTACAACTGATCACCGGTATTGTTATTGTTATATGACTGTATTTTGTTAAATTGGGTTCTTAATTATGATATTTTTCATCGTTAGCCTTCATCCGTAGAGAATGATGTGAAATATGATTTTCAAGAATATTTATTGTATTAAGGATCTTATTATTATCCATTATTATCCAAATAATTATTTTTCTAATATTTGTGCGTTTTCATATTTTATAATTTGTTGACGTTAACACTTTCATTGAATTTTATTGAGGACATAACATAACATACCAGTCACGTCATTCCCTTGCAGAGTAGGCAAAACTATCCCAGTCTCTTGTTTTCATTTGTAATCTTTCTCCGTGCTTTCCTATCCCTGCACACCTACCTTGCTTCCGCAAGATTCATGCATTGTCTCTGACATCTCTTCATCATACACTATCAAGTAAACCATACCTTTATATTACACTAGATGTATAGGGGAAAGTGTTGTACCTTAGGACATTTTTTAATTTAATTTTTTTTTTTTTCAACATTTACCAATATAAATGAGCTCTGTAAACACTGTAGAATCGAGTGGCTTCTTTACTTTTTCGGATAACCTTTGCTAAAGTTAGATGTTATACTTTACTATTGATACCTTGACTACAAGTGGCAGGTGCTAATTGTCGCAAGGTACAACAGTCTTGTACTTTGAAACAGTATTAATTGTACCTGAACATCGTCTAAATTATGTATAATAAGAGATATAAGAATTTGAACATTTATTTTTAAGCAAATTATTACATATTATAAGATGTGAAGTCGATTGGAAAAGAAAATTGTTCGATTCTGCGGCCTGAACCACCAACTGCTGTTGGATTTGGTAATTTTTTCACTGTCCGAATTGTCAACTTCGTAAACAGCTTCACCTTTGACAAACTTGTTACAACCCAGTAGCTTCTTCATATATAAAACTTCAAAATGTCCTTCCCCCCAAGTTCTTGATTATTTCCGCGACATAATGACACACAGACGTTTTTCCTTTTAAATTCCACCTGCACAAAGCCTCCTTCCAATATTGAAGTATCTATTTCTCTCTTCGTTTCCATTTCTATATCTGCTTCCTCAATTATATTCTCCAAATAGTTGTCATTTTCTTGAAACACATTTGTGGTCACTTTTGAACTTTTAGTTTTAGATTTTTTGGCTTGTTTTCTAAAAAAGTCTATTTCTAATTCAGTTTTCTCGGGTGTGTTCGTCATTATTCTTGACTTTCCTTTTTTTTTCTGCCTCCTGTGGTTTTTATTGGTGCTGCTTTTGGATACGGTCTTAACATCTGGGGGCTCACAATATTATTCGTTTCCCTTAGGACATTTTGAGGTTGATTGGATGGTCTAGGTTCATCAATATTGGTAGCTCTTGTGCTGCTAGCGTTTCTCCGTCAGGGTTTGATCGGTCTGTTACAAATAATTCGTTATCATTAAATATTTCTGAATTGAAAGGGCAAATTCCCGTTACAGAGAACCCCTTTGTGATGTTCTGTTGAGTAAATGCTGTTGGGTAGGCTTTCCCAACTATTTCGGAGATTTGGTACAACGAAATAGGTTTTCCTGGATTTTGAAGTATCCATTCATTAGCAGCTTGGTTGTAGTAAGTCTTATAAGGACGGAAAACTGTTCGGTCTAGTGGTTGCAACTTATGGGAAGTATAAGATGGGAATGTAAGTAATACCACACCATGATATATTTTGCCAGATCAATCAATGGAATTGACATGTGACTGTCATGGTTGTCAAATACTAACAAGACCGGATTCTCCTTACTTGACTTAACATGTTCGATAAAATGTTGCATGTACTCAAGGAATTTTTCTTCGTTGGACCAGCCTGACGAGTTTGCAGCACCGACAGTTCCTGGGGGGCCCCATCCAACATATCTTGTTTAAAATAGACGCGAGGAAAAATTAACACTTGTGGTACGTGGTTTCCTGCAGCACTAATACCAGCAATCATAGTTATATCAATACCACGTTCGCCAGAAGCCATGCACCCAAGTTCTTTTATTCCTTTGGGAGCTATGATACCCGGTGGAATGTAACGGTTTAATTAAAAAACAATTAAAAATAATGCTCTAATTGTTTATAATTTTTTATTATATAAGATCTGCTCCAAGAAATTATTAAACTATTTTGAATTTGAAATATCCAATGAAAATTATACTTTAAATACATTGTGAACCAGGTCTTTATCACAAGGCCGTTGATTATAAAAATTTTATGAAACGTATTATTATTGAAGAGAAAGTTGACAATTTCATTTCATTGTGTGTAGACATTTGCTAAGAAATCACTATAATTAACTAAAATCAAATTTGATCACCCTTCTTAAGTAAGTAATATTGTGATACATTTTCTTAAACACAATTTTAATATAATTCTTATATTTTAGGATTATTATAATAAACATGTGCACAAACTTAAGCCGCTTTAGTAACAATTAATAATTTTGTTAATTTATTCAAACCCAACTATTTTAATTGGTAAGATGTTATAATTTACCAAATATTGATGTCTAATATGCCTACTTTTAGGGTTTTTTTTTTGAGTCTATATATAAATATTTTTTATAAGTCAGAAAAATCAAAGATAAGGCCTCTTGGAAAATTATGGACCACGTTGGTCAGGATTAATTAAGGATCCAATCCAAAGAAAGATTATGAACCTTTAATGCAATAATTTTGTAAGGAAAATTACGGTTATTATAGTGAATGGAAGTCAGATAAGTTATTTACATTTATTTATCTCTCGCACAATCACACATAAATATTCACCACTCACAACCATATAATAGTAAGAAAATTAGTATCAAGAAAATTGAAAATGCTTTATTTGTAAGGAATCAACACTCGCCCATAATTCGTATGCACATCTTCACCATTCACCCACTCATTCATTTATTAGTTAAGAACTTAATTGTAATATAAATTGCTACTGTCAAGCCACTGATTCTGACAACTTTATGTTTATAAATTGAAATATATTAAATGCCTAAATGTTATGTTTATTGGTTCATGCAACTTTCTTCGGACTGGGCTATAAATTCAATTACCCCAAACCACTGTAAGCAAGCCCTGGCGCCCTTAATTATCTCATGCTCTAAGATCCAGCCGCGGACGAATGGGGTAGGAGTCATTTTATTGTATGCACCATTTCATACAGTTTGTCTCTAAATATATTTTTTTTTAATCTCATGACATATTACAATATCCCATTCAAACAAGTTATAACAAAGAACCAACGTTATAATAAAATGGCGCCCAACGTGGGGCTCGATTCCCTTAAAAAAAAAAATTGTAGCTAAATTTTATGCACAGTATCAATTAATTACATTACTTACTGATAATTTTAGTAGTTTTTTAAAGTGATTCAAGAGAATAATAATCATTAAATATTACTTGCGTTGAACTAGAAGACAAATTTAGAATGTATAGAATATTACTTCAACTTTAAGAAGTTTACTTACTATTGTACATACAAGCTTAAGGCCAATGTTTAAATAAACCCTTACACTTATTGCCAACTTAAAGAAATACAACTTTATCATTATGTGATGTGTTCTGATATTGATATTTTAGTTTGAAAATTGAGTACCTATTATTTGAATAAGAATATTAACTTATTGAAGTTCCACAAGAGTTTGTTTAATCTCAGATGATTATAGTTATTGCATCAAATTTAGTGTTTAGAAACCATTATTTGATTATTTTATTTTATAAAATTGATTTAGCAATTAATTAATTAGAAATTAGGAGGTTTAATTTTACAGTTATCATAAAATTGGTAATTTTTGGTTTGATTAGGTATTATTTTATCATTATGAATATCGACCGCCTTAAGAGTGATGAACTCGATTTTGAATTGAAAATTCGCAATTCATTTATTATTGGCACAGTTGATACTAAACGGAAAAAACTTAGAGAAGCTTTGTCTAAATACAATACAAATAAAGCACTTGAATTTAACTTACAGGATGTAGATCCACATTCAGAATTAAATATTTGTCAGTCTAAACTTAACGATTTGATTGATAATATCGCAAATTTTAATAAGGATAACGCAGAAAATGAGCACAATAAAATTTGGTCCCGGTTGATGCATTTACTAGGTAGAATCAAGTTAATACCATTGAATAATCCAGGAATCCAAACATTTAAAAATCATTGCATTTCGGTCATTGATTCCGCGGTGATTAGTTTAAATGAGAATTATAAATTATCCCAAGAAACAAGAGAAATTAGTTTGATAGACTTAGAACCAGGAAGCGTAGTACCAGATGAGGCACTTACTTTGACTAATCTTAAACTAGATGATCTTAATCGAAGCTTGCATATAGGTGTAGAAAATGTTAACGCATCTTATGTCCAAATTTTAGCAAACTATTCGAGTCCCAACCACAATTTAACACAAAATGTCCCTTCAGTATCGACTCAAGAGTCCTATCTACCTACTTCTACACGTCATTTTGAAGAGTCCCTAATTCAGAATGTTTCCTCAAATGTCGAACCACTGATGGCTATAAAAAACAATTGTTCATTAGGAGTAAAGGATAATGAACATTCCGTTTTGAATCAATCTCAATTTAATAAAATTTCATTATTACCATTTTTAACAGATGTTGAGCCTAACCATTCAAGAGCTGCACCACGTTTAAGTGAACAACTTAGTAATAATTTTCCAATAGAACCACAAATTCAAATGGACTCTTCTAATTATCCTTTTGCTAGACATTACATTTCTTCCTGGAGAATTACTTTTAACGGAAAAGGCGAAAATCTTGGTCAATTCTTAGATAGAATTACAGAAGTAAGCGCGGCTCGTAATATAACAAAAAATCAATTGTACAAATCCGCTGTAGAATTGTTTACTGAAGATGCTCTTATTTGGTATCGTGCCAACAGAAATTCTATTCACAATTGGGATGAACTTGTTTTACAACTTAAAAAAGATTTTTTGCCTCCCGATTATTTAAATTCGTTATGGGACGAAATACGTAATAGAACTCAAGGATTAAACGAACGAGTAGTTATATTTATTTCGATTATGGAAGGTCTTTTCAATCGATTACCGTTTTGCCCTCCTGAAAAGTCAAAAGTAGAACAAATTAGAAGGAACTTAAGACCCAATTTTCAAAAACAATTAGCACTTTTACATATATCTGATATCAAAAGCTTAACAACCGCGTGTAAAGCTATTGAGGAAGCGGAATATCAAGCAGAAAGATTTCAAGGTCCACCTCTAAATTCTCGCGTGCTAGAAGCGGATCTTTCTTATAAAGGTGGTGGTGGTAAACGGCAAATTCACAACATTAATAATCACCCTCCTTTTCAACCTTTACTTGCGGAAACTAGTATAAACCCAATCAGTAGTATAAATCGTACTCAATATGTAAAATGTTACAATTGTGGTACAATCGGTCATAAATTTACTACATGTACTTTTCCTTTGAAAAGGTTCTGCTTTAAGTGTGGGCTAATGAATTTTACTACACGTACGTGCACCCGATGCTTGACAAAAAACAATATTCTTGGTCCCGTTACGTCAACAAACGAGGCCAATTTATACGAAACAAACCAGTAAATGTTGACCTTAAGTTGGAATGGCTTCCGTGGTTACGGGAAGTACACAAATTTTATGCGAGGTTTAGTAAAAATTCAGTTTCACCTGTTTTTGAATATAACGAGGATGATAACAGACCGTATTTAACTGCGTGGGTTAAAGATATACCTGTAAGAGCCATGGTTGATTCGGGAGCTAATGTATCAGTAATTGGTAATACCGGTTTAAGTGTTTTAAATAAACTTAACATAAAAATTGAAAATTCGACTGGAACGGCTACCACCGCCGACGGCACTTACCAAAAAATAATAGGTAGAGTAAGATTACCTATACGTGTAAATTCATATGATGTTAGAGAAGTAGAATTTATAGTAGTGCCTTCGATTTCAAATTCATTTATCTTTGGTGTGAATTTTTGTGAGACATTTAAACTTTTATTAGATTTTAAATCGAAACAATTTGTTCCCAATATTAATGTAGTCAACTATCTTTGTAATCAAAATAATTTAACGGCCGATCAAAATCAAAGATTGCAGGTCATCCAACAAAAATTTTTAGATTTAAGTAACAAACCTCTCGGAAAAACCCATCTTTTTGAATTTGATATCCAATTAGTGGATTCGAAACCTTTCAAACAACGTCAATATCAATTATCTCCTGCAATGCAAACACATTTAAATAACGAAATAGATAAAATGATCGAACTTAATATAATAGAACCATCGACAAGTGACTACTCATCACCTATGCTGTTAGTTAAAAAACCTAATGGTGAGTTTCGTGCATGTTTCGATGGACGGCGCCTTAATGCGATTACAAAATCGGATAGCTACCCATTACCTTTAGTACGTCAAATACTAGATAGTCTAAACAAAGCAAAATATATTTCGTCAATTGACTTACGTAATGCGTTCTGGCAAATCCCTTTATCAAAACGATCTCGAGAATACACAGCATTTCCAGTCATGGGACGAGGATTATTCCATTATAAAGTTATGCCGTTTGGTCTAAAAAATGCAGCACTAGCCCAACAACGTTTAATGGATAAATTATTCGGTCCTAAATATGCAGGTCAAGTTTTCACTTATTTAGACGATTTATTGTTAATTAGTTCCGATCCAGATGTTCATTTAAACTTACTAGCAGAAGTATATCAGGTTTTACTAGATGCTGGTCTCACAGTCCGTTTTGACAAATGTCAGTTTTGTAAATCTAGCTTAAAATATCTGGGATATGTAGTGGATCAATATGGCCTCCGTACTGATCCTGATAAGACGTCTGCAATTGAACGTTTCATTCGACCTACCACTACTACTCAACTTAAAAGGTTTTTAGGTATCTCTTCGTGGTACCGTAGATTTATTAAGAACTTTTCCAATGTTGTAGCCCCCTTAAATGATTTATTAAAGGGTCGGAAAAAAGGGCAAGGTATCGCATGGAACGACGATGCTGAAAAATCTTTTAACAACATAAAAAAACTCTTAGTGTCATCTCCTATTTTAACACCTCCAGATTTCTCTAAACGGTTTGAAATTCACTGTGACAGTTCTGATCGCGGATTAGGTGGCGTCCTCATACAAACTATCGACGGAGAAGAAAAGGTTATCGCTTATGCGAGCCGGTCATTAACCAAAACCGAACGAAATTATACTTGCACCGAACGAGAATGTTTAGCTGTTATATTTTCCATTGAAAAATTCCGTGCTTACGTAGAAGGAACTCATTTTAAAGTCGTTACGGATCATTATTCATTACTGTGGCTCAATAGATTGAAAGATCCTGCTGGCAGGTTAGCTCGTTGGTCAGTCAAATTGTCGCAATTTGATTATGATTTAGAACATAGAAAAGGCAAATTAAACGTTGTTCCGGATGTCTTGTCGCGCGATATTAATAATCAAGTTAATTTAGTAACATTTTCTGCTGCCGACCATGATGAATGGTATAATTACATGATCGAAAAAGTTAAATTAGACCCGAAAAATTATCCGTTGTGGAGGATAGAAGATAATAAACTTCTAAAAATGAATAAATCAATAACTTCAAACGATAGTTTCACGTGGAAAATTGTTGTCCCATTAAATAAACGTGTGGAAGTCCTGAAAGAAAACCACGACGAGTCTTTAGCTGCTCATCTAGGAATATTCAAAACTTTTAAAAGAATTTCTCATTTATATTATTGGCCCCGTATGAAACGAGATGTCGCCAAATATGTTAAAAAATGTACAGTATGCTTAGCGCATAAGGCACCAAACACTGCCCCTGCTGGTCTAATGGGTAATTACAAAAATGTTTCAGTTCCTTTCCAAGTCATTTCCATAGACATCATGGGACCTTTACCCAGAAGTCTTAAAGGAAATCAATATCTCCTAGTTGTATCGGATTGGTTTTCCAAATATGTTTTATGTTTTCCTTTACGACAAGCCTCAGCGTCAAAAATTTCGGAATTAATAGAAAATCACGTTTTTCTAGTGTTCGGCGTTCCACAAATTATTATTTGTGATAACGGAGTACAATTTAGGGCGAAGGAATTTAAAACTGTAACTGAAAGATACAAGGTCCAAAAAATATGGTATAATGCTTTATATCATCCCCAGGTAAATCCTACAGAAAGGGTAAATAGAGTTATTAAAACAGCATTAAAATCATATATTATAGACAACCAAAGAAAATGGGATATTGAGATTCATAGAGTCTCTCAAGCAATACGTACAGCAGTACACGAAGTAACGCATTTTGCCCCTGCATTTATAAATTTTGGCAGATATATTCCGCTTTCGGGAGATTATTATGGAAATAATTTTAAAGCAGATTTCTTAATTAATAATAGGGAGCAATATGTAGACCAGTTACATAAATTCTCGGAGTTGTATGACAACATAAAGAATAGGCTACGGAAAGCTTATAAAATAAATTCACATTCCTATAATTTACGTCGCCGAAAGCTAGAATTTGCTGAAGGTGACATGGTCTGGAAAAAAAATTATAGTCAGTCAAACGCAGCAAATTATTATTCTGCAAAATTAGCTCCTAAATTCATCCGCTGTATAGTTATTAAAAAGATTTCACCTCTTATTTATGAACTCAAGAACGACGAAGGTACAAACTTAGGTCGATGGCATATAAAAGATCTTAAGCCTAATCCAGCTGAATAAAGTCTCATACCCGTGAGGAGTCGGGGATTTCTTCTTACAGTATTTAATGTTGCAACGCTAGAATAACTCCTCGTGGCAAACTTTAATGTCACTTCGGTAGGAATCCGAAAAAAACACCTTCTCAGCTACATCCACCAATAGCTTGCTGTCAATTTTAAGATCTTGAAAACATTATACAATTTCCTGCACTACTAGCTCGTATCCATTTTACTTTATTAAAATTTTTAAAGTATATCATTATTACAGTTATAATTTCTTAATTCAATTAAAATTGAATATATCAGCTTGGTAATTTTATGTAAATAGGTAGAATAGAAAATTTAAAATAAGTTAAAATATGATGGTCTAGCCATCGTGAATTTCAGAAGAAGATTTTTTGGGATATATGTTTCTCAGTACAAAACTTTTGAAATATCACCCCTAATTTTAATAGTTTGCACATGTCAAACTTAATGTGTCATGGATCAGTCCATGGGTTGAATTCAGCTTCTTTATGGGACAATATCGTTTCTCAGTTGAAAAAAAATTTGAATTCACGATTAATTTTAGTTAAGGTTAAGGTTTGGTGGAAGTGCCACTGATAACATGAGAAAGGTTTATTTGGGAATCTTTTCGAGTTTCTCAGTTTCGATGCGAAGATTTTTCAATGTTATATTTTAGTTATAGAATCTGTACATAATTTAGGTTAGTTCGTATATTGTTACTTAAGCTATATTTCAAACAAATTTCATATTTGGATCTCCTTTTGAAGGGCTAGGAGTTGTAGTGGAGAAAATTAATTAATAAATTATAAACAAACTTCAATAAGTAAATACATAACGCTTTAAAGTAGCTTATCAAAAAAAAAATAAATAAATAAAAAAAAAATAAATAAATAAAATAAAAATAAATAAATAAAAAATCGAATGAAGTGTCATTCAATTTTTATAGAGGTAATGGTGGAGTGTAACGGTTTAATTAAAAAACAATTAAAAATAATGCTCTAATTGTTTATAATTTTTTATTATATAAGATCTGCTCCAAGAAATTATTAAACTATTTTGAATTTGAAATATCCAATGAAAATTATACTTTAAATACATTGTGAACCAGGTCTTTATCACAAGGCCGTTGATTATAAAAATTTTATGAAACGTATTATTATTGAAGAGAAAGTTGACAATTTCATTTCATTGTGTGTAAACATTTCCTAAGAAATCACTGTAATTAACTAAAATCAAATTTGATCATCCTTCCTAAGTAAGTAATATTGTGATATATTTTTCTTAAACACAATTTTAATATAATTCTTATATTTTAGGATTATCATAATAAACATGTGCACAAACTTAAGCCGCTTTTGTAAAAATTAATAATTATTTTAATTTATTCAAACCCAACTATTTTAATTGGTAAGATGTTATAATTTGCCAAATATTGATGTCTAATATGCCTACTTTTAGGGTTTTTTTTCTTTAGTTTATATATAAATATTTTTTATAAGTCACAAAAATCAAAGATAAGGCCTCTTGGAAAATTATGGACCACGTTGGTCAGGATTAATTAAGGATCCAATCCAAAGAAAGATTATGAACCTTTAATGCAATAATTTTGTAAGGAAAATTACGGTTATTATAGTGAATGGAAGTCAGATAAGTTATTTACATTTATTTATCTCTCGCACAATCACACATAAATATTCACCACTCACAACCATATAATAGTAAGAAAATTAGTATCAAGAAAATTGAAAATGCTTTATTTGTAAGGAATCAACACTCGCCCATAATTCGTATGCACATCTTCACCATTCACCCACTCATTCATTTATTAGTTAAGAACTTAATTGTAAAATAAATTGCTACTGTCAAGCCACTGATTCTGACAACTTTATGTTTATAAATTGAAATATATTAAATGCCTAAATGTTATGTTTATTGGTTCATGCAACTTTCTTCGGACTGGGCTATAAATTCAATTACCCCAAACCACTGTAAGCAAGCCCTGGCGCCCTTAATTATCTCATGCTCTAAGATCCAGCCGCGGACGAATGGGGTAGGAGTCATTTTATTGTATGCACCATTTCATACAGTTTGTCTCTAAATATATATTTTTTTAATCTCATGACATATTACAATATCCCATTCAAACAAGTTATAACAAAGAACCAACGTTATAGGAACATGAACAGTCGTATTACCAGTCTCGTCGACGTTGTGTATGTTATTTGGTGCAAATTTATATTTTTGTTGACAATATTTAAGTTTCGAAAACAATCCATCAACATTCTTTTTGTTGAAACTTGTTGAACGAGATGGACTGGTTTTCTCAGTGATAACCTTGTATGACGGTTTAGAAACCACCGAAGCCACCCTCTGCATGGTTTCTTCTCTTCTTTCCATTTATCAGGAGTTTCTTTACCATTTGCGTTTGCATATTGGTAAGCTAAGATGCGGATTTCTCGTTTATTTAAACCATAGTTAAGCCTAGCTGAAAATTCCAAATACTCTACTAGATACTGCTCCTCTTCTTCTGTAAATATTTTTTTTACAGAATTTGTTGAGAAGTATTTAAAAGTTTGATTTCCAGATTCGCGGTGTAATCTTATATGACGAACAACGGTTGATTTACTGATATTATGTAGCCTAGCTGCTTCTCTGAAGTTTATATGATTAGCTAAGGCATCGTTTACAGCTTCTCGAACACCATCTCAATTATCAGCTTGTCTTTTTCCACGGTTTTACTTCGTGGCATGTTGCTGCAATAAAAATTAATTAACTACGTTACCTATATAAACAAACCAAAGGAAATTTTTAAAGATAATTTACACAAAACTGTACATGCATGTACCTTGGTACAGTCCAGAGGTACATGCAAAATTATGTCCCGAGGTACAAGTTATGCACAGTGGTTGCATTTTCTTGATATATTTTTGGGGGTTAAGAATTTATTATTTTTGATATAACCATTAAAAACAGAACAAAATTAAGTATTAAGTATCTACACACCTGATTCAGTTTCCACAAAATGATTAAATTAATCTGTAATACATTCAATAATGCCCTCAAAATAGTAATTTAGTTGTATTAAAAACACAAAATACCTCCGATTCACCGTTTATGGCTGGTAATCGTGTTGGCAACTGAAGATACATGACCGCGTTAGGGTTCTTGAAATTATATGCAACAATTTCGCATCTACGATCTCAGATGGCGAAAATATTTGTTTTGTCCTAAGTTATATGCATCCCAAGGTACAACACTTTCCCCTACAAATGCACATTTTGATGCTACTCCGTGTTAGATACTGAGGACTACTGCTGAAACGTTAAAGTATTGTGCTATACAAATATAAGTACACTATTGCATAGAAGATATGTATTTTAATCATATATGAAAATCGTGAAAGTTTGCATTTTCATAATCCATTGGATATATTTGTGCTATATGCGAAATTGTTCCCGCCCCTTCATTTTTTATCATTCCGCTTAACATCGTAATCGTTATGGAAATGTATAAAAATGCCAGGAATATTTATTTATAACAATGTTTGTGTTAGTCCTAAAGTGTCAAAATTATTATTTATAGTTGCAATCTAATCTACAAAAGCTTACCATTTATTTACAGTTAACTTGAATTAAATATTGTAACTTACTGATGACAAAATAAATTCATGAAAAAAGGTATCAAGGTGAAAAATGTGCCAAAAGAAAAAAGAACGTACCAAAATTCAAAAGTGACAAAATATGCAATTGTATTACAATTTATAATAGTAATACAATTTCCAATTCGAAAACCGTTTACGAAAAGAACACATACATATAAGCACTTAAGGTGTAAATATTTATCACTAGAATTGTGCTGGCTTTTACTTGATGGACATATATATTAACACTTAAATGAAACAAATAGTTTCTAATTTCCACAAGTTTGTAGAAAATAGGAACTCTTTGTTCCATTTAAATGTAAATATTTACATTGTAAGAAGAATTAGTACTATAGTAATAATAATTACCAAACTGTAATTACACATCCCTATAACGAGAAATGTACGAGTCAAAACTAAAAATTATTCCTTAGATCTAAAAGGTAAAAACTTGCTCGTCATGAAATAAAGATAAGTCAAATTATTATTCATAACGAAGTTAACAAGTATGCTCCTAGGAAAATGTAAACTAGAGTACACTGTAAAGCACCACGAAATTGCAGAAGGCATATATTAATTGTGATTAAATACGACAATTTAAGTTCGAAACATCGGAATATGATGCAATGAAGATGATGTTTGAAAATATAGACATAAAGAAATTGATCGGTTGTTTTAATTCCAGACCAAATAGTTTGACATTCCAGAATATTTGTTGCCACTATAAAGAAAATGACTTCATCTGCTTTTCGCATACTATGATTTTTCATGTAGAAAGCATCTACAAGACAAGTTACAATAATTGAGAAAATTATTGCTATACTATAAATGTAGGATCTTTCACGTCTTAAAGTTATCTCAATTAAAGCATTACTACCCTTACTTCATACTTCCGAGGAAGCTATAAATGTCTAGGTTAAGATTAACTTCCTTTATTTCACAAATTATAGCAAAATAATAAATGAGAAATAACAAAATTATGAAATTAATTATTCAATTAAGTTATGTATATATTTCAGTTGAAGGATTATTCCATCACTGGTTGCTAACTTTGTGATTTCGTGTCGGATTCGTTATAAGGCGAAATCGAATGAACTAATTTGGTGGCATTAGGCCTTTGTTAGAACCAGAGGGAATAGAAAGGACCGACTCTCTCAATAGCAGTTGCCGTATATTTTAGATTACGTCTGCTGAAATGTGTAATTGAATCGCTTTAACTTTCTACTAATGGCTACCAGATCTTAGAAAAAATAACAAATAAATACATTAGAAAAGAAAATTGAATTAAATCGATGAGGTATAATAAATACCTAAATTGTACCTTCGTTTAAAATAGTAACATTTATAAATTACAGTCAATAGTATTTCCAATTTTTGTTGTAACAGCCGGAGATATCATACATCTAGATTTTGGATTCAAAGACAGTATTCATTAGCGTCGAAAGACAGAATTAACTATCAGCTGGGATTAATTAAGACGTTAAGATAGTTTCACATTAGACGACATTGCTTTACAAATGCTAGATCTATCCTTTATCCACTTCACGCTTATTTTAATGACACTAATAGTTAATAAAGCACTCGTATACAATCCCTAATTGTATTCTATAATTATAAGGATAGCATTAGCAGTTAGGTGAATATTGCAACATGTTGAAATTCTAACACAGTTGTCTCTAACAATAAGGAATTATCTCATGAACCTTATGTGTAAGGTGTACCACCGCAATAATTTTACAGAATTTCATATTTATCCATCAAATTCGAAATGCATTTGTAAATAAAATGCGTATCGTGACAATAAATACTGATTTTAATTAATTCAATTAATTTTTAAGGTTTTTATACCTTTGATCCTATAGAATATTTCGTATTATATGGTACATGTAATGGATCAATTTGATCACGTTATTGTTAATTACATTATATTATATTATTATCAAGTATTTCCGCATGGAAAATTATTTGTTGTACATTTTATGAAACGTGACCCCTGATACGCCACTGACAATGTTAAACGTGTCATTTAATGATTATTGTAGTATAAAAAACTGTAAAAGATAAAAAGCATAAGCACGGCATAGGATCCTTCAGTTTCGGTACTAAGTATGATAATAAGAGGCAAAACAGTAGCCATAGACTTCAGAGTAATGGATTCAGTTACATTTGAATGCAGAGTAAATTTCATTTAAAAAAGGTTGGATTCATATTATAATAGAAATTTTTACAAAAATTGGAAGAGCATCCTTCAGTTTCGGTACTAAGTATGATAACAAGAGGCAAAACAGTAGCCATAGACTTCAGAGTAATGGATTCAGTTACATTTGAACGCAGAGTAAATTTCATTTAAAAAAGGTTGGATTCATATTATAATAGAAATTTTTACAAAAATTGGAAGAGCATAACACTACAGAAATGTCAGAACCTTGCGGAAAAATATTCAGCCTATTCATTGGCGTGCCATAGAAAGTTTCAATACATTTCTCAATTTAAAGTTGAGTGAATCTAACGACCTAATGTTTTGGGAGAGTTCTTGATTTCCTTTTGGTAACAAAATGGTGACTTGAGCATTTTATAACGTATGATGTCGACCCTCTTACGTTTCTAAAGCATTTAATTAATGGTCATTGAAGTATGATCTATGCGATAGAATTTTCCGACTGACAAAGTAAGCTTTCTTTTATGATACTATGAGTGTTTGTACAGAAAAATTTTCAGAAAATTCGATGTGCTTAATATTTTTTATTTATTTTTATCTGTAAGCAGAACAAAGACGTTTGATATTCTTTGGGTTTCTTCATCCTTCACATAATTCTACAATAGGCCGATTTTAAATTTCGAAACAAAAAATTTAGCAACTTTTCGATAATAAATTGTATATTTGGGTAAAAGTAGTTTAATTTTAACGCGAACACGTTGCAAACAGTATCATGGTGATTTTTGAGCTTGATTCTGACATAACTTTACTGATATAATTAACGTGTTCCATAAATGTGATTATACTAATATCAGTTATGAGTGAGTTTTTACATAATTAGTGACGGAAATGAGTAGAATAAAAAAGAATTTTCAATTTTAAACATTTTGTATCATTCACAGAATTGAAAAGTAACACAGCCACCTTATGTATTAAGGCAGCACACACTACACACAACACACAACCCACAACGACACGACACACGACATACGCCACGACACGACACAAGACTCAAGACACACGACACGACACACGACACGACACACGGCACACGGTACGGCACGGCACGGCACCAGCGACACGACACGACACACGACGACGACGACACGACACGACACGACACGACACGACACGACACGACACGACACTCGACACGACACAAGACACGAGCGACACGGACACGGACGGCACACGGCACACGGCACGGCACGCACGCACGACGCGACACGACGCGACGCGACGCGACGACGACGCACGACGCGCACGACACGACGCGACACGACACGACACGACACGACACGACACGACACGACACACGACACGACACGACACGACACGACACGACGACACGACGACACGACACGCGACACGCGACACGCGACGCGACACGCGACGCGACACGCGACACGACACGACACGACACACGACGACACGACGACACGCGACGCGACACGCGACACGACACGACACGACGACACGAACACGACACGACACGACACACCACACGCAACACACACACACAACACACACACAACACAGACACACACACACACACAACACACACACACACAACACACAACACACACACACAACACACAACACACAACACACACACACACACAACACACACACACACAACACACAAACAACACAACACAACACAACACAACACACACACACACAACACACAACCACAACACACAACACACAACACACAACACACAACACACAACACAACACACAACACACACACACACACACACAACACAACACACAACACAACACACACACACACACTCACACACACACACACACACACACACACACACCAACACATACACACTAACACTACACATCACACATTCACACACTCACACTACCTCACACACTCCACACTACACACACACACACACACACACACTCACACACTCACACACACTCACACACTACACACTCACACTCACACACTCCCACTCACACACCTCACACACTCACACTACACTCACACTCACACTCACACACTACACTCACACACTCCACACTCACACACTCCACACACCTCACACACTCACACACACTCCTCACACACTCACTACACTCACACCTCACACTCCCCACACCACTCACCTCACACCTCACACACTCACACACTCCACCCTCACACACTCACACTCACACTCCACTCACACACTACACTCACACACTCACACACTCACACTCACACACTCACACACTCACACACTCACACCTTACCTCACACACTCACACACTCACACCTCACACACTCACACTCACCACTCACACACTCTCACACTCACACACTCACACTCACACTCACACACTCACACACTCACACACTCACACTCACACACTCACACTCACACTCACACACTACTCACACACTCACCTCACACACTCACACACTCACCTCCACACTCACATCACTCACACCTCACCACACTCACACTCACACCTCACACTCACACACTCACACACTCACACACTCACACACTCCACACACTCACACACTCACACACACACACTCACACTCACACACTCACACACTCACACACTCCACACTCACACACTCACACACTCACACACACTCACACTCACACACTCACACTTTCCACCATCACACACTCACACATCACACACTACACTCACACACTCACACACTCACACCTCACATCACACACTCCACACTCACCTCACCTCACACTCACACTCACACCACACACTCACACCTCACACTCAGCGCTCAGCATTCACACTCACCACGCACTCTCACACATCACCTCACGCGCTCACGACTCGCTCACGCGCTCACCACTCAGGCATTACGCGCTCACCCACTCACGCACTCGCTCGCCACTCATCGCACTCACGCTCACTCGCCACTCGACCATCCGCGCACCGCACATCCCACTCGCGCTCTACTCGCACTCGCGCACTCACGCACTCACGCACTCACGCACTCACGCACTCACGCACTCACGCACTCACGCACTCACGCAACAAAACATTTCCCGTTCATAGGTGTCTATTAATTTTGTAAACGTGGTGTCATTTATTGGGACCTTTGCGATTGACTTTCGATACAACATTAGTGTATGGGAAATCCAAGTTTGAGTAATTAATGGTAGCCATAGCAATGATATTAGTGATCTGCAGGAAATTATATTAGCATGAATTGAAATATACGTAATAATTGTGTAGATGGTGAGTGTTATCAAATACTAATGTAAATTTTTTGGTTGTCCGAATTAAAAAACTTACACTCTGCCGTCCGTTTGCCGCTTAATACTGATTACAGCGGCACTGATCCGACTACCGTCAAAGACCTCATCTCCACTGAGATCTCCCGAACCAGTGACGCTATTGGAGTTAACTCCAGGAGGAATCCAAGCTTCCAGGAGAGACACCACCGCTTTCCTGGATTGGCGCCCAATAATCCGCCTAATCATTATCAGGTTTCAGTTGTTTCGCATGTTCTTTACTTTAATAAATATGTTTATATTGTTTTACTAAACCTAATTTTTGAGTAGGTACACACACGTGTGCGTGTGCGTGTGCGTGAGCGTGTGTGTGTGTGTGTGTGTGTGTGTGTGTGTGTGTGTGTGTGTGTGTGTGTGTGTGTTAAGTGTTTGTGTGCTTGTTCCTTTACGTGTTAGCTAGCTCGTTTCGTATTTTTGGTTTGAACGTTTGTCGTGTTTGTGGGTTTATGTTATTGAGTATTTGTGTTTTGTGTATTTTTTTGAAGAATTCTTATGTCTTTTGTCTTTCACTAAAATAGAAGTTTTTCAAACAATTTCTAGCTGGTTACTTAACCAGCACCCGCACACACAAAAACTGTAAACGCAATTCCAAAATCCATCGTGGACATCTTTCAATATAAAGCCTAGAAGAGAACAAAAATTGCAGTAATGTGCAGAATCTCTTACAGGGGGGGGGGGGGGAATATAATTTGAAAACGAAATTTGTGCATAACTGTCCAACGTGAGTGGTGTAAAAGCAAAAATTTAGTACAAGGAAGAGAAAAGAGGGTGCATTTTTTGAATGTATAGAAGCTTCAATAAAGAGAAATTGTGGAACCAACTTGACGTGCCTGCCTAGATATCACTGTAAATGCAAGCTATTGCGGTCTTACAAGGAAATGTGTAGCAAAGGCAATAATTGTTTGTCTTATAGTGCAAAACAAAACAAGGAGTTTTCTGGCATAAGAAATCAAGACTATCTACACAAAATCTCACTGATTTGGTGTAACACAGTCAAACAATCTATATCACGACTGAATAGACACATTGTGTTTAAATCTCACATGTACTCGGTATTGTTCGTTATTTAATTGCTTAATACTATACAGGAGTGCTCTTCTGTCAAAAACAAGCAAAACGGTTTTAAACAAATAGTTCCAAATGAAAATATTTTTAAATCGAAGAATTTCAGTAAAAATAAAAATTTACAATGAACGCTTGTCTCACAAGATATGTTCAATGTGTGCACCGTTTGTTTCATCGTAAGCACGAATTCTTTTCTTCAAGCAATTCAAATCTTGAAAACATAGAGGCCATGGTGTATTTCTTTCTCGCCCAATGCAATTAATCCCGAATCGTTCGTTTAAATATTTCCTCACTTTTATGGAAAAATGTGCTAGAGCCCCGTTGTGCATAAAATAAGTATTTCATCTTTGCTGTAGTGACATGTCATTAAATTCTACTATTTTGGTTCCCAGAAACTAGAGGTATACATTTCCTGTTAGCCTACTAATTGATCGCCTACAACTACACTACAGTTCAAACTTTGATGGAAAAGCGCCTTTGGTGATTCGTCTCAACTGCAGCGTGTGGATTTTAATCATACCACATACGCGCGGTGTGAAAGTTGAAAGCACTGCTCTGCTTCGTCGGTAAGTAATACATTTAGTGGGAAATTACATGGTATCTACTTGTTGGAGAAGAGCTGGACCACAAACTAATTCTATATTTTCATAATCTCCTTCGATCAAACCTTACAATTTTTGCTTCTTCCAATTTCGTTGGTATAACATTAGCCCTTTTCCTTCTTTTTTGAACTTACACGTTACCCATGTCTGGTAATCGTTGAAAAACTTCGTAAATAATTGATTGAGGTCTAATTCGATATTTTTCCTCGTTTAAACGCATTACTAATAACAAGTTTCCACTGACTAATTCGTAAACAAAAACCATGTCTCTGCTAACTTTTCTATTGGAGACCTGATAAATAGATTATTACTGCAGTTCAAAGTGTTGTTTAATTAGATAAAGCTTTATTTATCTGTCAAGTGACATTTCAAATCAAACTAGAAATCGGCAAAACTTTGGTGTCTAAATAAATGCTTTTATATCAAAACTTTTAATTTTGGTCAAAGAACACTATCATAAAGTAGGAAAGTGCTAAAAAGTAATTAAGATGATGCATACTTAATGTACTATTATTTACTATATATATATATATATATATATATATATATATATATATATATATATATATATATATATATATATATATATATATATATATATATAATATATATTTTAAGGGGTGATTCCTGAGGCGATTTCGAGTCGGAAAGTTCACATGAATGTATGTCCTCAGAAGCTTCGTTATCGATCTACAGGCTGTTGAAGTTGTGTTTTTTCGGTTTTTTCCAAATTTTTCGAAAACCCTTCTATATATTACATTGGAATTTTACATATTGTATAAGGGCATGAAGGCCCTTGTTTCAACTGAAAAGTTCATTTTTAATTTAATCAGTGGCGTAGATACAGCTAGGTCATGACATAAATTCCACAAAAAAAATGTGTTATGCCACTGTTTTACATGACGCGTTTACACGATATTTATCAGAAATCAACTCCGAACAAAAAAGGTCTTCATACATTTTCACGTAAAACTCACCGTTTAGGAAAAAATAATTAAAAAGTGTCGTGCCGTTATAACGTGCAGTTTATTTACAAGATAAAGATATGTCACAAAAACACAAGTGAGCTCTGTCCGTTGATAAGGAAACATCGCTATGTATTTCGTTAATAATCCTGTCATGTCAGTCTTATTCTTGACAGGCAATAAATAGTTTAAAAATTTGTTCTTTTTGTTGTTTTCCAAGTGTTTTGTCTTCATAAAAGTAAGAGAAATGGTCAATTGTGCTATTTCGGAGAAGACCGACATGCATTTCGTCTATGGTCTGGATGACGGAAATGCTAAACAAGCCAGGCGTCTTTATCAAGAAAGATTTCCCAACCGTGCTGTTCCCGATAGTAGAACATTCACAAACATCCATCTGCGACTGTCTCAATATGGCAGTTTACAAAATGGAAACCGAGAGGGACGACCTCGTACAGTGAGGGCGGCGGAAGTAGAGGAGGCTGTTCTCAATGAAATTGAGATCCAGGATCTAGTACACGCAAAATTGGGAGTGCGTTCAATATTTGCCACAAAACTGTATGGGAAATTTTGAGAGAATATTTGCTGTATCCGTATCCTCTGCAAAGAGTGCAAGCTCTCCTTCCACGAGATTTTCCAGCACGCAGGAACTTTTCCATGTGGTTTCTCCAGAAGGTTGCAGAAAATCCTCATTTCGACAGACAAGTTATCTTCACGGATGAAGTAAATTTCTCCAGAGAAGCAATCAGAAATTTTCGTAATGCTCATTTATGGAGCGAATAGAACCCTCATGCTATAGTAGAAACAAAATTTTAGCAGCAATTTTCATTCAACGTGTGGATTGGTATTATTGGAGATTTTTTAGTTGGACCATTCTTTCTTCCAAGGCGCCTTGACGGCAATACCTATCGTGCGTTTTTTTCAAAATAATTTGCCTGAATTACTAGAAAATGTCCCTCTTCTAGTACGTCAGCACATGTGGTTCATACACGACGGTGCCCCGTCCCACTTCATCATTTTGGTGCGTGAATATTTGAATTCAGTTTACCCAAATCGATGGATAGGTCGTGAGGGGCCTCAGTTCTGGCCACCGAGATCGCCTAATCTGAACAGCTTAGACTTTTATTTCTGGGGGCATCTTAAAACTCTAGTTTATAATACACCAGTTCAGACGTTGGAAGACTTACGCAATAGAATAATTGAGGGCTGTGCAACCATACAGAACACACCGGGAATTTTTGAAAGAGTGCGTCGTTCAATGAGGAGAAGAGCAGAAGCCTGTATAGAAGCAGATGGTGGACATTTTCAACATTTTTTATGAATGACTGCACAAAAGTTTTTCCCTTTATTGTTCAGTTTCTGTAAATAGTTTCTATGTTAGGAATAAATGCACGTTATAACGACACGACACTTTTTAATTATTTTTTCCTAAACGGTGAGTTTTACGTGAAAATGTGTGGAGACCTTTTTTGTTCGGAATTGATTTTTGATGAATATCGTGTAAATGCGTCATATAAAACAGTGGCGTAACACATTTTTTTTGTGGAATTTATGTCGTGACCTAGCTGTATCTACGCCACTGGTTAAATTAAAAATGAACTTTTCAGTTGAAATAAGGGCATTCATGCCCTTATACAATATGTAAAATTTCAATGTAATATCTAGAAGGGTTTTCGAAAAATTTGGAAAAAACCGAAAAAACACAACTTCAACAGCCTGTAGATCGATAACGAAGCTTCTGAGGACATACATTCATATGAACTTTCCGGCTCGAAATTTCCTCAAGAATCACCCTTAAAATAAGTACATACACTTAAGTAACACCTGTATATATATATATATATATATATATATATATATATATATATATATATATATATATATATATATATATATATATATACATAACATTATACAAGAGCATGACGGAAATACCTATATTTTTCTACATTTTATGTATCAATGTCTATTATGTACTTATGTACTTTTACTTTATATTGATGCGTTAGGATGTTGAAAGAAAGTACGAGTATATAAGTAACAAGTAATGTAATACTCAAGCTCTCTGACAAAACAAAACATTAAACGATGTTTTCCAAATGTCAAAAAGTATCTACATTAAATTGCTCATAGCGTGTTATAAAGATACTGCAACATTAATTGCCGAAAGTGCTGTAAAAGCTAAATTGATACATTATGGTTTACGTTACCGATATCGTATCACAGAATATTTTAAATTCAAACGAAGATTTTAAAATCGACCCATGTGATATAAACTTGATATAAAACAAAAGCTGCCACTAAAAAAATTAGTATCTTCTCAGATCCGTAAAGAGTAATTTTTAGAGTGTATGGCTATTGACTAGAGTGGTGATTTATTAATTTAATTACAAGGTCGAAATCGTTAGAGATTAATGAACCAAATATTTAATATAGGGCTTATGAAAAGAATTTTGTAGCGTTTGTAAAACTCATGACCAGTTTGATCAATTCATAGTTCCCTAAGTGTTATGAATCAAATTTTAAATTAAAAAATATGTTTTTAGTTCAAATGAAATTTACTAATACAAAGAACATTTTTTTACGACATACAAAAAAGTGTAGCTATTGTATATAATGGAGGGTGTCAATCAATAGAATGTTCAAATATTATATCGACTTCTAACATAATCTGCAAGTGTTGGATAAAATTGATGAATGTATCAACAACGTTGACAGAAATTTAGAAATGACGAATATCTGATGTTGAAGCTAAAATTTTATAAATATTATACGAGACGAAAATTGTATGTTAGCTGATGGAATTTAAACTTTCGCGCTTGATTAAATTTACAATTTGCAAGAATGGGATACGAAGAAAAACGAGGTTATTTGAAATTTGTAATTTGTGATGAATGTGAACAGAACGTAAAACATCTTTTTGTATTCAGATTTTACTATTTAACAGACTCCTTTTCGACTCTTTCAGTTTAATGTGCATATCGTCAAAGTGTCAGTTGTGAAGACTAAATAGAAATTTTACCTTTCACTACATTAAAAAAAGACTGATTACACCTCTATACGATGAGTAACAATATAATTCCCAGAACGGCCCAGTTGCAAAGTATTGAGTATAAATATTATGGGAATATCCGCGAAGTGCACGCGTTACAGCTTTTATACATTGTACTTGGCGTAGAAAAAAAGTCGCTTATGGCAGGATTCAAACAAATAAAGGATGATTAGCAAAGTGTAAATTCAAGATGACTTTCAATCAAATGCAAATATTGAAGTGAGGCTAGGTAACGTATATTCTACTATCGGAACATTGCAAATAGCATTCCTCCGGGCTCTAGACTGAACGTTACCTTGTTTATACTAGCTGTAGACAAGGAAATTTAGTTGGGAAAACAGTATAAGTAGAAGACGGACACTTGTCGCCGCCATCTTGGTTTTTGACGTCACAAGACCGCCCACGTGGGGGACGCGTTTTTCCACCCCTTTTCGAGGGTCACCCTAATTTTTTATACGCCCACATGTGAGACCGTATTTTGCACCCCTATCGTTTCAACCTTTTTCATCCCTAATTATTTTTTGTTTTACTCGCTCACGTGTAGGACGTGTTTTTTCTCCCCTATTTTATGACAGCTCACGTATAGGACGCGTATTTTCTAACCGATGGTTTCTTTTGAGGGTCAACCCCTAATTAGAGCCTTTTTGACAGCAATTTTCTACTTGCTCACGTGAGGGGCAACGGTTGGTCTTGGACTTGGACTAGGTCTTAGGGCTGGGGGCTGGACCTGGGTTTGGTCTTAGGCTAGAGCTGGACCTGGAGCTGGTCTTGCACTTGGTTTTAGGGTTGAGCTAGGTCTAGGGGTTGGGGTTGGTCTAGGGCTGGGGGCTGGACATGGAATTGGTCTTTTGATGGTTTTGATGGTCAGATTTAACCCTAATTAAGCTCCTTTGGCTGTATTAACAGCAGTACCCCTGGAGGTTAGGCGCACGCGCATACAATGTTGTAAATTGCATAATTACCCTAATAAGATATTATTATTAAAATTATCGATCCTATTGTTTAAAATGGTCATATGCTATTGGGTACGTTCGGATGATCTTTTACCTATACGGGAAATTTATTTTATACGTTGTATTTCTAATAAGGAGGTTCATGTAAAACACGTGTGATTTACCCTCTCTCTCTCTTTCTCTCTCTCTACGTCTCTATCTCTCTCTCTCTCTCTCTCTCTCTCTCTCTCTCTCTCTCTCTCTCTCTCTCTCTCTCTCTCTCTCTCTCTCTCTCTCACTTCTCTCTCTGGTCTCTCACGTCTCTCCTATTTGCCCGCAAGGCATTTGTCTATTTCAAAAACAAGGTGTAAGTCTTCACGAAAAACAAGCAAATACGAAATCACTAAAAATCGAAAACATGCAAATTCGGAAACACGACAATCGAAAGCGAAAATTCGCGAACACGAAAAAATCGCTAGCATACAAATGCTCAAACATGAAAAACGAAAACGCAGAGCTGTAGAATGAATCAAGACAAGCAGTTGGGGTTTATAAATAAAATAATTCTTACTGTTTATCTGTTTTTTATTATTTATTCCTTATATCCATATGGAAGAGTATCAAAGTTCTCAATTCTCCGTCGCTTAGAATAACTTAGCCTATACTGTTTACATTCAGGTCTACTTAACACATTGTAGCAACTGTCTCTAACTATTTTTCTATCATTATACACAAAAAGAGAGTCTTTACTATTACTAAGCACCATACCTTTCATAGCTTCAAAGTTTATAACACGAGAGTTTTTATAGTTTAAGGTAATGCCCTTCACTTTACACACTGATTTAATTGTTTGATCACTGGTTGAAAACACATTATAACTATAATTTTTCGGTCCTGCACTAACAAATTCGGCTATATAACTTCCTTCACCGTACGCTTCCAATTCGTCGGTCATATGGCCAAGGAAATCTCCACAAGCTGGATGCCAGTCGTCGGGTTTAGCGACAAATATGTAGCGACAAATATGACACTGTCTGTATCATAATACAGAACGCGGCGATCTAGTTTTTCCAAGTAACTATATATTTCTAAACGAGCGTGAGCGGTCGTGTATGCGGCTAGGGACGCATTAATAGTTTTTTGTGATTTACCCTCACCCTCCGGTCTATCCCAATTTACCATTACAATATTATCATTAATAGGTATTATGGACTGCACCTGAACCAATGGATCGGTAAATAGTTTGAAAAAGTCCTTTGGCTCAGATACAATATTGCACTGGGTTAAATTTTCGCGTTGACCAAACTTACCTCAAAATGAATTCAGCATTAATTTAGCCAAGTACTTTAAACCGGGGTTTTTCTTAATATTATTCGCGTCTAATTCAACCCCCTCCTTCTCATGATATTATGTTACGTAACTCAATTTCGTGGCTTCTGACGTACAATGGCTAGGCCATCCTCAACATTGCTGCTTGAGTTTTAAGAAATTATCTATGTACCCGCTAAATAATCCACCCTGTTTCGTGGCTTTGTCGTATGTGGTTACCTCACACTCCCAAACTTCAAAAATATTTAAAACTTTATAGTTTTTAGAGATAGCCTTACGCAGCTCGTCAGCTACAAACGTTCCAACGAAACTGCGCTCGGTTTCACTATGCCCACACTCCCTTTGATTTAACTCAGCACCGCACGTCCTACACAACACAAAGATCAACTTGCCATGCATTTTTAAGGGTAAAACAGGTTGGTAGAGATTAGAGGGCGGTAGTACTCGACATTTAATTAAACCCTCAACCGTGTCCAATGGAATGTTTTTACAATCTAAACCTACATGAATTTTCGTATGACCTACAGGATATTTACAATATTTATTGACATATGGGTATAATGAGCACACGTCATAATACATGATTTTCTAGTTAACGCCGTCACATTCATAATAAAGCTTGCTAGCATTAGTGCGATCTCTGGAAAACGCGTCACGTGGGTTTAAAGGTTCGTCATCTTGATCACCTAGATTCTGAATAAACGCTCTCAATTCGTCGTTAGCATGTATTAATCTTTTAAAATCGCATTCACGCATCTCCATTAGATTATACCCGCCCTCGCGTATAAACCGGGACCGAGCGGCCGTGTTTTCGTTCCGGGCAAACATAGATGTATTAGCACCAAGCTTAGGATCAATATTGGCTTGGTTAGGGAAACATTCCTCGTAACCGTACCAGTAACAGCCAAGAAATTCGTAAACCGTGTTTGATTCAGCGCAATACCCGTCGACCTTAGCGCCTTCAGGTGTTCTAAACTCGCGAGCTTTCCCTGAGTGTTGTATGGTCACTTATTACGAATGCTCCACCCAACGTAACCATTGTATGGCGACTTTTGATTGGTTGTCGGCACGTCTATAACCGCCTTTAGGAATGAGCCCGATTGTCTTCTCTTTGAGGAGACGCCTACGAAACACTTTATTACAAACGCTAGCAATCGTAGTAGCCTCCTCAATCGTAGTAGCCTCCTCAAACGGATCGACTTTATTTTGGGTCGTGAAGGTGGACCAGAAACTGATACAACATTTAACGAGGATCTGAACATCCATCAGGGAATATTTCTCAATCTCTTCACGCATCTTAAAAACATAATTACTCTGGGATGCGTGCCAATCTAAAAGTTTTTGTCGATCATTCACCGACATCTGATCTGCACAATAATATTCAAGTGGTGGCAAAGGACCCTCGTAATTCTGATTCTCGGATGAGTTGAAGAGATATGGGAGGTAACCTTTGGACACGGGGAAATAGAAAGTTTTCGGAAATGCCGAAAGCGATGACGGGATGAAATTAAGGTTAAAGTCAATAAACCTAATATCACCACATTGAATAGAGGTTAGTTTTAGACCGTTGGTGATGACTTTAGGTCTCCACTGATTATTATTAGCCAGCATACATCTAAGCACAAAATACCCATCGTACCTCTTCATATTATGTGCGATGCATGTAACTTTAAATTTTCGCGCTCTCTCGGCAACATACGCTAGAAATGATCGAACACGATCGTCCCGGAAAATGTGCACTCTTTTGCTACACGTCGAGCACCGCTCATTCAAATCGTCGATGTGTTGAATACAAGCGGAACAAATACTCGCGGCCATGCATAGATTGGGCTCATGCAGAAATCGATCATTCGTCCCCTCACACACCTTCTCCTGCATGCACTCCAAATCATAAAAGATGAACATAGATGGTTTACCATTACCGTTGTCACGTCGAGCCTTGTTAACGGCCATGTAGCAGAGATGACCGACAGGTTTTTGACTCTGGCACGTGGAGCAGTAGCTGTATCCGCACCTATGTCTACCCTTTACTTCACTGGTTTTAAGACATTTTAAACATCTACGTAATTTTCACAAATTTTACACAGTTTAGCGTCCTTATGGTTTTTAAGACATTCCACCCCATAAAAATCTCTCCTGCAATCATAACAGAACATTTTAGGATTTTGAACGGAGCAAGGTGGTTTCTGATGACACGCGGGGTACTGGAACATACATTTCATATGATCTTTTTTGTCATTATACCGTTTTCTGCATTGCTCGCAGTAATAACCGCAGGTAAATGCCGAGGTGAAACTGATAACTACGTTATAATGCTCGTCTTCTAATATTAAATTTAAAACTACCCTATCCGGTTCCCTAGGACCCTCAAAATAAACCAAATCGCCTACGCGCGAATAATAAACTACAAGGGTATATGAAGCTGAATGATTTTGAAATGCCTGAATATGCTCGTAACTACCGCCCTGGCTAAGATCTACCCCACTGTCTTGGCAAAGTTGTACAGCTCGTTCTTGAAGTAAGGGATAACCCATCACCATACCATAACGCATTGTATCGTTACTTCTAAATGCAATAGATATAACCAGAACGCAAGCTAAACAATTATTATCGTTAATTGTTGATGGTACAACAATAATACCTTTTGTTTCTGCTTTGCAACAGTCTTCAAATTTTAACCCTGTCAAGTTTTTGCGTCCATAGCCTACAGGTGACGACACTCTATCAACGTTTAAAACTAACAAGTCACTGGAGAAAAAACTAGCGTTGCTCTGCATTACCTTTTCTAGCAGCGACATTATCACTTTCACCGACAACTGGTCCACTCTTCTAAATGAAATGCCAATTGGCTTGTCTGGGAAATTCGGGTTTCTTAACGTGATCCCTACACGGCATCCTTTACAATATATGTATACAGTTCTTGGAATGCACTCTGTAAAAAAGATATCTATTAGATAAATTTTTAGTAAATGGTATATTTTACCTGTAGCCATGTTAAGGGATTATCCTTGCACGTCTCGTCATTGAAGTTAAATCGTACCGTTTTACAGGTTGTATTAAATTTTTTAATAAATTTACTATTTGATTCACCAATTATATTAATATGATTGAACCCTGAGGATGGTCCTGCCTGTTGCAGGGATTGGTCTTGCTGTAATGTACTCATTCAGTAAGTTATACAATAGAAAATTAAAAAGACATACCGTCATCAAATCCGCCGCATCCGTAGTTCCCATCATCTCATCATCGTCAAACACATGATCCATGTTTACCTGAGCAGGGATATAAAAAATAATCAAAATTTAAAAATAAAAACAGGAATATACTTACATTCCACCAACCCGTTGTGCCACCTCCACAAAATCATTATAAATTTCGATCGAATCGATAATTTCGTTTTCACACAACATCTTAAAAGTAACGATATTGTATGTATTTCTTAGCCCCTCGTTGGTTAACGCACCAGCACTGAATAATCTCAAAATTTGGTTAACAGTTAAAAACTCTATAGCGATATGATGCTCTTCAAACAAGAACTAAATTAACTAAACCCTGACGTACCCTTTTATAGTATTTTACAGGGTCAAAGGTCAAATTAAGTTGTTTTGAAATTCACAAGGCTAACTTCATGGCCAACTTCAAGGCCGTAATTATCGCTAACTTCAAGGCCAACGACTTTCTCAAGGTAAATAAGTATGATATTTATCTTTTAATACCGAATGACCTGAAGCTGAAGTTAGGTAATAATAACAGTTTGTATATACGAAACCAAAAATAGCATTAAAAGAAATGTAATAATTTTAATTTTTATTTTTAGCTAAGCGTTTTTATTATTCATTACGTTATAAAACACTTATTGTTAAACTAGATCAGTCATTTAACTTTACGGGCAGGATAGCTTTAATTAACTAGATGTAAAAATACACTTAAAATCTAAGACCTTTTATTTTTCATCATTTTTTATTACAGAAGTCTTCGGTAGTAATCTTTAAATACACTTTTATTCTTATATGTCAGATTTTATATGGACATAATTAAAAAGTCTATTTTACATGCCCGGGCTGATTGACCCTCATAATACAGCGCTTGATTTTTTAAAATTGAAGGTGTTAATCACCTTTTTAATATCAAGGGCGTTATCTTCTTATAATTGCACGATGCATTTACAGAAGTCCACTAGATAAACATTTAGAAATACCACCTGACGTGTTTTAACAACCTTGCAATTAGGAATTTTTTAACTGTTGACCTTTCAATAGTTGATGGATCCATTAATATAAAGCGTAAATAACTTTATATGAGTTTGACGTAAATAAAAATGATGTACCAAGCAATAGTGTTATAAACTAGTGGAGGTCGTCATTAATTCTATAAGTTGAAGGTTGTGTAAGTAGTAGGTTACAACCGGCAATTAAAAAGAAAGCGTAACAACACATATTACAACAAATAATACAGGTCCACTCTCACGTATTTTATATATATATATATTGAAACAATTACTTGAAATAAACGGCTTATCGACTCTAATAATATTTTATTATGAAAACTTTTATGCTTGAATACATATCATCTTATAAGTGAGCAGATTATGTTAGGATGCGTATACAATTGTACTCTTCAGCGAAACGTGTTAACACGTAATCAATGTATAAATAAATTTCGTATGTTAAACAATCTGTAGCTAGGAGTTAAAATAAATGTAATAACAATCTCATTTGATAAAAATACGCTAATAAAGTAATATGGGGAAATACAGTCAATTTTTCCCGCACGTAATGATTACCTAAACAATCCTTTAAATGAGTTTTGTATCATTCAAGTATCTGATAAACAAGCTCTAATAAATGTTAATAGTAGACACAGGTTACTATCTTTTATATCTAAATGATTATTTTCGCACCCTTATTAGAATACAGATTTAAGATCATATTAATGGGTTACAGATTAGGATTGAGAACTTCCCCGGTTAAAAAATAATTAATTACTTAATAAAAATAATTAATAAAAATGGTCAACAAAAGACGACTCCTACACGTAGGCATGAAAAAATGATTTCCTACTACATATTGTAGTGGAATTTAAAACATGTAATTATTACTTTCCAAACATTTAACGAGGTTTTTTATAAAAACAATTTTGCGCGTCCGTGTGTACAATATGAATATTTTCAAATCGCTTTGAAAAAATTACTTTTACTGATAGAGAACCAGTTATATATCAACTATGTATAAGTAAAAACGTAGAAAGTTTGATTAGACGAGCTATGCAAAGCAGTGACTATCACTCGTAAACCAATTCTCCAAAACGTTCTTTAAGTACAGAGCTAGTAAATATGAGTAGGAACGTCAAACTACTCGATTACCACACTTAGAGCACTGCCCGGAATATAAAGATTGGATAATGTTATAATAGCCTTTGTTGATGAATGTAATATATTACATTAGTACCATTTTGGTTTAATCACGAATAGATGCAACTAACTAGGCGAAAGTTCAGATTTATTCCGGAAATACAACTGAAAGCGTTCTGTACTCGTTTTAATATATAATATCAATTAAATTAATATATAATCGAATAAATTGCTAGTTGAGTTGATCGGTCTACTTCTACAGTTTTTACTTTTATAGCGCGACGTTTCGGAAGCGGACTCTGCTTCTGTCATCAGGCTTAGTCCTGATAAGGACTGTTTTCGCACTGGGATCGAATTCGTATGTTATTTTTCCCAAGCACTTGATTACTCCCAGATTCGAACTTTGGTACCTTTGACTTACAAGTCTGATACCTTTACCGCTGCAATTGATAGACGTTATTTAGGGCTCGTTAGTTATTGGTAACACTGTTCATAAAAATTAAATAAAAATAAATAGGCCACTGTATGTTAAGGATAGGTTCTTCCAAATCTGTACCAGGATGTCGATTATAGAGAATGTCAATTAGCTAGCTCTGATAGTGACGCCTATCGTGATGATGATGTTAATTATAGTCCTGGATCTAACGTCCTTCAATCATTTCATAAAGAAAACAATAGGAATTAATACAGGTTGAAGATGATTTATACGATACTGATGATAACGTGTCGACCGACACTTTCCAAGCTATATGAAATTTCAAATTTCATGAACTTTTAGTGGGAATAGGGATTCTCAAACAATGGTCATTAGGTGCTTTGCAACAATTTTGGTCAAATGGCAACGGAATTAGAGTGACTATGGCAAGTTTTTCAATACCATTTGAATACTTTGTCTTTAAAATGTATTTGAACACTCACAAATCTGAAATTTCTGCTTAATAAATATATTATTGGCAGTATCGTGTATTCAATTACAATCAACGAACACATAGTAATTAATTTTCGTAGTCGATCTGATTCAAAACAAACAATTTTCATATCAATCATCTAGCCAAAATATCAAAAGATGGATTGGTTTTAAACGGTGTAATCCTTTATTTAATTTCGCACACAGAAAACAATGATCTCTTATAACATTGCTTCTCTTAAAACTGTATTAATTGTATTAATCCTTAATGTGTATCCGCCGTTGATAAACGGCCCAAATATTCACGTACTGTTGTCCGTCCCACTACTAGCTAACTTAATTGTCCGTGTGCATTCACCCGTATATAAAACTTGGGAAATTTGATTCACTATGCCCGTCAAATTAAATTTTTCTCGACAAATACCTTAACTTCACCTGCCCACTAAATTTTTAAGTGTTTATCGATGGTCGATTTAGTGCTGTTACAATCGCACATATATTTAAATAAGTAACATTAATGACCAATATGTTCACCTTAGTTCATAAATGCTTAACACGCATTTATTTAGTTACATAAAGATTCACTTCAGGTTCCTTTTCAGATCGCGTGATTCTGTATACACAATACTTTTCAATTCAATGTTTGCTGTAGATTATAGATATGCTTAAACACTACTTAAATTTTGGAAAACTCAATAGTATTTACAATTCTCAAATAACCACTTCATTTGTAAATGTTTAAATACTTCATCCCCAAAATGGGTTTTTACAGTAAACTAGGCTCATAGCCGTACCCTGTCACTATCTCCCTTATATACCTAAAGTTATCCATTTTTCCCAACGTCATCATATTTATCCTGCTCAAACCAAAACTAACATATCCCAAAGGAGTTTTTTATTATGCGTATTTGTCGCGCAGAAATTCTGAAACGGGCTCAATGCAGATGAAACTATAAAATCTTCAGTTATTTTAAAAACATCCTCGCAATTCATCCAAACGACCCTAATTCACAATCAAATTCACTCCATATACTGTCCAGATCTATATTCAACTTTTTACGAAAGTCCAACATATACACGAGTTTTCCTTCTGCACAAGTTAGCAAATTCTAACAATATTTGTCTTTGAACATGCATCACATTTTTCCATTACGCAATGTTACGAAATTTATACAAGCAAAAATATACATACATACTATTTTTCGACATTTTAATATAATATCAACATATAAATTCACACGCTACCGATTTACAACAATTTTAAATTCGCATTTCTTAACAATTCCGGTAGCATTTAACCATTATCGTCTCAATAGGGGTGTCACAGAACATTATTTTTCAATAAAATTTACTACTTTAAACTTAAAAATCTTCATGCAAGATTTAAATACCCTAAAACTCTAGTGGCGTAGCATTTTCGCTAATTTACATTACCTACACAAAAAAAGAAATTTCTCGTGCAAACTGACGTTCAAACTACTTTTTACGCACAACACAATACTACATATACCAAGTGCGCCAAAATAATCTCACAGTATCCAATTTTATTATTTTGACCGATGACAACTTTCCCTTGAGAAGGAAAGATTGAAAAATATGTATGCGGTTTCTACTGTCCCCTAATATTTTCCTATACGCACTCGTATATGACTACACCATTATGTAGCTAAACCAGTTGGATGTAATAACGTAATATATGTTATATTAAATAATATGTAAATAAGATAAACACATACACCTACGTAAGCAGAGTTCCCAACTTTTTAATACAGTAGATTTCACTCGGCGTTTTGAAATTATACAATTATTTTGGAATTAAAATTGTTTTGGACATTAAGTGTTTTGATTATCCAGTACGTTGGGCCCCGTCAGCGCAATGGTCCACCATTGAAACTCGATAGTCACGTTCAGAATATAGTCCTACAGTAAAATTCGGCAGAATGGGTTGGGTGCTGTCGAAAAAATGTGTGTCGGCGTTTTGATCGCGATTGATGTTTTCAACTTTTAAAATACAGTGTGAGCGTTTCAGGCTTTAAATTAGAATTCTCGTGACGTTTTCGTGAAGTTACACATAGATCGCACACCTTTGGAATATATGCAATTCACCATTAATACGTGTTTGAACACTAATGGAATATTTAGTATTTTGTCCATGTAGTAAATTAATTAATAATTTTGAAGGCGTTAATCATCTTTATGTAATTTTTAGTATACGAACCTTAATTAGTTAAGCATAATTAATACGGACCAATATTATCCACTTTTACGGTGATTTATTGTACAGCCATGAGACTAGCAGACAACCCGTTTTTTAGGCAGACAGATATAGTGGGAATCAATCATCTAACTAACCTTAGTAAGATATGTGTTTGTACGTACAAGGATTCACAACTAACCAATAAAGGAAAAGTGAACTTAATAAAGTGATGAATTGATTATATCAAAATTTTCAGCAGTGCATAATTTTTAGCCATGGGATTTAGATTGCTTACATCGCCTGCTCGACGGATCTGATAGCGCAAACATATTCGGTATTGTGAAAACAAAAAGTCGTGATCTTGTAAGTGGGTGATAGTTGTGCTGCATTGGATGTGTGCTACAGTTCAAAACAAAATAAAATGAAAATCAAAGTTATTTTTAATATCTCATTCATATTTTAATCAGTAATCTTTACGTTTAAAATTTTATTTATATAGTGTTGTTTACTTTCTATATCTTAAAAGTGTAAATTAATTTAAAGGCTTGATACAAAAAAATATTTAAGAAAGTTTCGAATATAAACAGACGCTATAATTGAAACCGAGATATATACAATTTCAATATTATTGACGTCAAGACAAGCGTGTCACTGACACTTAATTGTTGGGTTGAAACTATATATCCAGTTTCACGTCTAAACTCCTATTACACAGTAATTTTAAAATATGAGAGGTTTGTTATAAAAAAATTAAAAAGCAGCACACACATAGTTATTCTCTTAACAATTTATAGTCCTAATTGCATTTTTCAATACTGGAAAAAATTACTGTCATCATTAGGTATTTTTATCGAGTATCCCTGTCACAATACTGATAGCGTTATTTATTAAAATTATGTAAAAACTACAGAAACTTTAATAAAGTAAAAATTTTATTTGATATTACACTGTTCACACTACGATAGTTGTTCAATTCTCTGATTAGAGAGATTGAGTATTTGGGGTTTAATGTGAGGGATACGCCGTCACTCGTATCAATTGTAGACTAGACCTCACAACCCTGTTTGAGTAATTGAATAAAAATGGGATTCATTCAAAGACTGATGGATTTGGTATTATTTACACCTTATATACAGATTTTAATATTACGTAGTTTATTGTTTGACCTAGTTAATAGGTCATGTCTATTCACTTAAGCGCCTTTTTGTGCTTACTAGTTATAATGTACATAATGTGTCTGTGTGTGTGTGTGTGTGTAATTTTAACCTTGCACACTTTTGTATCAGGATGTTTGTTGCAATAATTAACCTGCTTCATATTCATTCTACTTACTAATCGTTTTACATATTTCTTAGTTGTTATATCTTAATTCTAATTATATTTCTCAATTTATTACTAAAAAATTGTTAAAATATCCTGTTTAATCTATGCAAGATTACACATCCTGCCGGGCCCGAAGTTCATGTTCAATTGCAGATTGAACATTCTGCCGTGACGAGGTGGTTGGGATGGCGTAAAGTTGTTTCATCTGGAATCTTTCTTCTTCTGTTTCTCCGGGTTTTTTATTTCGATGTATTTTTGCCCATGCCTTGTATGCCGCCCAGATTGCTAGGGCTATTCCTAGTAGTACTGCTGTACTTGCGAAATTGTTTATTCTGGAATGTGATGATATCTTCTCCCAGTGGGTGTTGATTACATCTTGTTGGATTGCTTCTTCTTCTTGTTTTAAATCACTTAGTTGATCTGTTGCCTTTAGTATGGTTTTCTTCTGGTGTTAACATGAGTTTTGTGTTGGATTGTGTGTGCCATGTTTATTTGCACTGGTTTGTGATAACTTGTAACTGCTGATACACTGTCCTGGCGTGTCGGGCTTTGCTTTGTTTGAACTAAGCACTCTGATGATATTTGGATGATGCCAGTTTGGTTTAACGTGATGTATTGTCTTACTCCATTCCATATTACTGCTCCTTTGACCACATCTTTGGTTGTGAACATGTGTTGGACATGTATAGTGGTTTCCAGATGATTCCTTCTATTTTGTGTATTGATGTCCTGCATGAATTCCTGTCCACTGGTTGGTATAGTTGATCTATTATACAATTTGGTCTCTGCTCTATGCTGTTTACTACTGTAGGTGTGCATATCATGCAAGATTAAACAATAGTCGTTTACGTCAATAATACCTTAAGTCGGAAGCAATTAAGTAATTGTCAATCAATTTACTTGCAGTAATTTTCAAATAGCTCTCTCTCCTCTCCCTCTCCCTCTCCTCTCCTCCCTCTCCTCTCCTCTCCCTCTCCCTCTCCTCTCCCTCTCCCTCTCCCTCTCCCTCTCCTCTCCTCTCCCTCTCCCTCTCCCTCTCCCTCTCCCTCTCCTCTCCTCTCCTCTCCCTCTCCTCCCTCTCCCTCCCTCTCCCCTCCCCTCCCCTCCCCTCCCCTCCCTCCCTCCCCTCCCTCTCCTCCCTCTCCTCTCCTCTCCTCTCCCTCTCCTCTCCCTCTCCTCTCCTCTCCCTCTCTCCTCTCCCTCTCCCTCTCCTCTCCTCTCCCTCTCCCTCTCCTCTCCCTCTCCCTCTCCTCTCCCTCTCCCTCTCCCTCTCCCTCTCCCTCTCCTCTCCTCTCCTCTCCTCTCCCTCTCCCTCTCCTCTCCTCTCCTCTCCTCTCCTCTCCTCTCCCTCTCCTCTCCCTCTCCCTCTCCCTCTCCCTCTCCCTCTCCCTCTCCCTCTCCTCTCCCTCTCCCTCTCCCTCTCCCTCTCCTCTCCTCTCCTCCCCTCCCTCTCCCTCTCCTCTCCCTCTCTCCTCTCCCTCTCCCTCTCCCTCTCCCTCTCCCTCTCCTCTCCCTCTCCCTCTCCCTCTCCCTCTCCTCTCCCTCTCCTCTCCTCTCCCTCCCTCTCCCTCTCCTCTCCCTCTCCCTCTCCTCTCCTCTCCCTCTCCCTCTCCCTCTCCCTCTCCCTCTCCTCTCCTCTCCTCTCCCTCTCCCTCTCCTCTCCTCTCCTCTCCTCTCCTCTCCCTCTCCTCTCCCTCTCCTCTCTCCTCTCCCTCTCCCTCTCCCTCTCCTCTCCTCTCCTCTCCTCTCCCTCTCCCTCTCCCTCTCCTCTCCCTCTCCCTCTCCCTCTCTCCTCTCCCTCTCCCTCTCCTCTCCCTCTCCCTCTCCCTCTCCTCTCCCTCTCCCTCTCCCTCTCCCTCTCCTCCCCTCTCCCTCCTCCCTCTCCCTCTCCCTCTCCTCTCCTCTCCCTCTCCCTCTCCCTCTCCTCCCTCTCCTCTCCCTCTCCCCTCCCTCTCCCTCTCCCTCTCCTCTCCTCTCTCCCTCTCCTCTCCCTCCCTCTCCCTCTCCCTCTCCTCTCCCTCTCCCTCTCCTCTCCCTCTCCTCTCCCTCTCCTCTCCTCTCCCTCTCCTCTCCCTCTCCCTCTCCCTCTCCCTCCCTCCCTCTCCCTCTCCCTCTCCTCTCCCTCTCCCTCTCCTCTCCCTCTCCCTCTCCCTCTCCCTCTCCCTCTCCCTCTCCCTCTCCCTCTCCCTCTCCTCTCCCTCTCCCTCTCCCTCTCCCTCTCTCCCTCTCCTCTCCCTCTCCCTCTCCCTCTCCCTCTCCTCTCCCTCTCCCTCTCCTCTCTCCTCTCCCTCTCCCTCTCCTCCCTCTCCCTCTCCTCTCCCTCTCCCTCTCCTCTCCCTCTCCTCTCTCTCCTCTCCCTCTCCCTCTCCCTCCCCTCTCCCTCTCCTCTCCCTCTCCCTCTCCCTCTCCTCTCCTCTCCTCTCCCTCTCCCTCTCCTCTCCCTCTCCCTCTCCCTATCCCTGTAAAAATGTCAAAATGTCACAAATAATTATATAATTACAGCTATTTGCCTTCTTGCACCCACGGCGGCTTATGTTTCCACAGTACAGTATTCACTGGTGCGCAATTCCTAATACCCCCAAGTGCAGTTTCAATTCGGATCATACATGGCTTCAAGGATTGTTTATCTAGTTATTAAGTAAGATATCTATGGTTTTGACGCATAAGCGTGAAATATTTTAATTTTTAATAATTTGGGAGACGTTTTAGGTCATCACTTGATAGTAAACTTAATTTGTTTAGTCATATCAGTATGTCGTTCCGCTAATCGAACTTTGGGATTTATAGTTAGGAATTGTAAAAGCTTTTCAAGTCAATCAGCTCTACAATCACTTTATTATTCTTTAGTGCGTTCCAAGTTTCAATAATGTTGTCTAATTTACAATTCAACTTATAACACCCATAAAATTGCATTGGAAACCTTACAAAGAAGATTTGTAAAGATTTTGCACTACAAAACATACGGAGTTTATCAGATGAGTTGATAATAATGAGCTATTATTGACGTTTAACTCCCAATCACTAGATTCTAGAAGGGTAACTCACAGTATCGTTCTTCTGTTCAATCTGCTACCCAACCATATTGACTTTACGGAACTACTAAGCTATGTTATATTCCAAATAACACGTGCCTCTTCTCGAAATATAAAAACTTTTCATTATCCTACTCCTCGAACAGAGATATTGTTATCGTTACTATTTGTCGCAACTTTAATTCCATTGGCGATAATTGTTATATTAACCATTCCAGCCTTTCGTCTCTCCTTTCCGCAATTCAAACATAATATGTAATCAATTTTTGTATTTTTTATTCTTTTATTTGTTGTATTTTTTCTACATTATATTTATTTTTAGATACTGTTATTTAGTGTGAAATCACACTGTACTGTAAAATTTCAGTTACATTACTAATTGTTTTATTAATTTAAATTTGCAGTCCTGTTTATGGATGTATTATCAAACCTTATTATTATTATTATTATTATTATTATTATTATTATTATCACTATTGGCGATAAGCAGTGTAAAGTAATAATTAACTGTCAGAGTTTATAAAATTGAAAGATATAGTACAATCAACCTTCATATTACGGCAAATTTTATCTGTCTTAGGATGAAGCAATCTACATAACGAAAGAATTTGCTGTTGTTACATCTTAAAAAAAACTGTTTAGAACTGTCTAGAACCCTCTGGAACCCTTTGCGGCATTGTATGGTGTTTTGATTTATATTCTCTTTTCGGTCCTTTCTTGTAAACTGTGGAATCTCGATAATTGTAGGGTAGTATTGCTACAATTCGGTCGACTTTCAAGGTCTAGTATACCAATGTTACCTCTGAGTGAAATACAAAATGAAAAGTTAATTTAATCTGGACAGGTAGGTCTACTCGCATTGATTTTAGGAAAAATTATTGATCGATAGTGCTCATCGTAACGGGAAATAAACAATTGGTAGACGAAGTTTTTCCGTTGGAGGTGAAAGTGGACGTAGCGTTTAAGGATGCGAACAAATCAGCGGCTTCACTGTGCAATAAACTGTTTTATAGAAAGTTTTACAACGTAAAATTTGTCGTATCCGAATGTGACGAACAGAGGCAATGAACACAAGTTTTTTTTCGTATTTTTGTTATATCGTCCTTTAAGACTTATTTCATAAAATTGTTGACTATTGCAAACAAGCTACGAGGTCGGTGTGCAAGAGTGTAGAAACCTTATAATAGTTATTTAGATATTCGGTAAATGCTGATAAAAAGAAATTTTGTGTCGACTATGGGCAATTTCAAATAATTTTTTCGAATTATTTCTTATTTTTGTTAATAGAGTATCAAAAGTATAAAGTATCAAGTTCCAAAGAAATGATCATCAATACACAAAATAAGGTAACCTGCCCTATAAACTTATTGTATTCTATTTTCAGTGGCGGCTTCCTCATTGGGTCAAATTGTTATTGACCTTCTTAGCAATTAGCAGGACGTAATAACTGATAACAATATTTACATCTATTTGTATTGTCAGTCTTTTCAGTGACAGATTTGCTGCTGTATTCCTCAAACCGATTAATATAATTGCTTCAAAATCCATTTCCCCCACGCGTCGTTTACATTTCAAGCAGAAGCTGTATCCATCGGCCGCTGTCGGTCAATTTCATAGTCTCTCCTCGACCGCTTAAATCTGCACTGAAGTGGAAAAGAAACAAACAGATATGTAACATCAGTGCATTAGAAGACGTCGAATGCAAGCACATAAGGAGATTTTTGTGGTTGTGGGATATCATTAACAGTCATTGCGTGATTAATGATATACATTATAAACTGGACATAATGTCGTCGACATTAGTGATACAAAAGATTTTCGAACTTAAATCCCAAAATAAACTTACCTATGAAGAACGATTAATACTGAAAACAAACGGACCACCAAGACCAATTTTAAATATTAAATACACAACAAAAGAAAGAGGAAAGGATGTGTTATTTTCGCGTAGCGATGTATGATCTGACAAGCTGGATTTGTGAGTGGGAAGTTAAAAACACTTTGTTCTCTTTCCGTGTATTCTATTTTCGAATGATACATTATGGTGTAAGGTAAGAGTTGTCGATTTAAAATACATAAAAGAAAAAAGTAAAAAATATAGTGATTCTACACAACACATACACAATGTCATGAATTTTGCTACTCTTGGACGTACGGTTATCCGCATACAACTTAGCTCAGCCTATCGAAATTCTGTGAAAGAACACAATAAAAAGGTAACCCAATATAGATATAATCTAAGCAAAATTACCGATTGTGTAAAATTTTGTCTAGCACTCGAGTTAACCCTTAGAGGACACGACGAGACAGAGTCATTAGACAACTCGGGCATCCCTCATGGACTAATTAATTTTGTGGCAGAGCTGGACAATATATTTAATAAAAATCTAGAAAACAATGTTGTATTTAAGGGAACTTGAAAATCAATTCAGAATGACTTACTGGATTGTATTCTTTCTATAGCCCAAGAAAAAATTAAAACTGAAATTGATACTGCAGATTTCATTGCTGTTTATTGTTCAAGTAGACGAAACAACACATACTCGACAAAAACACAAACGGCGTTTATTGAGCGATATGTTCTCTACGGCTGCGTATATGAGAGATTTTTTTAATTTATAAATCGGACATCAACCACTGCTCAAGGTCTCAGCGAAGTCATTTTAAAAGAAATTGATTTACTAGGGTTCTCCAAAACAAAAGAAAAGCTTATTGCACAAAGCTATGATGGGGAATCAGTAATTAGTGGCCGACATGGAGGTGTGCAAGCAAAAATAAAAGAAATATATCCAGGTGGCAACTTCATACACTGCTACGCTCATCAATTAAATCTAATAATGCAGAAAGCAGCTAGTCAAAATAGGAATTTAAAAATGTTTTTTGCTATTTTGCATGCATTTTCGTCGTTTTTTGGAAGATCACCTAAGAGGACTGCAAGTATTAGATAAGGTTGTGAAAGAGCGATTACCGAGAGCAGCACCAACACGCTGGTATTTCAATACTAAATGCGTAGAAACAGTGTTTAGACATCGAAGCGATATACTTCTATGTTTAGAAGAAATTTTAGATACCGAAGAGAACCCTAATACTCTGAACATGGCTCTTGGTTTAAAGGGATATTTAAATAACGAGGATTTTCTCTATTGGCTGAAATTCTTTCACTCAATTTTACCACACTGCGACATTCTTTTTAATCAACTGCAGAAACGAAGTCTTGATGTCATAACACTCGAAAACATGTTAGTGATTTTGAAATGCATATTTCATGAATTCGGCAGAAAATCTCAGACAATAAAAGTCTAAGTTCTGATCAGGAAAGAAGTTCCCGTAAAAGAAACGAATATGCTAAACGTCGTATCGCAATCGAGGTATGTGATATAATTATCTCGGAGATAAAGCACAGGTTTGGTTTCAAAAGCTTCTTAGTTATATCACAGTTATTTTGACCGAAAATTATAAAGAATATTGCAAGAAGTTCCCTACATAAATTGTGAAGTTAGTTAAAGAACCTTACCCTATAGTAGACGACCTGAAAATGAAAACAGAACTTCAAGTATTTTACCAGCGAGAAGATTAAAGGAAATGAAGAAGATAACCCATAATAATTTATGCGAAACATTTTCTGGATTTTCGAAAATTCTATGACCACAGTAGAAAGTGAATGCTGTTTCTCTACATTAAAACGAATAAAGACTTTTTTGCGCAATTCTATGGGACAGGATCGCTTGTGCTCATTGAGAAAACTTTTATCAAAAACATTCCGAACTTCAATGAGTTAGTGATGAGTTAGTGATTTTGCTAACGTGAAAGAACGGAGAATTGAACAGAAATACAAGTCTTAAGTGTTAATATAATATTGCAATTGACCCACCAGACATTTCGCCCACGAGCCGTCACTGTATATTTAGACTACTATAATTATGTTTCTACATAATGTCATAACACATAACGGACAAATTAAGATTTACAAAACTTGTAATAAAATTAAATAAACCAAAAAATTATAAATTCAGTAAAATATAACTAAGACATAAAACGGATGTAACGGAAAATATGTGACAAAATGGATATAACGAAAAAATATGGGATCGTTAGCTAATAACGGTAATGGTAAGCTAAACAACTAAAAACAAGTAAACTTGCCAGAAATTACAGATTAAACCACACTGCAATAATGGCTTGTTTTGATGTGTAGATTCATCATTCATACTTTCTTCATTAATTGTAGGAGCCCCAAAACTATGATTACGAGGATCCTCTCTACTGATAACACATGTTTAATTATTCGGTTGTTTTTATATTAAATTTTATGAAAAGAATTATTCAAAGTACTAAATAACGAGGTATGCAAAAATGTTAAGTAAATTTATCAAAAAGTGAAGTTTTTGTTGCAAAAATTTAAAATATAGCATAATATGCCTAACTTTAAATTGAAAACAGCACGACATAATCTAATTGATTATTTTTGATTTATTGAGTAAGCGTTTATAAGAGCGATTTATAATTTTAGCTAATTTCGTACCAATACTTATAAATATGTCAACTTATTTTGCTTACGATTTACGAATATGCACTATTAAATCATAGATGCAAATTTTTTATGAAATTTAATAATAATTGAATAGTAAAACTCGTAAAGTATACTTTCATTATGAAATATTACAGTAGCGTGAGATCTTAAGCGAAATTTAGTAAGAAGATTGCATTGTCCCAAGTAAATATCCACTTTACCCTAATTAATTATAATCATCGCCAGTATCCGGAACAGTGTCTACAATCAATTATAGTACTTTATCAACCAACTTCTAATTGATAAACGTTTTAATCACAACAAATTATTATTTTACAGTCAATTACATTATAATTAGCATTTCAATTAAAATTGCCCGTTTATTTAGTTACATTTTAATATTACTGTGTAATTTGTAAAAATATTTCATTAATTTGCTTATAAGCCTGCTGCCATTTATTTTTACTCGAATTAATTTTCAGGTTTTCTGTGTAAACGAACCACAGTTACAAGTTAAATAATTAAAATTTATCTTGTAAAGTGTTTATCAATCAGTGTAGTTTACATAAAATTAAATAATTTATGTTGTACATAAAGCATTAAGACAGACCATTGCGAAGGATGAAAATTAGACCATTAATAAATTTTTATGAAAACATGGCAGTCTAAATGGCTTCCAGACTTCGGTAAGCGTATCGAGCTCCCAATCTTCGTTTGAGGCTAAGATAAAAAATAGCAATAATATATAGTGCATATATGAAAAGAAAGGCAAATACATTGTAATATCGTGCTAAATCAGTATGTATAAAGGGTAACAATTCAGCAAAATTAGAGTTTCCATTTTTCGTTAAATATAAAATAACGTCTATACAGAGACCACATCATTCAATGTTTACAGACACGACTTGCCATATAATTTAAATGTAAAGTACCACGTTCCAGAGCTAACCCTAGGATGAATAATGTCACAGGATAATACAGCATCCAGCCCGTAAAGTCAATTTGTTCCACTGCATAGCTCAGTGGTGTAGGCGGTGTTCTTACTTAATGTTGTAAAAGGGCACCCGTCACAACTCCAACAATGTCAAGTTCGGGTAAAAACTGTCAAAACGTTTATAGAGGGAAAACGTCATGAACAGATCTTAAATTGGCCTAACAGGGAACCAACACGGCCACTCAAAAATAAACTACTCTACTACTACAAATCCTATTCCAAAAATATTTACGCGAAGTTCCCCTAAATTCCAATGAAATTCTAAGCTTTACATAAAAGCCGCAAAATAGCGAAAATAAAACCCCAAACTCCCTAAATTCTTATCAAACCTCAATGCAAAAATTATTATCTCAAATAACCAGTAATAAATGAAGATATGATAATTCTTCAATTTAAAACGCAGAAACACGTCACTACAACAAAACTAAACGCGATTGAAAATTTATAAAATCCTAAAATGTACGAAACGTCGATATCGGGATTGAAAATTCCTAAATTCGGGAAAAGCGCACAGCTTCGCTTTAACAAATAATCGAGAACGATTACCTGTTCGGCAACATCAGTAACGTCTGTTATCGGTGTGCCGATACCCATAAAAAGTAACTCTCTAAAAAATATTTGCAACTTCTCGCAAAACCCTCGTATGCAAGAACAAATAGCTAGTCGGTCAACGACCGCCTTACTTCATAATTTCGTTACTTTATAATCCACTTAATAAATCTGAACTGCAATGTAATTTTACTTTAAAGAAAGGTACTCACTTTACTTTAATTTACAACCATTCAAATTATACTAAAAAAAAATAACTAAACCTATCGCTTTACTTCGATCTCCAACCAAATGGTATTATATCAATCCCCACCGTTATAAAATCGGCACGAATTCTTCAAAAATCGATGCATTGACGATTCAATCTTTAAATATTACCTTAGAAATAAATAATCCCTTGCAACACTATCGAACGTAACTACTTTGCTTCAACAAATAAGCAACTTATTGACGTTAATTTAATGATGTGATTAAAAGAAAAAACAAAAACTAGAAATGTTCGCGAATAGGCGTTATATAACAAACGGGTTCACATAAAAAACAAACAACAGCTTGTTAACCTAAGTACGAGAAGTCATTTTTTAAGTAAGAACCGTTTGCGCACCGCATGTGCGCAGGCTGTCACGTGACGCCCATTTAAGGTCAGCCGCTCTTGTCTAGTCCCCAGATACGCCGCCATTAAGTTTCATGTCTCTGACACTGTTGGTTGTGTCGTCGCACTGCTTTGTTTATCGCTATGTTAATTAATAATCCCGCCGATTGCGAAGTGCGCCCAGTTATTCGGTTTTTAAACGAAAAAAAAACTTCTTCCTGCCGAAATTCACCGGCAGCTTGTTGAAGTTTATGGTGAAGGTGTAATGAATGATGGCAACGTGCGTAAATGCTGTAGGCTTGTTAATGAAGGAAGGAAAAATGTGTATGATGCTGAATGATTTGGGAGGCCTACTGTTATTGCTGAAGACTAGACAAAAACAGTTGCTGAGGAAATTCGCAAAAACCGGCGCTTCACTATTGACGAGCTTCATCAGAAACTTCCACACGTTTCAAGGTCAGTGGTTTATCGTATTGTTACTGACGAACTTCATTACAAAAAAATGTGTGCAAGATGGGCGCCAAAAATGTTAAAAGAAGAACACAAAACAAAGCGTTTGGCACATACCTTGTCATTTTTGGAGCGCTATGAAAAAGATGGTGATTGGTTCTTGAATCATATTGTTACCGGAGATGAAACATGGATTGCGCACTACACTTCAGAGACTAAACGTCAATCCAGTGAGTGACATCATTCAAATTCCCCGATGAAACCACGAAAATTCAAACAAGAACCTTCAACACGGAAAATCATGGCCACAGTGTTTTCGGACCAGAAAGGTGTTCTTCTGATAGACTTTCTGCCAAGAGGAACGACTATAAATGCTGAGAGGTATTGTGAAATATTATTTAAGCTTAGGCGCGCCATTAAAAATCGACGCCGAGGACTGCTGTCTGGCGGCGTCGTGTTGCTTTACGATAACGCTCGGCCTCACGCCGCGACAAGAACGAAGACTCAACTAGCCAACTTTCGTTGGGAATTATTGGACCATCCACCATACAGCCCTGACCTAGCACCTTCAGACTTTCATCTTTTTCCTAAACTTAAGGAATTTCTTGGTGGAAAGCGATTGGAAAATGATGACATATTGAAAGAAACTATTACTAACTGGATTAACGCTCAGGCGGTAGAGTTATTTGATAAAGGGATCCAAAATCTGGTGCCACTACTTAACAAGTGTTTAGATATTAATACTGGCTATGTAGAAAAGTTAAAAAAGGTTCATATTTTGGTTTTTTATACAATTTATGTTCATAAATAAAGTTTGCATTACTCTATTATAAAACGGTTCTTACTTGAAAAATGATCCACGTGTAATGGAAACTTTAACGTCGGAATATTTACGCAACGGTTACCGTAAATTCTTTTACACAAGTTAAATTAAGACCTGTAAGTTACTTATTCGGCGAAGATACTAGCTAGTCTCCTTATCAACCTTTATGAGAATTATTGTAACAAATGCAAAACAAATGATTATTCACATAGGCCATAAAATTCTTGACACAAACTTTGTCAATAAAACCTTTATACTCAAAAACACTACTCAAAGCAATGTTGTAATTTCAGAAGATTGAATACGTTTGCCATAAAATTCTAAGCTAAAATAATCAAAATTGATTAACAAGGAATCGTGATCAATCTTATGAACATACAAAACAATTAATGCATGAAAAAACACAGAAATTGTATTCGTCGGCCATGAAAAGCAAAAAGAAACAGTAGATGCACCATAAAATTTACCTTAATTCTGGTTCAGCTCCCTTGTTATACGGATCACTTAGTGGCGGAAGGTTGCTCCCGGCAAAGTGATTGAGGTGATATCCGCGCAAGAGCTCCCTCGTGTTGGATAGCGATGCATCGTCTTAAAATATTAACTTGCGGCTGGAATTTATCCCATTTGGTTGTATGATATATTTACACTTTAATTGCCATCTTTACTTTAAATATATACAAGTTCTGAATAAAACATTACTACCTAAAGCGATTTATATACAGCGAACTTTATCATTCATTTGGCGGGCGATTGCTATGTACGCAGCACTATCATAAAAACCAGCAACTCGTTATTTTAATCCGAAAAACAGATTGCGATAAACACGGTCCCACAGAATGAAGTTCAGCATTATAAACCAAACACTACAGCTACTTCTAGGCCCAAACAGGTCACTATAGACACGAAACGATAAAATTAACTAGAGGATGTGGTGAACCTATATCTTATCCCATATCTGGAAACGGAGATTAATTACTCCACGATAGTTCGATAAACCCCCGGTATACATAACTAATTCCATCGGTCCCTTCTGCATATATCGCGTCCGCCTCCCAAAAGAAAACGAGAATCTAGTACTACATTCCTAACTAGACTTACTGCATAAACGTCAAATCTTCGCTAATATCTCCCACTATCTTAATTTAGCCAACCAAAAAAGCATTACTTAAAGTTTTAAATCGCTCCAAAAACGAATTGAACCTGAAAGTCGTCAAAAAGAAATTACATCACCCGCGGTTATCCAAAACCAAAAAATGTAAGCTATAAGTTTCACACGATGAAAGCGTGCTACTTCTAAAAACTTATAAGTCCACAGCTTAGTTGAGCAACCAAACTCTACGGACTTTATAAAGAACACAATCAATCAAAACGACTCGGTAAACTTTTAAAAAGAATGGCGACACCATCTTACTACGCGCGTAAAAGCAAATTTATATCCACGTCTTATACTTCCCAAATTACGATAACTAATTGAAGAAAGAAATGCAGTCACTCACGGTTCCTAATATACATTTTATTTTAATTCAACAAGCTTATACATACTTAAAATAAGCAGGAATATAATTCAAAACTTCAATTTATTAAGGCAATGAAACCGAAAGAAAAACACCTATTTGATCGTCCCAAGATTCGATCACAAAAAAAACTTGTAACCAATTTCACTCCTCAATACGAAACAAAATATTTAAAATTTTTACTTCAAAATTCGAAAAAAAAACGAGAAGGACCAAACTATCAACTGGGTGTTGCTTAAAATTCCCACACAGTGTCACAGTATACCGGTTCTCTTAGACTCGGAGGGAGTTTAATTACTAATAATTTACTTAATATGATTTTAATCGACTTGAGCATTCAGATATGCTCTAAACACGTTTTCGTTCTACATACACTTGACTAAAAATATTTAAAGTATATTTAGAAACCGAGAAATAATTTTTTTCCATTAGTACCCCGTATTTGCATAAACTGGGCCTCGGAAGCGCGTGTACAACTAATTCCTGTAAAACCAGTTTCAAGGCTGATAGTTATTATAATTTGTCAAGCACTATTGTTCGGAATTGTACGTATCCGTGCAAGTTGAATCCTGTATTACTGCTGGATGTCTAAAAGTATGCGCAGCTGATTTTCATTCAGCTGTAATGAAAGTTGCACTTAGTGAACTTGTGAGACACATACGGCGTCAAGAAAAAAAGTGAAAAGCGTGAGATTGCGTGACCGTGTCTATGAAGAAACAGTATCGCAGTGGGCAACTGAAAGTGATGATCTGCCTTCTGAAGAAACTGATCTCAGAAGCAGAAAATGGTGACACAAAAGACACAAATTTCGAATTGGTTTGACGAGTATTCTGGATCCCGTTCTGATGACGTTGACGATATTGGTAATGCTTAAACGTGTGCTTCAAGCGATTTGGATAGGAGTTTGGAACCTCCGACAAAAAATAAAATTCAACCATACATTATTCGGCGTGCGCCAGGACTAGCAAGAAAACATATCGCTACAACACCAAACGAAGCGTTTCAGTTATTTGTAACTCCAGTTATTGTACAAGAAATTGAGAACACTACTAATTTAGACGTGAGACGTTTTTAGGGAGCAAAAGGAGAACCCGTGGAAAGATGTAACTGAATTTCTTGCATTCTGTCGTTTACTTATTCATGCGGGAGTTGACAGAAGCTTATTAAAGCTGAAATGGCAAATTCAATCAACAAAGACATTCAACGTATTCTCGAATGGGGAAGCCATAATCTAGTTAAATTTAATGCTAACAAAACAGAGTGTTGCCTTGTGTCCGCCAAAAAGGATCGATCATTTCCTGTTGTAAGTATGAATGGCTCAGTTCTTAAGTTTTCAGACTCTTTTACTCTGTTGGGTATAACTGTATCCTCAAATCTCTCATGGGTTGACCATCTTCTGTCAGCTACCAAAACAGCTGCTCGTAAAATAGGCTTTTTGTACAGATCTAAGCAGTACTTTACCTCTCGACAACTCCTTCTGCTGTATAAGGCCCAAATTCGGCCTCATCTGGAATATAATTCTCACCTCTGGGTTAGTGCTCCCCAATACGCTCTCGATATCGTTGATCGTATGCAAAAGAGAGCGATTAGGCTTACAAATAACCCGTCCTTAACTTCTCACATACAGTCCCTTGAGCATAGAAGGATGGTTTCAGTTCTTTCTTTGTATTATTGTTATTACAACGGCTATTGTGCTGCTGAATTATATTCTTTGATACTATCTCGGGCTATCTTTGCGAGAAACACTCGGTTCGCTCATTCACATCATCAGTATGCAGTACAAATCTCCACTTGTCGTACCAAACGGGCGCAATCCACATTTTTCTACACGGCTTCTAAACTCTGGAATGATCTCCCTAGTTCCTGCTTTCCTATCACTTATGATATGAGAAAATTTAAGGTAGCTGTTCACCGGCATCTATTGGCAATTCATTATCCCTCTATCCATCCTCCTAAGTGTTCCTGAGTGCTTTAGCACGATAGGCCTAATTTAGCCTGTTCAGGTCCACAATCACAAAAAAAACATGCAAAACCTGCGTCATACCGGATACTAATGTAACTATTGATGAAACAACTCGTTGGGTTCAGAGGTAGATGCAGATTCGTTCAATATATGCCAAACAAACCTGCAAAATATGGACTTGAAATATTTTGGGTGGAACATAAATCTAGTGATACTCTGGATGGTATAGTTTATGTTGGTTGCCAGACCGGAGAACCTCCATGAAAAACCTGGGGCTTGAAGTAGTACAAACTCTTGTGCGTGGGATTCATATTTCTGGTATGAATCTCACGATAGACAACTTCTTCACTACTGTTCCGCTAGCAATTTATGTGTTGGATAAAAATATTACTGTTGCGGGCACACTATCAGAATAAGCGTGACATTCCGAAAGAAATGAAAGCCTCAAACTATCGTTTAGTCTGCTCTTCATTATTTTTCTTTCGAAATAATGTATCCACGGTAAGTTACGCATGTAAAAAGAACAAATGCGTAATTTTACTAAGTACCATGCATCACGACACACCCATCAATGATGACGCTAAGAGGAAGCCTGAAATTATCACTCATTATAATAAAACAAATGGCGGTATTGACGTCATGGATCAAATGGTGTCGACATACACGTGCAAAAGGCAAAGTAAACGATGGCCCTTGACATTTTTCTCCAAAATCATTAATGTTGCAGCACTTAACGCATATAGTCTTTAGGAAGGAACATCCAAACCACACCATAGGAGTGACTCACAAACTCAGATTGTTTTTGAAAGATTTAGCGAAGGAACTAATGATATCACATATTCAGAGAAGATCTACTAACCCTAACCTACGGCGTAGTGTCCGGGAGTGTCTAAGCGGACTTATTGACATGTGTGGTTCGCCAGCCGCTCAAACAAGTGCAACAATTAAGAGAAAGAGATGCTCAGTGAACCCCGCAAATATTAATCGTAAAAGCACAATGATATTTATTGGTTGTAAAAATAATATCTGTAATGGGCATAGTATCAGAATGTGCTTCTCTTATCGCTAAAAAAGTGTTAAACAATAATGCTCACTTTCATATTCAATCTCACGTTAGTATAAATAAATAAAGTTTTACTTCAATAACTTTGTTTCTATTCTGACTATACGTGATTTTATATAACGGGTCTCAGAATCCCGGATTATGTAAATGCCGATATTTTATTGGAAAAGTATCCTAGGGTTAAATCTAGATCCCAGTCATTTTTGGTGGTGTTTGATCTACCGGCTAATGCGGAAGTAGTTTTTTCCTACTGACACGAACGTGGAGTCAAACTTATTATACGTTTATGCATATATAATGTATACAGTGTGAAATTTTAACAATTTAATGAATCGATCGGCTCCTTAAAACTTAGGCAATGCATATAGTTAAATAATACGCGTTCTGGAAAGGAGAAACAATTATATGGAGTTATCTTTACTTTTTAATTAATATTACAATACTAATAGAAGCTTAACGTATTTAATGTTTAAGTTTAATTAACCATAAAAGTAAGTAAAGAAGAAATTCTTGCGGGTGTGGCTGAGGTAGGTTGTGGTAGTTTCGTAAATAAGTCGGAACGATCAACAATGGAAACGTCAGCGATTAACGGGTAATAAAATGTACAACTGGGGAAATAGCGACGCAAATATTTCACAGCATATTCGTGAAGATTTGTAGCTTCTTCGACTACACCTACATAATAAGGTATATTGAATTTAAAAGGAATTCAACAAGATCATTAATTTAGTGAATATCGTGCATTAATAAATCGATGTTTTCGGTCACAGAAGTCACCTGATATTTCATACGATTCAATACCAAATGATTCGTCAGTATCGATAATGTTTTACCTAATTTTCTTTTTATTACTGTTTCAATCCTTTTGTTTCCGTTCTTCAGGAAATATCTGTCTCATAACCCACTTTTGATTTCGTTTATTCTGTGCTTTTTTCCGTATTTCTTTTTCATCCTCAATTTTCTCTTGGTGTACTTTCTCGGAAGTGCACATACAACTCTAGAGTTCCTTATTTCACTTTTTTTGTCGCCTTGAATGGGACTAATTTACCCTAACGCACTAAAGCATTCAGGAAAACTTTGGAGGATTCATAGGGAGATTTTGAACTGCCAACAGTGCGAGAAGAACAGCAACTAGGATGATCATTCCAGAGCTAAGAAGCCATGTAGAACAAATTATGCTCGTTTAGTAGAATAAGCTGAAATATGTACTGTAGGTAGCTGATGTGATTGAGCTAACCAAGTAACTTTGTATAAGGAGGCCCAAGATAGTATCCGACAATGTAACTCAGCAGCACAATAGCCATTGTAATACGAATGGTACAAAGGAAGAATTGAAAAGGTTTTTCCATGCTCAAGGAGCTGTGTCAAAAGTTAAGTACGGGTTATTTATAAGCCTAACCATCCTTCTTTGAATACGGTCAATGATATCGGGGCATATTAGGAAGCACGGACCGAGAGGTGAGAATTGTATTCTAAATAACGCCGAATTTGGGCTTAATATAGCAGAAAGAGTTGCACGTGGTAAAATACTGCTTAGATCTGTATAAAAAGCATATTTTGGGAGCAGCTGATAGATTTTTTTGGCGGATACAAGGCAACACTGAGTTCTTGAACACTAAATTTAACCAGAATATTACTTCTCCATTCACGGGTATGCTGTATGCCCATTTTGATTAAAGTTGCCGTTTCAGATGTAAAACCTTGATTTGAAATAGAAGGTGGATTAGTATTATGGGTAGACTGAGATAAACTATAACAAAGAGTACTATCGTTTTCAAAGCAATGGATCAGGATATTTCTTGAAAACATGATATTATTTATGCATAGTAGAAAAGGTAGGTTCGTGTTCGTCTTTTACCAAAAACAAATTGATAAGCTAATTGATGAGCGTAACCCCAACGAAGTGAGTTTGGCAAGTAATCATTTATTCCAACTTGGTCAAATGCTTTTGAAACATCTACAAATATTGCACCGGATCGTTCAAATGCACCGTTCCACTTGCTGAACGATTCTGCCTGAAACCATATTGGTGATCACTACAGGGTTTATATTGGACTCATCGAAAGAGAGTATCTGCTGGTTGAGTGCCTTTTAAGGGTTTTAGACAAAATAGATGAGACTGTAATTAGTCGGTAATTACGGGATCGGTCTTTAAGACAATATTTGGATTATCGTCTAGGCCAGTCGCCTCAATGGAGTCCAGTCTATTGATGATCATTCTAGGATGCGGAATAAAATAGTTTCGTGGCGAATTAATCAGAACCGACTAGTGGCACATCTCTTCCAGAATGATTAAGAGACGAGAACCACTACAAATTCCTCAAGATATGGGGGAAAAAGGTAATATATCAAAGTTTTTACTGATGTTATTAGCTAAAGACCAAAATTTATGATCACCCAAAATGTATGTAGTTAGGTCATTGAATTTTTGTTGTTTGAACAGCTTTTTATCTTTAGTGATTGCGCTTTTGCAGGTATTTCTAGCACCATCGCAGTCTGCATGATTCGACAATTTTATTGAGTTTCCATTTTGTACAAGATTTTTAAATTTTCAAAGGCGTTGGTTGCTTCAACACAAGCCCTATTGAACAGGAGTTGGGAACGAGAATGAACTATGCGGTTTTGTTCTTTGAGAATCTATAACTTTAAGCCCAAATAATGTTCAAAGACGAGGACGATTTATAACAATATTCTCGTCGAGCGAAGGTTGGCAAAAAATCTCGCAGATCACTTCATTTAACTGATAAAACACCACGAGGATATATCAGTCTTGTGAACAACAGAGGAATTTGAGACCGTTATTTCTGTTAGACAGTAGTTAGATAGATCTAGTGGTACAAGAGCCGATGTTTGTACGAAAGTGGGTTCCATGTAAGAACAAGGTCTAGAAGATGCCAAGTATGTTTAGGGTTATCAGGGATGTAGAACCATATTTTTGAACCAACTGTTTGTTTTATTAAATTTCTTCAACATAAGTCTGGTAAATGGTTTTAAACTTTTGGAAGCAACAGCTATAACAAACTTAACGTACTACTAGCTAGTACTAAAACAGAGCACAGAATATAATAATATTTAAAAAGACCAACTTATTGTGCACCTTTTCTATGTTTATGGGTCTCACCGCTGCTGATATTCTTCCGTACGGCGGATGACGAGGAGCTAAACATTATTTCCACACGATGTTGACGTTAAGTCTAAAATAACAATCGGGAAACGTTAATGTCAGCAATGATAAAGCTTTGTCAAGTAGGTAATTTGTTGCTGCCGATAACAAAATTTTTTGGGTTATTAACACTAATGTCTCGGCTCTGTCCAATTTGCATAAGTTCTTCTTCTGCTTCTTCGTAAACGTAAGTTGCAAAACAGTACTTTCCTTAAAAGCCGGTCTATTAAAGGTGATATCCTGGGTGTTTTTAGTTATGCGGTTACATTCCTTGGAATGACAACATTCTGAAAAAGGATTTTTGTCAGCTAAGCAATGTATCTGATTGCTATGGTTTTCCTAGGATGGTAAATAATTCATTCATTCAAAGCTACGGAGCAGTACGACTTAAAAAGTCCGTAAACACCTACGTCTAACGCTTTAACTTTGTGAAATATATGTATGCGAAATGACAGCATTGCAATTACGTTCGCACGTAGGTAATTCGGTTCCTACTGCATTTATAATTTCTACAAAGCCGTTTAATACTCACTTTGTGTCTGACCATTTTAGCCCTTTGTAAACACCATTTTTGCGAGTTTTAAGGATGTTGCAACTCCGATGCAGCCTAAACTGTAGATCCGGTTTGAACTTATATTTAGTAATACAGAAGTATTACTAATTACGGTCAGAAAAATTGGCGGGAAAGACAGGTATCATAAATGACACAGTATCCGTTGGAGAAGAACTATATGAAGATGGATACATTGAAAAACCAACAAGTCGTTTTTTAAACAGTATAAATAAGAATGCATTGATATCGACATACAATAACTAAAATGCCCCGTGACAAATGTGGATGTTCACATGTACAGTATCAATTTCAATTAAACCCTCAGTTTATACTGGTTGATGACAATCAGTTTGATATCGAGAATAAGAGACTCAGCAATGTTGCCAATTCTATAAATCCGCAAGTTGTCATCACTAAGCAATACTATTCATCAACAAGGTTCAATTTGGATGGAAACCGTATGACGCAGTTGGCCGACCCGGAAGGGGATGGTGATGCTCCAAGTAAAGAATATCTTGATTTTTGTCCACAAGCAGTTCAGAAAGCTTTTAAAAGAAACTCTGAGGCTTTTCTAGTGGTAGTGCAAAAACTATATGAAATTGAAGAAATTGTAGATAAATTACTGCCATGTCTAAATTACAATTGGTGAAGGTATTACACAAACATGCACGAAAAATTTTAAACGATGACTAACTATAATTAACGGTTTTGATGAACTTTAGCAAGCAAATTTGTCCGCATTTAACACACATGTTATAATGCTATAAGTATATATTAGTGACTATCGACAGTTTTTTAAAAGAAATTAGCACGGAAGGTAACAGATAATTAGAGTGCACCGGAGTAGCTCGGTGGGACAGAGGGCCGTGGGCCTGTTTTTGAATTTAAAAATACTAAAGGTGGTTTGTCGTATTGTCGAAAGTCGCAAATAAAGGTGCGTCGCAATTGGGATAAAGTCGAGTAATGGGCGCCAGTCTAATAAATCAGCCCCAAACAGATACGAAGCCTTACTTAACTTTACGCTAGCTACCTCCTGGTGCACAATGGCGTGCTCCGGAAACTTTAGCTATAAAAAAATCTCAATATATTCACGCGCCTTCAAATACTAAGGAAGAGTGCGCGCAAATCAGCTGTTGGGCTTCAGTTTTAATTAATTTTGCATTACGTTACCCCCAACGCTTGTAAACAAAGTACACTCAAACAAAAAAAAATAAACAACGCTAAATATTTCGCTTCATTATTGCAAAGTCACAATTCAAATACCAGTCATCTACTAAATTCTGTCAAAATAATTAAACATAAACCAAACCAACGTCATCAAAGGTTTCTAATCTGTTACGTTAAACAAATCAAATTTAATGTAAAAAAAACCATAAAACAAACTACATGAAACTAAACGCGTCCGTAAAATATAGAGAGAAATTACAACATATTTTCTCTTAATCCCTCGCTTTCCCATAGAAGCCGCATGGCCAGATTTTCAAATAACTAGGGCTTATTTCGCTTTACGGTACACATGCACTTAAATTTTACTGAAGTCATATAAATCAGATAAATATTGTCTTCTCCTGTAATGATAATTTTCAGCTAAACTCGAATGGCTATGCTTTACCACAAAAGATTCTTGGCCCTATTCCTCAATGGATGTTAACAGAAACAACTATTTAGAATTGTATATCTTGTTTGTCTCCAAACTCTACTGTAATTACACTCAATAACAAATTGCGTTCTTAATTTTAAATCTTGGGAAAATGTATATGATATTTGCGATTTTAATTTAAATTAATTCTAACAAAGAAATCCATTTTAAACCAAATACGACAAATTCTAATCCGAAATACCATATGAAGCTTTATAACATCAATAGCAAACGTTACATCAATTTAATTTTAAAAGAACGTAATTGCCTGTTTCCACTAACAAAAATACCTAAACCTTAAAAAAAAAACAAGAATAACTTATGTACACATAAACCATTTTAACACTACTCCAATCGTATCGCAAGCTTCACCTGTGAATGAAACGTAATTAATTCTTGAATTAACATTACTAGTGACAACAAACAAGACAAATCCTATACGTCTTTACAAAATTGAAATTCCAAATTTTAACCTCTAAAAAAAACTTTAATATCTTCAGATACCAACAATAAAAATTTAAAATTTTCACACCCGGTGACAACCAAAGGATTAACAACGAAAAAAAGAAAATAAGTTACCAAGGCCATTCAAACAATCTTCAAAAGAGGCCGGAAATCTAAAAGTCTGTAGGGAGATGCAGGAAAAGAATCCTTCAATGAGCATTTTACTAAACTAATGCAGCATTATGGAGTCAACAATTACTCTACCTATACACAAAAAAACACGTTCCGCAATTTCGGAACGTGTTATCAGAAGCATTAAATGTACTCTATATAAGAGAGTGAATTGAATCATAATTTAAAACATCTCTAAAATGAGGAAAATCGTAAATTCTATCCGTATTATGTTGCACGGGACATATATTCGAAACAACAGCCCCCGGGGAAGCAATACTCATCATCAATTTTAACTTTTACTACCGCATGCTTTACTGCTATGAAGTAAGGAACTTTAACGCAAGTTGAAGGACCACCTCTAAATGTAGTAATATTCATCTTTAAATGTAAAACTTCATATAATTCCCAACCGGAATCCTTTTCGGAAAAAAGTCCTAATTTTTGTTACAATTTATAATAAACGTTTTCATTGTACCATTCAAGTAAATTGGTTGCGATATCAATCACACAATTTTTTATTGCAAAAATTTTCAACTCGATAACATGACCTTGAGATTGAATGAAATTGCAGGCTAAAACCAGATTTACCTTTAGCATCGATTGCCTTAACATTAATTTAACCTCTCGTGCAAAACTAGTGTATGTATTTTGTAAAATGTAAGAGGGCCCTTGATATTTACTATATTGACTATAGTTCCTATAAGTAACCTTTCATTTGGGTGTACGTTTTTTAGCGACATCAACAATTCCACTACCTGTTTTCTCTGAAGCGTTCTTTAACTGTTTTAAGTCTTGCAATATAACCCTTTAATAGTGATAAATTACTTTTGAGTTTAAGCAGAATGTCATTTTCTTCTAAATAAACTTCATTTTGAATTATGTCTCGCAATAGCTTAATATTATTGTTAATTACACCGATGCATTTTACAAATTCATGTTTTGTTTTTAATAATGGAACAATACGTATTATTAAATTAATAATATCACTACTACTTGGCATAACCTTACTCATAGTTACCTTTAAAACTGTGTCCAACAGTGTATAAATATGAAGCATACACACACACTTGTTGCGTAACTGCTGATTACGCAATAATGGACTTTTAGCAAATATTTTATTTATTAAAACTAATATCAAATATAATAATTTTAGTAACTATCAAAGTACTTTCAGTTTTATTAAAATTCTCGTCACGATTTCAATATACTGACTGGTATAAAACTGCTCTTTCTCTACTTAAACCGCATTCAAGCTCAAGTATCACAAACTGGTTATAACTTGTATTTGACTTTAAGAAAATTGTAGATATAAATATATCAAATCTATAAAGGAATATAGCATTGCAAGTAATACATAAATTGTTAAGGTCACTAAGCAAGTTTTTTACGACACAGCTATCGTAAACGTTTAGTGAAAATTTTGAGGTTTTTTAAATTCTCAATGAGTAGTGACCCCCAAAAATTCTTGTAGCCACTGACCTTGGGGTAATTGACCCTTAGAAAGGTTGTAAATTTTTTTGGGGGCCATTTACCTTGAAAACAATTGGTTTAATTACCGAAGCGTTGAGGTCGTTGATCTGAAATTGTACTGTCGTTGACCCCACGCAAAGGTCATTGATTTTCCGAAATTGAAGTGAACGAAATCAGAAACCCCAAAATTGACCCAAGATTGCGGTGAATGACCCGAACATCTATATTTTTGGTATATATATATATATATATATATATATATATATATATATATATATATATATACATTTGGTATCATACTTCACTTTTATAAACTTTGTCTTCATTGCTAAGATCATATGAAATACTAGTCTAAACTTATAGATTGTGTTGTATTTATTATAGTTCATAAACTTTCCTTGTACAAGTGTTTCATTCTTGGGGGAATTTTTTGTATTGAGTCAGTTCATTGTACCAACCACTTCCACTTGTTGACAATTTTGGTAACGTTAACAGATTTACTTCTATATAATCTAAAAATTTTATTCCAACATTTAGTTACATCATTTACAATTGCTTCAACAAGTAACAGAACAATATCATCCATGAGCAAGGAACCTAATGTCTTGCACGATGTTTTGGTGCGACCACCTACAGCAAAACGTAGCTGGGAAACTATTCATATATCTATACGTGATAGTTATGTGGATCAAGACCTTAGTAGATCCTTTGAAAAGTATACTTTACATAATTTATAGTTTTTCGTAATAATTTGCTTAGTGATAGATACGTTACTATCTTACTCTATTATTTTTTTGCCACATTACGCTTGCAACAACTGTTGCAGTATCACCACATCCATCAGCAGCGGCAGCAGTAGTAGCACCATCTCCACTGCAACACGGAGGAAAGAATTTGAAGCTGATCAGGGAAGAAGTGCGCGAAATCCAAGATTTAGCACATCAACCCCAGGACCACACCACCCTTCAGCAATTCCAACAAAGAGTGTGAGGTGGTTGCGGAGCACTTTGAATAATTATATAAACAGTGAGGCATCGAGAGTGGCTAAAGTTCAGAGCCTAACGGAGGAATTAGCCGAAGACATCGATTCCTTAACAAACGAATATAATAATATTTTGAGTAGTTTTTCTTAGGATTAGATTTGTTTATAACATATAAAAAATAAGTAAACGATGAATTATTTTTATGCTTTATTACTTATCGTACAATATCTCATTATCCTCAAAATTTTGCTACAGCTAAAATTGTGTCCAAAACATTTAAGTGACAATTCAACTTGTGCAAGAAAAGTGAAGTGATATACGTTAACGAAAAAATTGAAAACATCTGGAAGTTCGACGTAGATTGATATTACTCGTGTACGCAACATATAACTTAACCATTTCGCAGAATTTTAAATATATTAATGACTTGGGCATAAAATTAACAGTAAGATATAGCTAATTACAGTTATATCCGTATATATTATTGGAAATATAATATTCTTATCTTGAGTTTTCGTGTAAACAGCTTAGACATTGAAAACTATTTATCAGTCTTTAAGTGCAGTTAAGTTGCTTTATTGAATAAAAAGATTTTTCTCTTATAAGATAAATGTAATTCTCATAAGTTTGTGTACATAGTCTAAATTTTAAAAATTATCAGTTCTTTAAGTTCATATATACAACGAAATTTTTAGATTTTATTGAATTTTATGCATGTTGTTTGTTTGAGAAATTTTGCATTTAACTTGAGTAATATCTCCACGAGAAAATTCTGAATTAAGTGTTAAATATGCCATTGAACTAAACCCGCAGTATTGTTTTTTAATAATTTTTAACATTAAATTATTTATCTAATCATGTTTGTGAATGTTAACCGATTTTTAAAAACCCTTTGTAAATGTGATCAGATTTAATTTTCTATAAAACGAGTTTCTGGATGTTACATTACAAATCTAATCTTATATATTTGCTGATACAAATTTCAAGACAGGTACATTAGTGTAAAGCAAAAATTCTAAAGAACTGATTTATTATAATACACATAAATTAAAACCTTTGAGCAACTACAATTTATTATTTATCAGTGAGTTATCTGCATAACTGAGAGATTTACCTCTATGGGCAATGGATTTTAAAATTACAAGCTTATTTTAACATTACAAGTTTAATTCATTATTACATATAAATACAATACAATTTAAAACGATTTATTTATTTTTGAGAACGTCTTTCGCTAAATTTACATTTCACTTTTTCGTTGAATTATTTTCTTCACATTATTTGCTAAGTATATAAACAATTAACAATTTATATTGGCACTTAACTAACTAAATTTGGATTTCCTCTTTCCTGCACATTTTCTTCTAAACACATAGTTTCCTACGTACAATATCTATCAACAGTAAAGGTTAAAAATGAGACATGCTTCATTATATTGCCTTTGATGCCTTGCTAGCCTGAAGTTCCTTCTTTATCCTATTCATTCCGAACAATCTAAATCCAGCTTTATTTCTTTAATTTTCTTTATTAATTGCTCCAGCCTCTTCCTTCTCTCTTCTATACTTAATATTTTTTCTTTACTTTCACTTCGTATCGTACGGACTACTTTTGTCATTTATGCTAATAAAAAGTTACCATTTACTGAATCAGGCGCACTCAAGGAAACCTTTTATTATAAATCTGCATCCATAAAACCATTAACCTTAAAAAAAACACGTGGGTATGCAGGTAACCTTGGAAAATAATTTACATTCTTCCATTTTTAGAGTTTAGACTACAACCATTTGTATTCGGGTTTTTTAGCTAAGACACTCAGAAAACCTTGACTCATTCAATTAGTCAATGCAAAAACCATGTAACCTTGACCTACCTTTTAGCATAGAGCGAGTGATCTTGAACTGAGCGAGAACAGGCACTATATGACTACTTACACACACACACACACACACACACACACACGCACGCACGCACGCACGCACGTACGACGCACGCACGCACGTACGCACGCACGCACGTACGCACGCACGCACGCACGCACGCACGCACGCACTCACGCACGCACGCACGCACGCACACGCACGCACGCACGCACACACGCACACACGCACCAGCACACAGCACACACGCACACACGCACACACGCACACACGCACACAGCACACACACGCACACACGCACACACGCACACGCACACGCACACACGACACACACGCACACACGCACCACACGCACGCACACGCACACCACGCACACACGCACACAGCACACACGCACACACGCACACACGCACACACGCACACACGCACACACACGACACACACGACACACGCACACACGCACACGCACACACGACACACGCACACACGCACACGCACACGCACACGCACACGCACACACGCACACACGCACAGCACAACGCACACACGCACACGCACACGCACACGCACACGCACACGCACACACGCACACACGCACAACGCACACACGCACACCACACGCACACGCACACGCACACGCCACACGCACACACGCGCACACGCACACACGCACACGCACACACGCACACACACACACACACGCACACAGCACACGACACACGCACACACGCACACACGCACACACGCACACAGCACACGCAACACACGCACACACGCACACACGACACACGACAACCACACGACACACGCACACACACACGCACACACGACACACGCACACACACAGCACACACGCACACACGCACACACGCACACGCACAACGCACACCGACACACGCACCACACATCGACACACACGCATCACGCACACACGCACACACGCACACGCACACACGCAACGACACGCACACGACACACGCATACACACGCACACGTACGCACACACGCACACACGCACACACGCACACCACACACGACACACGACACACGCACACACGCACACACGCACACGCACACACGCACACACGCATAGCACACAGTACACACGCACACACGCACAGCACGCACACGCACATCCAACGCACAGCACACGACACACATGCCACACACACCACACATCGCTACACACGCACACGCACACACGCACACGCACAGCACAACACGCACAACGAGACATTGCAAACTATGCATACTTTCACTACGATAACGCACATACAGCAACATCATTTCAATCGCACAACTTGCTAACGTAGCATTTTCGACTGCAAAATTGTTCCCATCTTTTCATCCTTATCAAGTACGCACGACTAACGTTTCAAAATGCATCCATGCACAACATTACGCAAACCGCACAAAGACTATTTGCAAATCAATGACATAAACTACGATTAAGGCGCACAAACAGTACACATCGTAAGGCAATTGTATTAAAAAAACTTAAATTTTTGATGTCAAATTGTTGTCCACTTTTCATTCTTCTTCCTAGGATTAACGGCATCTTTGAAATATTCCTGGGTTATTACGTGGATTCCATAATTCTTATCCATAGTTGCTCTTCATTACGTATTTATACAGAATAAACATCATTTTTCATGAATCTCCAAAATGACAAATCGAGGGGATTAAGGTCGGGACCACGAGCTGACCAGGGTACAGGTCTCCCTTGACCAATCTACGTATTTCCAAATCTCCTACTCAAAAATTGTCTTGTCAATCGAGAAAAGTGAGCTGGCGCGCCATGATGCATTCTACCCATAATAGCCAATGGAACATCCTCTAATAACGTATTTAGTTCATTCTCTAAGAAATTTCGATACAGTTCACCTGTCAACCGATTGGGCAATTGAAATGTGCCGATTAAGTAATTGTCATTATACCTGCCCACACATTAATAGAAAACCTATATTGGTGACTTCTAATTACGGTTTGATGAGGCTAAAACCAGCTCGTGTCTTTGATTTTGCAACCATTCGCAAATTTGTACACGAGGTAGATAGTCATGTTCTAATAGTGAATGAACCTTTTGGAAATGATACGGGTGAAGAAGTTGTTCATTGAAAGTTTGTCTAACTGATTCACGGTTAACATTTCGTACCGCTGAACATGTTTTCCTGGTGCTTGTTCTCGGATTATTTTCTACCATTCGTAAAACAGTTTCGCGCAGTGCGACGAGTTCTGGAAATTCCACTATTAACTATTGGTTTTTTAAAACAGCCATCTTCGCCCAAACGCCTATGCACGTCAATAAATGTCCTATTGTGAGGAATGTGCTTTAAAAGATATTTTTCTCGATAGATACGTAAAGCTTCGGAAGAATTAGATCTAGCTTCGCCGTAGCACATAATTATGTCCCTGTATTCTTCAAAAGTGTAGTGAACCATTTTCGAAAGTTATTTTGAAAAATCATTAAGAGAATCAATGAAAAACTTAATCAAGGACACAAAATACCTATAACAAGACAATAATAGATTTCGTTTTTTTTTCGTAAATTTCCATCGCCTGTTATTTTCATCACTCCAATAGTACATATTATTTTGTGTTCCTAAAATGGTTCACTATACTTTCGAAGAATACAGGGACATGATTATGTGTTACGGAGAAGGTCGGTCAAATTTCTCCAAAGCTCAACGTATCTATCGAGAATGATATCCTTTAGGACAGGTTCCTAATGTTCGAACATTAATGACGTGCATAGGCGTTTGGGTGGTAAAGATGTCTGTTTAAAAAAAAAAGTTAACAGTGGGAGTTTCCAGAACTCGTCGCACTGTTGAAAAGGAATAACCTGAACACATTATTAGAAGATGTTCCATTGCAAGAGAGGAATTTATGCTTAATGGCAAGCTAGCTCACTTTTCTTGAGTGGTAAGGAAATTCTTTGAAAGGAGGTTTGAAAATAAGTGGGTTTGTTGTGGGGGGCTTGTAATATAATCACTGCCCTTCAGTAATAAAAGAACTAAGGTCATATTTGCATTCTGCGTGATAAAAAGCCCCTGTATACAAAGTTTCGCGCTTATTACATCATTGTATGAAAATATTAGGAAAAAACAAAAAAATAATTAAACTTTAACACTCTATATCTTTTAAACAAAGGTGTTTCGTTCTTAAGTTCATAGAGACCTTTTTTTCTTATTTTAGTGTCATCTATCGCGTGGCACTATGCATGGCACTTTCTTCTATGTCACCTGTACATATATATATATATATATATATATATATATATATATATATATATATATATATATATATATATATATATATAATACATATTTAAATAAGACTTTCTTTCTTTGAAACTTGTAAATAAACGTACAAAACAGACAAACACACAAACACACAAACACACAAACACAAACACAAACACACAAACACACAAACACACAAACACACAAACATGCAAAACACACAAAACACAAACACACAAACCCACAAACACACAAAACACACAAACATAAACATACAAACACACAAAACACTATAAACACATAAACACAAAACACATAAACACTAAAACAAAACATATAAATAACAAATATATAAATATAAAATAAAAATATATAAAACATAAATACAAAACACAAAACATAAAACACAAATACATAACACACAAATACACAAATCACAAAAACACAAACATACATACACATAAACACAAACACAAAGCACAAAACACAAAACACACAAACACACAAACACACAAACACACAAAACATACAAACTAACAAACACACAAACACAAAACACACAAACACACAAAATATAAACTATAAAAAAACACACAAATACAAAAAACACAAACGCTCAAACACGAAAACACACAAACACACAAACACACAAACACAAACACACAAACACACAAACACACAAACACACAAACACACAAACACAAAACAAAACCACAAACACACATAACACACAAACACAAAAACACAAACACAAAACACACAAACACACAAACACACAAACACAAAACACACAAACAAAAACACACAAACACAAAACACAAACACACAAAACACAAACACACAAACACACAATCACACAAACACAATACACACAAACACACAAACACACAAACACACAAACACACAAACACACAAACACACAAACACACACACACACACAAACATGCAAACACACAAACACACAAACACACAAACACACAAACGCACACAAACACACACACACACACACACACACACACGAACACACACACGAACACACACCAACACAAACAAACACACACACACACACACGCACGCACACACATAGACACCAAGTAAAAAACTGTATTAGTATTAAAAGTCCTAAAAATGTATATATTTACTTATGGCTCTACCCGCAAGAAAGCCAAATCCGTATTAAAACGCCTTACTTTGATATTCGTATGTTTTGGGTGCTCAATAGTTCTCCAAGGGTGCCACAAGATACTTATATTACTATAACGTACATTGTAATACTCGTTTTTCAATATACTAGTTTGGACCACATGATCATCAGTCCCTGACCTTGAGAAAAATAGTTACAGTCATAGTTTTTTGAAGTTGGTAAGATTTTCAGTTAAAGTTAAATATTTCATATTTTTTTTCTACCGCGTCAATTGCCTGCCCAAAAGGGACATTTCACTTCGATGAAACTGTGATTGTTGTTCGTTACACCGTCAGGTGTGATTAATAATAATAATAATAAATTTAATTATGCTTTGTAACTAATATGTACATTCGCTCGTCAAAAGTTTAATCAAAATATATAAAACTTATTGTTCTTACATTTACGTTTGCATTAAATCTAAATCGAAATTTATAAATTCTTCATAAGAATAAAACACGTTATTAATAAGAAACCTTTTGACTTTTTCTCTGAAAGCATTATAAGCAAGAGATCTTAATGTGTGCGGGATAGCATTATAAAACTTTTTTATCCAAAACTCAGAACCATCCTGTGTTTTAGATAAACAGCAGTATGGAACACAGATGTTATTTTTAAAACGAGTATTGTATAAATGAATATCCGACTGTAAAGTATAATTGCAGAGCATGACAGAGACAGGTAAGTATAAATATAGATGGTACAGTTAGAATTTGAAAATGAGAGTACGCCTCTTTACAATCAGCCCTATAGCCAAGATTCTAAAAGCTGTATGAAAATATTTCAACACTCGGCACTGTTTATTATCTAATTCAGTTAATTCCTCTTTTAGACTGTTGTACACGGTTTCATCAACATCAGGTATTTTACAATATTGCATTGTGCATCTAGTCAACATTTTATATCAAAAATCAATCTTCTTTGCATTTACTTTTGTTTTAAAATAAATTGATTTCTTCAAGGTTTCAAACCTTCCCACGCTTCTAAGTTCCAGGGAAATATTCACTCTAATAGTAATTGACCCTTTTATCCCCGTGCTTTTAAGTAATCATGGCATTAGACTGTTCTACAAGATTTGTGCTTACACTTTGCAGAAGACTTCTGGAATGCCAGATAAAAACCTAGCATCTTCCATAATTTTTTCCACTATATATGGTTCTTTTGTTTTAAAAATAAATTACTATATTATTCACAAAGGGTAACTGGGTGTTGGAAGAGTGTCAAAAGCAAGCGTGTTAAGTTATATATTGGCTCAATAAGAATGTTGGCTTTAAAAATAATGTAGAGCAATATTTATCATGCTTAAAATGTGGAAGAGAAAATTGTGTAGAACCTGCACTCCTTCACAAACCGTCTAACTTTCGATGGGAAAAAGTTGTAATTGATTTTTTTCAGTCATAATAATTTAACATATAATACAATTTTGAAAATTAAGATTTTTTTCTTTAAAATAAAAAAATTGTTAATACATTTAATTATAGCTTAAACTAAGCCTAAGATTAAGGTATTTACTAAGAAATGTTCTACAATCCTTGAGTATAGGTAATTACGATTTTGATACATAGTCATTTAAACGTGTTCTATTAATAAACAGTGATTTAGAGTCAATAATAATTTGTTGATACTTCGATACCCAAAAGCTTGTAGAGACAACTTTTTTGTCACAAGAAAGTGATTTATTACAATCATAATTTTATTAAGACATGGATGGAATAACTGTATTTATTGATTGTTGATTATTATTTATCTGTATATTTTGTTACAGTAAATTCTAGCAATCCAAAAACTGTTATCACAATTCTTAAATCAATTTTCGCAAGACATGAGATCCCTTCTATTATAGTGTCTAATAATAGAATATCTTTCAATTCACTGTTTTTTAAAGCGTTTGTTTCTGATAACTCATAACACCGCTATTCCGTATTATCAGAAAAGTGATTGTTTAATTGAAAGAGCGGTAAATACTATTAAAAATTTTTACAATATATGTCAAGAAAATAACTCAGGTCCATTTATTTCTTTACTTTAATACGGAAATACGTGTGTGATGTGGTTATTATTAACCATTTGAAAAAAACACTACACGCTAATGATTACTATTAGTGTCTTAAAATACTAGTGTAATTAAACCTGCGAGACGTATCCGTACAGAAAAGCTAGCACCGAATGCGGGTACTGCTTTTCTTCATTTCATAGCTAATTTTGCGGATGGAATTGAAGGATAGAAGTGTTTATGGTATTACGACTGCTTTTAAACGTACAAGGGACATTAAAGAACATGTATGACCTACTCCGCCATTGCCTGTCCCAAGCCAGGATGAGAAAGGAAAAGGGGGAGGTGTAACAACCTCGTTAAAAAAAATTTGGGTTCAACTGGTTCCAGTTGATAGTACCCAGTAAGGGCCCCTACCGAGGGTAACAGGTAACAACTGGACAACCATACCAGATCGTTTAATTGAAGTGGGGGCGAAAGAGCCTACCTATTAGTTTTGGTTAACAATCAGTCTAAGGGGAGTGAAACCTAATTTCAAACCACCTGGTCCTCCAGGTTGGGGGTTGGGGCGATGGGCCAGCAACCCGTCCCTGGGAAAACGTCTTTAGGGAGACTAACAGCTAAAGATACTAACAATTAGCCTTGGAATAAGGACGGAAACACTTTAAGGCGACGTTTGGCAAGAAATGAGACTTTGACTTTTGGAACATGGAATATCCGCAGTTTAACTAATAACATACAGGAAATATTATCAGAGTTAAATAAATACAAGGCCTGCAGTCGCTAGACAAGCCCTAAATGTGTTGATCAATGTACTCGTGCTCTCTAATAAATACAAAAAATGTTCAAGTTACGAATCTTTAATTTAAAGTAATAAAATATTTACGCCCTTACCAACAGAATAGATTTTCTTATTATCTTCGAAATTTGAAAACCTGGGTTTTATTGTTATGGATTCTGAGGTATCACTTGAAATCAGAACACTGCCTCTATTGGTCCTAGCGGTATTGTTTTCGCTGCGTTTAAGTGAAACAAAGTAAGATTTAATGGACATATCAGAAGCTTTAAGGTGGTACCGTAATCGCAATATTCAAAAACGCTCAAAAATAAACTTTTTTACTAATCCACTTTTACTGGTATAGTAAGGACGCACATTTATCACAATATTCAAATTTTTAGTTAGAAGTTTCACTTTTAAGATAGAATACAATAACTTTTATCTCATTTTTTTACTACAAACTCGAATCTTACTTGCAGGTAGCAGAAGACCAAAGAAGAATTAGTTTATTAAAAACACACGTTACCAGAAAACCGTACGAAGATTTAATATTTGTTTGAAACATTGCAACTCCCACTGACCACAGTAAAATACAGAAATGAACACAAAATTTAAGAACGTTGTACAACATTTTACTAATACGGGTGTTTTATAAAGATGGGCATGTTATAGGTATAAAGATAAAATCAAAGTGATAATTACAATACAATATTCACAAAAATTACCGACAGTTCAAAATAATCTAAGCAAAGGTTCGATTACGCATCAGTAGTAATGAGGCACCTTCCGCCATCTTGGATTTTGACGTCACAAGACCGCCCACGTGGGAGACCGGATTTTCCACCCTTATTTTTACTCGCTTACGTGTAGGACGTGTTTTTTCACCCCTATTTTTGCACATCCACGTGTGAGACCGCATTTTCAACCCCTAATTATTTTTTATATACCCTCGTGTGAGACCGTATCCTTTCTTTTCGAAGGCCCTTTTCAACCCTAATTATTTTTACTCGCTTACGTATAGGACGTGTATTTTCACCCCTATTTTTTACACACCCACGTGTGAGACCGTATTTTGAATCCTTTCTTTTTCATCCCTAATCAAAGTTTTTGATTTTTAATGGCATACGTGAAGGACCGTATTTATTACCCTTATTTTGAGATGGTGATCTTTTAATTATTTTTATTAATATAAGATGATGATCTTTAATTATTTTTATTAATTAATTATCCTAGGGAAATTCTTAATCTGATAGCTTTAAGATGATTATGATCTTTGTTTATTTTTATTAATTAATTATTTTTAGCCCCTGGGAAATGATGTAAAAGATAGTTTTATTCAATTTTGTGTTTTACTATTAACATTTATTAGAACTTGTTTATCAGATATTATTTAAAGAATTGATTAGATAATAATAATCACGTACACATTGACTGTAATTCCCCATTTTACTTTATTAGCGTATTTTTTGATCAAATGAGATTGTTATTACATTTATTTTAATGCCTATCTACAGGTTGTATTTAGGGTGGGGCTGGTCTAGGGTTAAGCTTAGGGTTATTTTGATGGTAGTAAGGTCCTTCTGACTATATTAACAGTAGTACCCTTGGAGGTTAGGCAAATGCGTGCGAACGTGCGAGCTTACGTGCGTGCGTGCGTGTGTACGTGCGAGCGTGCGTGCGAGCATGCGTGCGTACGTGCGAGCTTACGTGCGTGCGTGAGTGTGTACGTGCGAGCGTACTAGCTTGCGTGCGTGTGTACGTGCGTGCGTGCATGCGTGTTTTTCGTTTGATCCTCGTGCTAAAGCAGTGCTAGTCGATTGTATGTAGTTGTAGGCACTATTGTGTTGACTAAAGCTATAATTGGTAACGTTGCTTGCTATACCCAGTCCATGGAGTTATGTTTAATTAACTTTTTTTTCAAGGTGAAGACGATGCGGTGATTGTATATCAAAAATCTCGTTTGATCTCATGAGATGTGCATACCTTTTCTTAAAAAATACCTGCGAAGCTATCTCATTCAAAAAATCTCATGCAAAAAACATGAATAATCTTTGGCAATGTAGCTGTATCCTCTATTATGCTTACTTAATGTACACTTATCACTAGTATAGCTTTTTTTGATGTCGAGAGAAGAAGCATGATTTCGAACGGTTGTATTTCCAGAGCTCTATCGAAATCAATTAAATTTAAGAATAATCCCATCTCTGTAATAATAGACGTAGTATAAAGTTACATATTTTAAATGTATTTAATGTGTAATCACTGTTTAATGAGTTTTCACGTAACCTAAAGATTCAATTATTTAAAAAAGTAATTTCCGAGTTAGCAAAATTTTTAAAATATTTGTGTTTTGAATGTAAATTTTTTTTTTGTAAGTACATGTTTGTTAAATACGAATTCAGGTTTTTCTGTATTACTTTCTAAATAGTTAATGACAGTTATGTAATCGAGTGTTTATATTCAGCCATTCACAAAGCGTGTTTTAGTGAGGCACGTATAAAAAATTTCAGTTTAACATATGGCAGCGTTGAAGGAAAAACTTCTAAAGGTAAGCGTATTATTTTTAATATATGTTTTTACCTGATATTGCTAGCAAAAATGCCGATAAAGATTTTTTAAATGTATTATTATTACACAGGTTAACGTCATAAGATCAGCTCTACAAAATAGTAGGTACGCACGGATTTTAAACTTATAGTTATTGTTAATTCACCTATATAATAATAAACTATTAAAACCTTTTGCCTTTTATTTCCGTTATATCAACTCGATATTCTTAAAACATGTTAATTTTAATTTAACTCTATGTTATATATAAGTAATTATTACTTTTTAATGGGTTTTACAACTGTTAATGAACACGTTACAATGAAATAGTTTTGTGTGTATGTAATTAAACATGCAAATAAATCAGATATGATGTTCCTAATGTATAGGTTGTAATGCGCCCTTACTTTTAGCGCCAAATGTAATGACCCCTTCTTTCTCTAGTTTATCTCTACCAGGTGATCTACGTTTCGGTGCTACTTATGTAAGTATTGCGCCCTTCTGGTTTGGTAACCCAACGCGGTTTTACTTTGCCTCGGCTTTGCTCAATCGGGTTTATTTTATAAACGGGGTGTGGTTCGTAATAAGTACAGGATGGGCTTAACACTGTCACCTTAAATAAAAATTGTAAAGCATTTTTAACACGTATATTAGCAAATATTTACAATAAAATAAAATCAAACAAAGGTAATTAACAAAAGGTGTATCGGAGAATCTCTTGGTCCGTGTCCTGGGGTCACTGGGTACGAAGTCGCTTCTGTGAACAAAAGATAGTATTTTACATCTATTCCTTACCTAAGAGATACAAATTTAAGTTACGGTCCTGTATGTACAGTAGCGCGAGTGTTATGCTCGCTGCAGTGGTTGATCGAAGCGCCAGCGCAATGAACTTGAATCGTTTGAGAAAATCGATATCGTGTTTATACGTTAGTAACTCTGGAGCGCTGAAGCAAGGATGTTCTACTCCTGGAAGTAATACACGCGAAATGCACGTATACAAACGCGAGGTATTGGGACGATCTTTCTTTAATTATTACGGGTTTAATGCAGACAATTAGATTGTTTATCTAACTAAATGAATTACTGGTCTCTGTACTAAGTTTAATTATTGATAATTAAACAAGGGAACGAAATACTTAATATTACTTTAATCGGTTTACGTAAAGATCTAATAATCTACGTACTCTTTAATTTATTTACAAACGTTCTCGCACCAGGTATTTACGATGGTTATATTGACTACTAATTTATACTATAGGTTATGGAGGTATTCCTCTGCAATTCAAGGACACCGTGTATGGTTATTACGTGTTATCTGTATGTAGTAAGTGTGTGAGTTTCGAGCGGGATTTCAGTAATGTCCAGAAGACGAAGGCGACGGCCTGTCTTTACTGTATATACTGAGAGAAAGGTCGTAGGTCTTTACAGCCCTGTAACAACCCTTCACCCTCAAGTGTTTTTGCGAGATCCGGCGGGGTTACCCTGCGTTTCTCTAGGTATACTTTGTGGTGGAGAGTGACGATGGGATCTACCCTGCGTGCTACTCTAGGTGTTAGTGTAGTTGGTATTACGGCGGGGGTTACCCCTGCGTACTACTCTAGGTATACTTTGTGTAGTATAACTCCTGGAGCTCAGCCCGGAAGTATTTACGGTCTGTAGTGTTTGAGTGTAAATTGTCAGAATGTATAACTTTACAACTTACGTGTCTATTAAATAGCAGTACAGAATTGAACTTTAGGTTGCCCGATCGCGACGGACTCTTCGTCGACGAACAACAAGTCGGTGCTTACGCTAAGCAAACGGAACGGTGGCGGCTGCTGGATATCGGCTTAACTTGAATCGACGGAGATTCAAGTTTCTTTCGTCGGTGACTAACAGGTCGGTGCTTGCTCAACGGAACGGTGGCGGCTGCTGGATATCGGCTTAACTTGAATCTACGGAGATTCCACTTCTACTTACTGCAGGAGTACAGGAGTACAGTAGTACTATGCGCGTCGTGAGTTTATAAAGGTGCATCCGTGGGCGGCCTCGCGGCTACCGTGCGGGGAATGCCATTATACGATTGGTTAAAATCGTTCTGACGTGCAGAAACTTACGGTTTCTTAGAACTACACGTCAGCGGTGATGAATAAATTATTCGTTGTGCAATATCGCGTAAACTTATGAAATCGTACATACAGGATGGTCCATACATAATTTATTCTAAAACATATAAGTACAAGACTCTGGTTCTTTACAAGGTGGTGGCTGTTTAGAGGATCTTCCTATACATAAAGCATCATTGCATTAGAGTAGAAATTATTTATTATTTCACGTCATATTTAATTACACTTGAATGCATTCAGTTTGAACTGTAATCTGTTTTCCGCGAACTGTAAGACATAATTTCGGTTGATTGATTGAGTTTTATCTGATGATCGAACGTGATTTTGTTTTGAGATTGATTAATTAATTGAGTTGTTTGTGTGTGTGTGTGTGTGTGTGTGTGTGTGTGTGTGTGTGTGTGTGTGTGTGTGTGTGTGTGAGAGAGAAAGAGAGAGGGGGAGGAAGAAACACGATAGAGCAAGAGAGAGGTGTGCATTATCAGCTTCAGAAAATGTTCGTTAGTCTATACGCCACTAGATGGCTCTAAAATCAATTTTTACTCAAAGGGGCCAGGGCGCCGACCCTGATACAAGTCCTACCTTACAAGAACCTCCTTATTAGAATACAATTTTGTATGACGGATCGAAGGCCTACAGCTGTAAGCTTAAGTTAGAACAACATACAATTGCACCAAGGGGCCATGATAGGGGCTAAGCTCTACACTTATCTTATAAGGTTGCGAAGCCCTACACGTGTCGCACAAGAACCTCCTTATTAGAAACGTTTTCTCCAATAGCATATGACCGTTTTAAAGCAATAGGACCGATAATTTTAATAATAATATCTTATTAATTATGCAATTTCCAACATTGTATGCGTGTTCATTTGCCTAACCTCCAGGGGTACTGCTATTAATATAGTCAGAAGGACCTTACTGCCATCAAAATAACCCTAAGCTTAACCCTAGACCAGCTCCACCCTAAATACAACCTGTAGATAGGCATTAAAATAAATGTAATAACAATCTCATTTGATCAAAACATACGCTAATAAAGTAAAATGGGGAAATACAGTCAATGTGTACGTGATTATTATTATCTAATCAATTCTTTAAATAATATCTGATAAACAAGTTCTAATAAATGTTAATAGTAAAACACAAAATTAAATAAAACTATCTTTTACATCATTTCCCAGGGGCTAAAAATAATTAATTAATAAAAATAAACAAAGATCATAATCATCTTAAAGCTATCAGATTAAGAATTTCCCTAGGATAATTAATTAATAAAAATAATTAAAGATCATCATCTTATATTAATAAAAATAATTAAAAGATCATCATCTCAAAATAAGGGTAATAAATACGGTCCTTCACGTATGCCATTAAAAATCAAAAACTTTGATTAGGGATGAAAAAGAAAGGATTCAAAATACGATCTCACACGTGGGTGTGTAAAAAATAGGGGTGAAAATACACGTCCTATACGTAAGCGAGTAAAAATAATTAGGGTTGAAAAGGGCCTTCGGAAAGAAAGGATACGGTCTCACACGAGGGTATACAAAAAATAATTAGGGGTTGAAAATGCGGTCTCACACGTGGACGTGCAAAAATCTAAGATGGCGGAAGGTGCCTCATTACTACTCGCATCGGCTTCTTTCAACTTTATACCGTTGACAAATGAACAATTACTGTTCTGTACCTTATGATGGTTCAATACATCTAAGTTTATACCGCTAAATAGATAGGATTTGGTGCTAGAAGCTGTACCGGTGTAGTAACAAATCACTGTATTAGAAAAGTAATAAGTACCGAAGGTTTCTAACCCTAAACGCTTAAATACAAGTGTCACCATCCCTACTAAATAATCAATCTGAATTATATCAAATATTTTTTAGCATTGTTTACATTTTAATGATTTTTGTTGCCTTTTTTCCGCTCTTTAATAATGGTATTCCATAATCTTCTTTCTAACTTGACCTGAAAAATTTCAGGTGGTCTTTCAGAAAAAAATTAAATGAATTAAAGAAATTAAATGCTTTCTTAATAAACACACACTTTAATATTTAATTTCACATATTGTGTGAGGTACATGCATTGAACTATAGACAGTTCAATGGGTCAAGATAGTAAAAAAACATAAACAAGTGTGATTTATTGCAATTTATTGACACCTATTTGAAAATAATAATAATTACGTATATAATCTGAGTAAATTGTAAGGAAAGTATCGCAATTTATGTTTTCACAGTTCCTATTACTTTACAGTAAACTAGTAAATTTTGACAATTCAGTATTATATTTTAAGTTACCAATCATACATTGTACAGTATTAAAAAAGCACGATTTTTTTAAGGTATTACAGGTATTTATACAATTTAAATTATTTTAAATGCGAGTACTGAAGTAATTAGTCTATTACTACCGAATTAAATATTTTGACGCAAGTTAGTATTTTATTTCTTAATTTAAAAGAAATGCACATTTTAACATCATAATTAAGTTAATATTTTATGGTCGACAAAACCCTAAAATAGGCTAACGACGCGCCTGACTGATCGGGATATATAATGCTTGTTTCTTCGGAAAAGCCTTCTGTGTAAAGAAAATTTTACAAGCTTTATACGTTTCAATAGAAATGACAGCTATCCTCCTCAGTAAAATCAGAAAAGTGTTAACAAATGTCTACAAAACGGAAAAAAACACGAAATAGCATGAACAAGTCTACCATCATAAAAAGATTTTAAAAAGCCTGCTTATGAATATTATATTATGGATACAAAGGTTTAATAGTTAAATATTTCATTAAAATACTTGTCTTTGGCGTATTAAATTGTGTATCGTTCATGTACATTTAAACGTTTCGATAAATTTATGAAACTCAAATCTGCGATTGCATACTATATAAATTAGTTTTGAATCATAAAGGTTTACATTTTCATAAATCTTTAGTTGATTAAATATTATAAAACAGTCATGAAAATGAGATTCCAGAACACTTCATGCGGGCGAAAGCTAATATTGAAAAACGTCATATTCAAAAAACGAATTGCACAAAATTTAACCACATAATATCGCTGCAAAAAAAACTTTATACGAAACAGCATGCACAATTCAAAACCTAGATATACCAATTAAAGATTTATTAAAGATTCTTTTCGTAATTTTAAATTAAAATGCATTGAAGACAGGATGTTCATATTGAATTTTAACTTCGTTTGTTAAATCTTTTCAATGCGAATGTAAATAATGAGTTTGATTAACAAAATTTGTATATTACCAAACTGAAAGTTGTGACTTCAGGTATTTAGGGCATGCTTAGCGATTGCAGAGCTTTCTGGTTAACCCAATTTACAAAATTCTTTCGTTCTTAACGTCTAGTGTCAAAGCTAGGTTTTGTGGTTCTAATGTACACTTTATTATCAGTACATGGCTTGAAACCCGACAGTCGATGCAAAGTTATCAAAGTACATTGGTAACTGTGATGGAACCGCCAAGGAACTATGTATATTATTCTTCTACTGCGTCATAAACTTTTATTTTTGAATTTCGACTTGGCATCTCAGAAAAAACGAATACTTTGTTACAAGGAGAAGAAATACACATTTGTATAAGTGTGAATGAAACAAAATCTTTCGTACTAACATTTCGTGATTTCCGCAACAATGAATAAGTTTTTGATAAACTATTTAAACAAACTGTCAATTTTTCCAATGACAATTGTATTCCCATAGCAGCAACAAATTCAAGGAAAAGAAAAAAAAGTTGTAAAATGGCAGATTATTACCAGTACGACGAAAACACAAATATGAACGAGAATGTAGAAACTCCACATTAAAAAAATACCGCCAAGCTTTGTTTACTCCCATCATCGACAGATTTTTTACACAAGTTAAAGAGCCGATTTTCTGAAGAATCCAACAGACTTCTTGCAATTAATGTTTTAAACTCTTCTTCCGGTACCTTTTTAAATCTAGAGTTATTATAATATTTGAAGTCACATTATAATTTGTCTGATAGTCTTAAAGAAGAAGGTTAAAAATTAGTTAAATGTTATAGAAGACAAACCAAATAATTCGTGTAGTTTTTACATTTTAGACAATAAATTATTTCCAGTTGTTTCAAGAATTGCACAAAATAGCTTTGAGAATTACTGTACTTTTACTGTTTTACTGTAATGTTTTCAGTATCTTAAAATTAATAAAGACCTATTTATGTTCAACCATGGGACAGGAAAGGGGGTTTTAAATGTGGGAATTCTGGTAATTGAACACCACGTAATTACAAAAATTGTTAGATGAAATTATTGATAAGTTTGCGTTACTGACCATACGCGAAACGCATTGCTGTTTAACGTCAAAGTTACATTTTTCTGTATTATAAGTGTTTGGTAACTGTGGTTTCATATTAGTTGAATTGATCGGCCTCTTTTTACAGTTTTTGCTTTTACCGAGCGACGTTTCGGAAGCCGACTCTGATTCCGTCATTAGGCTTAGTCCTGAGAAGGACTGTTTTCGCACTTGAGTCGAATTCATATGTTATGAATTTTCCAAGCACTTGACTACTCTCAGATTCGCACTTTGGTACCGTTCACTTACACATCTCACACCTTTACCGCTGAGCCAGTGAGTAATCCAATATATATATATATATATATATATATATATATATATATATATATATATTAGAAGCAACAACATCCGCAAGGGAGAAACAGAAAGATCAAGACTCGCAGAAAATGTGTGAAACGAAGACCACCGCATCCAATGGAATGGATAATACACAGATACTCGCCGGAAACTCTAAGAGGCCACATACATCGCACTGGTAGCAAATCCAATAGACCAAGCTGGTGTAAAAATGAAACACATATGGATCCCAATAACGTGCAAAGAGCTTAAACGCAATACACCTCTGCACAGCCACGAAAAAGTGTTATATATATATATATATATATATATATATATATATATATATATATATATATATATATAGGATTACTCAGTAGCTCATTGTTAAAGTTGTCAGACCTGTAAGTGAAAGGTACCAAAGCTCGAATGTGAGAGTACTCAAGTGCTTGGGAAATAATCATAACATATGAATTCGACTCAAGTGCGAAAACAGTCCTTCTTAACACAAAGCCTGATGACGGAAGCAGGTTGGCGTCATTACAGCAAAAACTGTGGAAATAGGCCGATCAGGTCAACAGCCATTCTTCTATTAAGAAACCTGTGTATTTCGTTTGTGATTACGTATCACAATATATGTTACAAAACTAATTTATTTACATTAAAATTCAAGTACAAAAATTTATATTTATATTTTTGTAAGTAACTATATACTGAATAACAACTTCTTTAACGTTACTGATTACAAATTAATCGCCCCCCTCTTTGCCCACCCTAAGCAGAAATCTTAACGACGCGCCTGCCATCAATAAGGATAGAATTATTCACTACTGTGAATTTTATGATCACGTTAATAATAAAATAAAAAATTCTCATGACAGGTGTAACCTGCCAATTCTTGGCTATTGTTACCTCAATTTGTTTTCAATTTTTGGCTATCGTTACCTTAATTAGGTTTCGAAATTTGCATTATCATTATTATTATTATTAATAATTAGCATTATTAATTTTAGTATATCTGGATATTTTCTATTTAGTCCACATAATTGCGAACGTACCTGTGTATATTTTAGATATCTATTTGAGTTGTTTTATGCGCAAACGCGTATTGAACACGATTAGTTCACTTCCTTTCTGTTTTTTATACCGTACCGTTCGTTGCGTTATCTTTGTTAAGTTTTGGTTCCCTTTTATCAGGTATGTAAGGCTTTTAATTACATTTTTGTAAATATTATATTTAATAGGATAATCCCTTGGCAGTGGAAAGGTCCTGGAATTGGGAATACCCACAATATGGTAATAATTTCGTATCGTTGCAGCAGGTGTGCTGCATGACGTCATGAAGAATGCATAAAATGGCGCATGATAATGCATGTCATCTTCACGAGCATAAATAGAGATACCTTTGTTTTGCATAATCACATATGCTGTTATACATATTCTGCGTTCGTCGTCGATATCGACCGCTTTAGTCGTTCGAATTTGAGTTAGTTTAATCTACATTTCCATTGTTGTAGGTGGAACACTTTGAGAAAGTTACCTTACGTTAATATATCCTACAGTTCGTTCATTTGTACGTGAATACAAATGGAAATTACCTTTACATTATCCTGTTTGCCTTGTGAATTGAAAATGAATTTTGTACAAGTAAGTACTTATCCTTTTAGTGCAGTTTAAGTAAATAACAAATCAGTGTAGTTTTGCTTTGATACGGCTTTAAAAGGACAGCTGATTTCTGTTCTAAGATAAAGACATTTGAGTTCATAACCTATCATACGGTAATGGTTGATATAGGTCAGTACATTTTGTGATTGAATACTGTGTTGATCATATTACAGTTTGAACTTTAAATAAGAGTAGATGATAAGTTTATATAGTTGTAATTTAGTAATTATTTAAAATCGTAAACTGTTACGAGAAATATTGTTGGAATTACGAGTACTTTATGCAAAAACATTCAGACATTTTGTTTTACTTAAATATACAAATAGCTAAAATTGTGTATTGTTGTTTAGATTATCTATGTTAATAACGTACAACTTTTCTCAATTTTTGTTGTATTTTAATTATTAAACGTATAAATTGAGTGGCGTCCAACAAACCAAATGATAATACTGCTTACACCTACGGACAAATTTCCTCATCCCTCACACCTGAAAATCAATGAGTTCTCAATTACCGTAAGTTTCATAAGTTTTTAGCTCACTGAGCTAGACCGTGGTGCAATTTACCTTTTAAAATATAACCATTAAACACCCAAAATTCTTTATTTGTTGTACAGACTTGGTAACTTGTTTCACTGCTCGATGGAAGAGATAAAGTGTATTTTAAGAATACACCTAATTCACCATGATGGCTTGCCTGGGATGTTAATGTTGAGCCTCCACCTAAGTCGTACATTATGTCAGAAGGTCGTGATAAATCCATCTGTACCTTCAAACAACTCGAATTTGTCAACAAGGTTGAATAAAGAGAAAGTTAACTACCATGCTACAGAGCCAAAAAGATTTGGTTCTTACGAAAAGACCGGTAGTTTCTTTTATTATCATTTTTGTGAAAGGAAAGTATTATGTATGTTAGATTTCAATAGATAGCGGTGTAAAAAAATTAAATAGAGACGATTGTTATCGATTTGAATGAATATAATAAAAAAATTTTGTTAGTATAATTTAACATTCAAAAGCATAATATTAGCGATAAGTGTAACATTGATTTCATGAACAATGTTATGGTATTATAGAAATACAATAGGTAATATACAAACTCAATTGTCTTTGTTGGTTTGAACACGAAGGTTATTAATGTCTCGAAATCAACTAACTTTATTCTATTTTCTTACCATACGTCAGAAATTCTTCTGTTCGGATATCCTATATCGACTATTAGCAGAATATTTTTATTTCTGGTGCCAATATAAAGGATTACTAACAGAAAATGTAATGTGACCAATATACTGATTTGCACTGTCACGCGTACTACAACATCGCAGAAAAATACCTACATTAATCTAATGCTACAGAAGTCAGATCCAACTCTGTACAGGAAAGTGAAGAAAGCGAGTAATGCGTACATTATTAGGCCACGGAAACACTATAATGCGTATCTTTACTTTGATCTGCGAAGTCCAGTATTTTTTTGTAATATTAAAAAATTGTTGCGAAAATTAAGAGAAGTAAAAGAATAATAATTATTAATTAATAATTAATAATAGTAGTATTTTTTTTACGCACTTTGCTTAATTCGACTAGGTACTTACATAACATTCAAAGCTCGTCGTTAAATCTCATACTTTCTATTTTATTTTGAATCACTGTGGTGTACCGTTTTTTTGAAAACGAGAAAATGCTAGACATCTTCACCTATACCTCCGTGAAAGTACCAGAAAATGATGAAATGAGTCATAGTCAAGTAACGCACAGGAAGAGCACAGTCAGATTTATACAATAAATTACTCATCCTAAGCAGAAAACCCCACAAAAGCCTTATTGACTTACCAAGGGGTTCAAGGAGTATAATATGCTCCGTAAGATTTGAAAAAAACCATAGTGAAGAAGTACACAAGAAAAGCATAAACGATTTACACGATAAATTGCTTATCCTCAGTAGATACATACAGTGTTGATTTGGAATGTGATTCACGCGGTGTAATCCACCACGTAAAACTTATATTATAGTAAAGAAGTGCTTAGGAAGAGCATAATAAAATTTACGTAATCAATTACTCATTCTATGCAGGTACACCGAAAAAAAACCTATTGACTTGCAATGGGATTCACGGCGTGTAATCAACCCCGCAGGACTTCACAAGGCTTACATATCTACACATACTATCGTGTATTCTTATCTGTTGTTTCAAAGTTAAACTGTCCTCAGTAAATTAAAAAAAAGGTTACGTTGGTGAATGAATGTATGAAACATGAAAAGGCACTGATAAGTTTACAATTAGTTAAACTTATTTAAAAGGCAACTACCGAATTCAATTTTGTTTTACTTTAGTTAAGCTTAACTAGATCTTTAATAGATTAAATATTATTAAACCTCATTGAAGATAACCAATCAGAATACCGTCTAAAGGACGAACGCAAACAATGAAAAATGTCACATCAAAAAACAAATTAAAAAAATTTATATTAAATTATAATGTACAAAGTTGTGTAAAACTTTAATGTGAATGTAACACAACTAAAAACTAAGAATTCAGTTTGATTTTAATCTTAACTATGTGTTAAATTTTTACAATCTTGGGATTATTTAACAATTTTAATCGGTAAAGCTTTTACTTTGATGTGTCGAAAAAAATTGCACAAAACCTAGTCGAACCAACAGTTAATTATGTTTATATATCTCAAGAGTTTCTCGTTGTAAACAAACGTAACAAGGAGTTTACCTTGACAAAATTCCCATATTCTATATTCAAAACCTCATGTATTCTTTAAGTCTTTATTTCGTTTTCATTAAAGTAAAGTATTCAATCAACGATGCTTATTATGGATTTCAATGGGGTTGCATTGGAGACCCACCGCCTAATTCATTCCACTTCAAAATAAATACTGCTAGTTCTTCGGGAGCTTCCTTAAAAACTTTGCGTTTACTCTTGATAACTAGATAATGGTCACAGGCTGAATCTTGATTTTTATAAACTTTTTTTAATAATTGTGGACCTGAACAGGCTAAGTTTGGCATAACGGGAACACTTAGAAGGATGGATAGAGGGATGTGGAATTGCCAAGAGATGCCTTTCAACAGCTACCTTAAATTTTTCCATATCACAAGTGAGAGGAAAACAGCAACTAGGGAGATCATGGCAGAGTTTAGAAGCCGTGTGGTGTAGTGTGGATTGTCCCCGTTTGGTACGACGAGTGTAGCTTTGTACTGCATACTGATGATGTGATTGAGCGAAACGAGTATTCCTAGCAGAGGTAACCCGAGATTATATCAAAGAATGTAATTCAGCAGCACAATAGCCATTGTAATACCGATTATACAAATAAAGAACTAAAACGATTCTTCTATGCTCAAAAGACCGTATGTTAGAAGTTAAGGGCGGGTCATTTATAAGCCTAATTGCTCTCTTTTGAATACGATCAACGATATTATCGAGAGCGTATTGGGGAGCACCAACCCAAAGGTGAGAATTATATTCTGGATAGTGTCGAATTTGGTCCTTATACAGCAGAAAGAGTTGTCTGGAGGTAAAGAACTGATCAGCACAAAAGTCTATTTCACGAGAAGCTGCTTTAGTATCACGGTCTATCCATGATAGATTTGAAGATACGGTCATTCTCAACAGAGCCTGAAAACTTAACATCTGAGCCATTCATACTTACAACAAGAAATGATCGATTTTTTTTGACGAACACAAGGTAATACTGAGTTTTGTTAGCATTAAATATAACTAGATTATTTCTTCCCCACCGAGAATACAATGAACGTCTGCTGATTTAATTTGCCATTTCAGCTTTAACGTCTTGATTTGACATAGAGGGTGAATTACCGTTATAGGTAGACTGAGACAAACTGCAATGAAGAGTGAGCAATAGATCGGGTTAGTTGTTGAAGAAATAAGGTTATTTATGTATGGCAGAAAAGTGTAGGTGCTATAAGTGATTCATGTGGCACGCCCGCATTAATGCTAACTTCTTCTGAAAAAAAGCCATCAAATACGACACGTGTTCGTCTTTTATCAAGCAATCTAGAAACCCAGTTAATGAACGTACCATTTAACCCAAACGAGGCCATTTAATCCAAACGACTTACACAAAATTTAGTGTTACTACTACTGAGTATCAGATTTTGTTAGAATGAAGTACCAATTTTAAAATATGTATGTAGTGTAGCCTATTACGCATGCCGAGCTGATGTAGATTAGATATTGTTGAGATATGAATTTTGTCCAAAAGGTTGGTGGACCAGTCACCAATAGCTCAAGTTTCACTGTGTTAGACTGCACTTAATCTATCTTTGCGCTTCGACTTATAAATTTATGGCACGGGTAATCATTTTGAAGCAAAAGATGTTCAAAAGCTATGTTTATTCACTAACCGTCAAATGTACTTATTTTCTGGATAATGCAATTTGTGAGAAAGAACGAAATTTAATGTTTTAGATCGTTGGTCGCAATTTAAAACTAAACATATCCAAAGACACTATTTACACATCAATTTAGTTAGGGAAACGACTTAATGCATTGCCTACACGGAAAGGAATGAAATTTTATGGTTTTAGGTAATCGATAAAGATGCCAAATACGCATTACTAAAATGAGAAAGAGCTAAACGATACAGCTTTACGGTAATGGTTACCGCTTCGAGTCTATAAATATCCAAAAACTCTATATACTGTTTAACTGGTTTTTAGTATTAAACGTTAAAGAGTCTCGGGATGTTATGTGTATTTTTGTTGGGGACAACTTCATTGGTCTTGCTTTAATTACCTATTTAGGGTGCCAATAACACCTTTGTGAGTATATGTATTCACGATAAGTAATTTATTCTGTAAATCATTTTATGCTCTCCAGTGCACTTTTTTGCTTTGATTTTATCAGGTTTTACAGGGTGTATTACAACCCGTGAATCCAATTGACAGTTAACAAGGATTTTGAAGGTGTATATGTTTAGGATGGATAATTTATTGTGCAAACCTTACTATGCTCTTCCCGTGCACTTCTTTGCTTAATTTTTTCAAGCTTCACGTGGTGAATTACACCCTGTGAATCCAATCGCAGACCAATAAGGCCTTTAAATCATTATATGACCAGAAAAAGTAGTTTATTGACAAATTCTGATTTCGCTCATTTTATGCATTTAATGTACCTGTAAGATTTTTTTTACAGTTCAAAAAAAAATCACTCACATAGTAACTTACATAGTAACCAAAGAAACAATAAATTATACATACCAATTAAAAGGACGACTAAAACACAACAATTTCCAAATTTTATCTGCTTAAAGTTCTACGAAAGCGTGGGAAGACCATCGAACAAAATTTTATATAATGGATACTTTTTTCTTGCAACTACACATAAATTAATTAAATTGCGTCTGGCAATTACGCATAATTGCTACATTTTTCTGACAATCATACATTACTGCTACTTTTATGTGGAAATACACAAACTTGCCAATTTCTTAGACAATTATGCATAATTCTTCCATTTTGTCCATTAAAATGAATGATATGTTTAACATGAACTTCACCAAAAAGTTTAAGGGAGCGCCTGGTGTAATTTTTCTTTCAATTTCAAGAATCGATACACTATAATAGTTGGGCCTATACTATACTCTCACTCAACAAGTATACTCCTATAGACCCTATCCCTATCGTTAGCGTTTCTAATTAACAAAACATTTAGGTACGGAAGGATAATTAAAATTTACTGTGAAATCTATCGCATCTAGTTGTTAAGGCGATTAATTGTATCATTGCAGTCTTAGATTTCCAATTCTAATAAAATTATAAATAGATAAGGTATTGCAAAAACAAAAGAGAATAAAAAATGAATTTGTCAGCAGAAATTGACAGCGGTATTCCTAAAATATTAAATAACACACAGGTAATATACAATTTGAAAATTATAGAATTGAAGTAGCTGAACTCACGCGGAACCAATATACGTAAGTTTTTGTATCTGTTAATTTAATTTCCACAATTACTTTGTTGTAGTTTGCAATATCATTATAATTATCATTGTGGTTGATCATATTGTTATAAAGCTATTATTGAAGTTGCAATTATATTCTAATATTTTAGACTCAAACCTTAGCATGCGACCAATGCTATTTTCTTTAGTAAAATCGATCTGAAATGAACTGTTTATCTCACTTTTAAGTATATTGCTTGCTCTAATGATAAACTTTTTTTTAGGTATTTTAGATTTTAGATAATCACTAATTTCATCTCATATACACCTGTGGAATATTAATCACTTGCGAATGAGATGGATTTGTTCTAAAATCTACCGTTGTCTGTATAAATGTTTCTAAGTTTACAACCGTAAAATCCAACCAATCCGATAACGTATTTCTTCCCCAAATATATCAGTGGGTAGAAGTTGTAGCTAGCTGTGTTGCCATTACCTTCTAAACTGAATGTTATCGACAAAACCGAGAGAATTTGAAGTTGCATCGATTATTTATATGAAAATTGTAAGCATAGGAATCCACAAATAATTGTATTAAATACTTGATTGAATTATAACATATTCTATATCCCCGAAAATACTTAATCACTTCGATTAGTGGTCAAAGATTACCGAAGCTATCGTAATACCATAACTTTCTACCTCGCCTTTATAGCAAACCCAATGTGTACCTGGTCCTCGTTGGCTGTCTAAGTTAATAATTCCAGATTCATTTTTCCATGGTAATTTGGCATGCTACCTCTCATAAAAATATCCCTAAAGTAGGGTACATTTTTGGTGTTTTCTTTAAATCAATATCTGTTAACGGTCTTTGGCGTAATCTATTCAGCTTTTGGGAACGAACTGATTCTATGTTTGAATTTCTAAAAACCGGGCATTACTAATCATAGAAATGCTTATTTTGCTATTTCCCAGAATTTGACCTGCGAAGCTCTCCTCTTCCCGTTTACAAGAACTGATTCTACCCCCTAGATATCAGTGTACTTTTAACCTATTTTTATATTTCCAAGTATTGTAATACGATACCCCTCTACTGGCCAATGAACTCTGACCATGAAGAGGTCAATGAACGTTTGGACTATTCCGTTTCCACAAAGTGATTCTATTTTTAAACTTTAAATTTTAATGACCTTCACAAGTTCAATGAACTTCCCAGAACTGGTACTATTCTTAGATTTCTAAGAATTCGTAAACTTCATAATTTAGTGGGTCAATAAACTTTGAAGGTTACCCTCTGGTTTCTAATAATTGTAATATTGCATCTCTAGAGGCCATTGAAGTTTGGCCTTGAAGAGATCAGTCAACTCCCGTTTCCACAAACTGGTTCCAATTTAGATTTATAAGAATTTTTAACAAACTCTGACATTGTAAAAGTCAACGAACTTTGATTCTATTCTTAGATTTCTAAAAATCATAATATGATGTCCCTAGAGGTTATTGAAGTTTAAGTCAGTGAACTTTCAATCAACTTTCAGATTTCTAAGAATTGCACTATGGCACGCCTAGAGGTCATTTGAGATTTGAGTTAAATGAACTCTGAACTTGAAAAGGTCAATGAACTTTGACTATACCTTTCGATTTCTAAGGATTGTAATATGACACGTCTAGAGGTCAATGAACTTTGGACTTGGAAAGGCCAGTAAACTTTGATTATACTTTAGGATTTCTAGTAACTGTAATATAACACGCCGAGAGCCAATCAACTTTGGAAGGGTCAATGAACTCTACATCTACCTTTAGATTTCTAAGAATTGTAATATGATACCCCTAGAGGTCAACGAGCTTTGACCTTGAGAAGATCAATGAACTGGCAACAATGCAAAACCTGGTAACACCGCATGAACTTGAGACATGACAACACTGAAGTGATCTAGAATCGATATAGCTATACTACTAAAAGTCTATTTTAATGAGATGAAGCGTCATATTCTATGGAAGGAAAAAATTGTCAATTTTTTTTAAAAATAAGTGCGGTGTTTTACGGTGTCAAGACTGTCTTAATACATAATTTAGAAAACTGTTCACTCTATCTCTTTTCTTGCAGTAAAAATTTTCTCTTAATATCAGCCAATTCATTACTCCTATGTACACCAACTGCTCTACAGTATTCTCTACTAACCCTTAAGAGTTCTCTATCCTCAATTTTCTTTGTTACGTATCTGTCTTCTCAACTATAACTTTTATATTCCGTTCCATTTTGTATCTTCTCTTTAATTCGTGGGATTTCAGCATCCCCTTCCTGATCTTGTTGAATCCTTTCCCTACTAAATAATCCTTCTCTATCTTTCATCCTACTCAAACAAACTTTAACATGGTCCTTTTTAACAGCTAGTAACATGAGTTATTGGTTAGGAATGCTTATTTTGCTATTTCCCAGAATTTGACCTGCGAAGCTCTCCTCTTCCCGTTTACAAGAACTGATTCTACCCCCTAGAGATCAGTGAAGTTTTAACTTGGAAAGGTCAATGAACTTTAAGATACTGTCTTCTTTTTAGATTTCTAAGTATCGTAATATGATACCTCTCTACCGGCCAATGAACTCTGACCATGAAGAGGCCAATGAACTTTTGGACTATTCTGTTTCCACAAACTGATTCTCTTTTTAAATTTCAAAAAATTTTAATGACCTTCAAAAGTTCAATGAACTTCCCAGAACTAGTATTCTTAGATTTCTAAGAATTCGTAAACTTCATGGTTTAATGGGTCAACAAACTGTGAAGGTTACCCTTTGGTTTCTAATAATTGTAATATGGCATCTCTAGAGGTCATTGAATTTTGACTTTGAAGAGGTCAGTCAACTCCCGTTTCCACAAACTGGTTCTAATTTAGATTTATAAGAATTTTCAACAAACTCTGTCATTGTAAAAGTCAAAGAACTTTGATTCTATTATTAGATTTCTAAAAATTATAATGTGATATCCCTAGAGGTTATTGAAGGTTGGGCTTGGAAAAGTCAGTGAACTTTCAATCAACTTTTAGATTTCTAAGAATTGCACTATGACACGCCAGAGGTCATTGGGATTTGAGCTAATGATCTTTGGGCTTGAAAAGGTCAATGAAATTTGACTATACCTTTAGATTTTTAAGGATTGTAATATGACACGCCTAGAGGTAAATGAACTTTGGACTTGGAAAGGCCACTCAACTTTGATTATACTTTTAGATTTCTAGGAACTGTAATATAATACGCCTAGAGGTCAATAAACTATGACCTTGTAAAGGTCACTGAACTTTAAGAAGTTGTTCCATTTTTGGATTTCTAAAAATTGTAATATGACACGCCTAGAAGTCAATGAGCTTTTACCTTGAGAAGATCAATGAACTGGTAACAACGCAAAAATCTGGCAACACCGCAGTGCGGTGTTTTACGGTGTCAAGACTGTCTTAACAACTATAATTTAAAAAACTGTTCACTCTATCTCTTTTCTTTCAGTAAAAATTGTCTCTTAATATCAGCCAATTTCTTACTCCTATGTACACCAACTGCTCTACAGTATTCCCCACTAATTCTTAAGAGTTCTCTAACCTCAATTTTCTTTGTTACGTATCTGTCTTCCCAGCTATAACTTTTATATTCCGTTTCATTTTGTATCTTCCCTTTAATTCGTTGGATTTCATCATCCCCTTCCTGATCTTGTTGAATCCTTTCCCTACTAAATAATCCTTCCCTATCTTTCATACTATTCAAATATACTTTGCAGTGGTTCTTTTTAACATGTGTGCACTCACTTTGTCTTGAGAATGCATGCGCAATTAAATTCTTCTTCCCTTGAATGTATTTAATTTCAAAAGTAAGTTATTGTAAGAGTAATCCCCAACGGTATATCCGATCATTTATAAACCACGTATTCATCACATAGGTCAGTGCACTATGATCCGTTTCTATAAAGAATTTTCTTCCTGCTAAATAAAATTTTAATTTATTCATACTATAAACAATGGCTAACATTTCTTTTTCGGATATCGAGTAATTTCTTTCTGCTCCCCTCAGAACTCTTGATATGAAGCAGATCGGTGCTTCTCTATCTTCTGGTATTTGTGTTAATACGGCTGCAATCGCACATGCTGACGCATCAGTCCTTAAGATAAAATCAAAGTAATATCCGGGTGATATAACTTAAGTTGGTTAGACATGATATCTTTCAAATCGTTAAATACTTTCTCCCTTTCTCTTGTCTATATAAATCCATTATTTTTCTTTGTTAGTTCCACTAAGGGTATTGATATTTACGCAAAATTTGGGATAAACTTTCTGAAATAATTTAACACGCCTAAATAACTTCTTAATTGCCTGATGTTACGTGGTCTTGGAAATTCTTTGATTTCTTTTATACGATTGTCATCGACTAGCATCCCCCGTTAGTTTAATAAAAATCCTAAACATTTTATTTTGAGACAGAAAAAGTTACATTTATTTAAGTTGAGTTTTAATCCGTTTATTCTTAACGTTTCAATAATAATTCTTAAATGCTGGTAGTGTAATTCACTAAATATCAGGATATCATTCACATTGTGAACGCAAAATGAGTTATACACGTCAAGGATTTGTTGCATTGCTCGCACTAAGTCAGCTGAAGAACTTGAGAGTCCAAATGGCACTACTTTAAATTGGTGCACTACACCGTCGCCGCTAAACCCTGTATATTACCGTCGTCTCTCTTCTAGTGGTATCAACCAAAATGAATTCTTTAAATCTAACTTTGAATAAATTTTATTTCTTCCAATTTTTCCCAATAATGCTTCCACCTTTTGTGGGGATCCGGTTTGTGGCGTTGTAATATTATTTATCTTTTGTGCATCTAAACACCATCTAATTGTTCCATCGATTTTCTTCACAACCACTAGAGGGTTAATATAACTGGTCTTCGCTCGTTCAATGACTCCCTTTGTCAACATTTCCTTTAAAATAGTCTTCACTTGTGTCCTGTAGTGAAATAGTATTGTATACGTTAATGATTTAAAAGGCGGTGCATCGTCCTTCACTTGCTTCGGTGCTCATAACCTGTGGCTATCGTATTTTCGTCATTGATAATCTCTTCATTTTCTTCTAATATTTGTGAAACCATTTCCTTATTACACCCCGTGCAATTTATTTCCATTTCTTCTAAATTTTTTTCATCCTTACTGAAACTTGTCGATATTTGTTTAATTTCCGTAATCTCACCTAGTTCTTCCACTTTCTCATCTGTTTCCATCCATTTTATCCAATCATTTGCTAAGTTTATACCTTCTTTTCCTATATCAATAATACCTTTGTGAGTTTTCTAAATATCCATACCTATTACACAGTCTGTGTCAAAATCCTTTACTACTAATAACTCATTTTTAATGTCTATGTTTGCTATTTTTATTCTTAGTATAAATTTTCTTTTTACTGTTGAGAATTTCTTCTCGTTGGTTGCTACCAAATCCACCTTTTATAGTTACAGTGACTTCTTCTAGTTTTCTTAGTTTTGAAAATTTGGATCGTGGCCATGTCTTTATTTCTCAGTTCTGCTTCCTTTTCTTCCGCCTTTTCTTCGGATTCCGTTGCTATTCCAGATGATGGTCTGGGATTTTCTTCCACATCCATTTATGCGGGGATAACTTCCTGCGAAAGGTGTGTTTCTTCCTGGTTTTCCATAGTCCTAATTCTGATTTCTTCAATAGTATGGGTTTCCATTTTATAATTCCAATTAATAATGTTTGTATTCAAGCACTTTTAAAACTTTTCGCAAACCTAATACCGTTAAATTATTAAAAAAATTCGCTAAAGTATTCAAATTAAAATTGAAATAAAGTTTTATAAAAATGTCGGGCAATCTCGGAATTTAAATTCAATCAAAAAACATTTAGCTATCTATAATTAGTTATTGCATATATAATTTAATTATTCTATAAACACCGGCTAACACTTTTGAATTTAAATAATGTTTTTATTCGTACGCAATTCTTTGTCTAGTAATTAGTCACTTTTTAATCTTTTCTCTAATTTAGCGATTGATTAATCGTGACTTATTGATTGCTTGACTACCTATTTGTACTAAAAACATTGTTATATGAATCCAAAATTTGCATCTAAAGGTCAGCGATAGTCCGCGACTTTAAAATAATAAAACTGAACGTCTACTCACTGTTTGTTTCATTTTTTTGCTATCACTATCCAATTAAGCACACTTATTTTTTTCTTCAGGTACCACACTCTTCTGTACTATATGATCCAATATATCCCAATATATTATAATAACGCAAATAATGTCAGAGCTGTCCAATATACTTTTACTTTCTGAAACTTTTATCACATGAAACTTTTACAATTGTGATTTTAATTTTAGGATATGCACTTCTACAAAAATTTTAACAGTTTAGCTTCACTATTTTTCGAAAATGTTCACTTTCAATTTTACGTCCCTTATAATTAAAACATCCGTTCATTATTTACAACTTGAATAAAATTTTAATTTCTTTTTCTTAAAATCAATAAAAAAACGAACTCTTCTTATTTAGGATAATATATATATATATATATATATATATATATATATATATATATATATATATATATATATATATATATATATATATATATATACACACACATATGCAAGAATATATGTAAAAACACTGCTTCGAGAAGCACCGCAAAAAAAAACTAGTTCTTGTAAATTAAGGTCTCTAAACCATATAATCTAAGCATATAAAATCAGGTAATAAAGATTGATTATCCTTACTACTAGAATGAAATTTAACTATATGAAGAATAATATCTCTAAAGGTAATGACACTTCTATACCTAACATTTTTCTTATAATTAAACTCCGCAGTACTTTGTCCTGTAGAAAGTGGTATCCAATAGGTTAGTTCGTTGTAATTTAACCTTTTAGGTATCCACACTCTCTACCCAAAGGTCCGAGTTGGTTTACTCCTTAAGCGTATTCACGAATTGGTCAGTGTGATTTGCTATATGCCCTTCAACTTAAATATCTGTCACTGGAAATACTTACTTCCACTTGAATAAATTCTCAAATGTTCTTTATTGAACAATTTCGTGCTGTTTAATGATCGCACAAGTACTACAATTAATGGCAATAATGTGCTCTATCGTTTACTTCAACGAACACACTTTTAATTTGTTACTTAAAAGGTTACTTTAGATTTCTTTTTTACATCGTATAGTTCAGTACTTAACACTTCTAACTCGATATTTGCCGTTTACTTTATACCTATCTGATTTTACATTTTCAATTTTGAAAGAAAATTCGCTAGTATTTACCTTCCAATTCACAATAACTCCTTTAGTTTGTAAATATTTAAATACTTCATCTCCAATATAGGTTTTTGCAGTCAAATAATATTTACACCAGCACTAATTGTTTAATAATAAAAAAACCAGCACTGACCGTTTTATGATCTCCTTTAAAAGCTTCGCGTGCGATTCCTCTTTATTCTAGCTCTTTAGCCGAGCGACTGTCTCATACCTTAGCAGGCTTTTCAGTTAAATACCTACCGACATCCATCTTGCTAAAGGCCATTAAATTTTCTAAAACCAAAATCAACCTATCACTAACGAGCTGCTATTGCTCATCTCGCCAGGCGATGACGGAACCAATGCATAAGATGAGAGAAAAATGTATCCATCTTGAATTTCTTTACGAACATACTCACAACTCTTTGGAAAAACCATAATTCACTTTCAAATTCACTTCCTATACTTGTCACCGGGTGTGAAAATTTTAAGTAACGTACGTCAGATAACTTTTTTTCATCACGATGTTAAAAATTAATAGATTTAAAATGTTTTGTTTCCACGTATTGATGTACTGAGGATGGAAATTGGAAGATATTTAGGATAGCGTATTTAAACAATAAGTGTAAATTTCATGTCGACTAAATGAAACGTAATTTGGGAAATATAAGAAATTGGTTTTTGTTGCTATTTTAAGATGTTTGAGGTTTCTTACTACAAGTTAAAATTTAGAAGAGTTTGGCTACCTTTAATAAATCAAAGTCTGTTGTAAAATTACGATTCAAGGCGCAGCTGGGTATTTCTATTCCCGTAAGGGAGTTAAAAGTTAGTTAAAAGGGAAGTTACGTCTTGAGTATTAAAGTCATTACTGTATATTGAGCATAGTCTTAAAAGAATTTGAGCGTCAGTAAGACGAGTAATTTTGATAAATTTATTTTAATTAAACAAAGAGGCTGGATTCTGTAGACGTTATTTTAAGGCTGATTTTCGAAAGGCGATATCGGGTTTCATTGCAGGGTAGAATGATTTTTATAGCGTACTTTTCCGTTTCATTTGCCGATGTGTCTTTGTACTTAGCGCGTATGATAATTTAAAGTAACGAAGCTGTGTAATTGGCTAATTGAGAGTTAAGGAGATGAAATTGATGATGGCGAGATCTGGATGATGCTTAAGTCAGTCTTGCTTTAGATGTAGGGGTATGAAAACTCCCATTGTTGCGGCTCGGCCGGGTACTAAAAATTTGTGTTGGGGGCAAGATGAACCTTCTTACGTCTGTACCGTGGTGAAAGAGCTATCGTTGTCAGTAGTTGACATTATCGACTTCAGAGCAGTGGGTTACGTGTTTTCTATTAGTGCGAACCTTATTTCTTTTGGATGAATACCGCCTTTTGGCGGATCATTTGTAAAAAAGGTTCCGGTTATAATATGTTAGTTTCGAGTACACAGCTGCCCTGTAATAAAGAACAAATTTGCTGTATATAGTGACGCTTTAATAAGTTTTAAGTAAATAAAGGTAAAGTTAGTTTTGTGGACACACTAGCACCAACCAGATGAAGAAGTGATCGTGGCGTACGGTTTGTTTTTGGTTTAAAGAGTTGCCGTTATGCAGTTTGTGTAAAGATAACTTGAAGGAGTCGATTAAATATTAATGGGTTCATAGCAGTACCGTTGTGGAAAAGAAAAGGAAGTTCGATTCATTATTTCGGTGCTTTGGGAAGGTAACTACATATTTTTCTGAATGTACATTTGTTGGTGACGTTAATAAAATGTTTGTTTGTTCTCATTTAGACGAATGAATGTGCCTTTTGTATGTTTATTTAAGTAACGTCTAGATTCCAATTCAGTATATAAAGCGTATTCATTCTTATGTTATATGGTGTTTATTTATACTTTATTTTGATTTCGCTAACTAAAATTACATATTATCGATTGTCAAATTTATATGTTCTAAGAAATTATTGTTATTGTTCCGATTTATTTTTGGTGTAATTTAAAGATTTAAGATATATAAGCCAAGTAAATTTAGGTTATCTGAGCTTGCAAGACTCAATTTAAATCAATTTATTACAAATTGTACGATATAAAATTATGGTTAACGTGTTTAGGACAAAACATCGATTGTTTAATTTAATTTTTATTCCATTTCAATATATTTATTGAGTGTTATTTTTTTAAGTGTACAAATTTTGTAATCTTAATCTTTTCTCACAACGTTCGCATTTCCACGTTTATTCAAAATTTAAAAGTTTAGATGTTTTGGATTGAATTCAGTTGAGTGATTTATGGGTTTTACAGAAATTGTAGATTTACGTAAGTTTACGATCACAGTTTTTTAGTTGCTTTATTATTTAATTCAAGCCTTAACGGAATAAGATGAGAGTTAATTAGTCATTTTGATCTGGTTGACAAAATTTCATTTGAAGTTAAGTTTCAATAGATATACCGTAACGTAATTATAAATGGGTCGTTGACGGAACACCTGGCCAGCATTCGCACACTATTTACATAGGAAATTTTGGTTATTTCAACCGATAATTATGACGTTGAAGTTTATCGAAATTGGTCAATGAGTTTTAGTTTTATTGTCGGAATTTTACGGCTTTTACATGAAGCTTAAGGTTTTATTGAAGTTTAGGTGAACTTTGCGGAAACATTTTTGGAGTATAATTTTCAGGGAGGAGCATGCACTCAATTTTTACCAATTGCGCAATGTTACGACATTTACACAGGCAAAATATGCATACATATTCCTTCCTGTACCTTAACACAATATCAGCATATAAATTCATTTACTCACACGTTCACAACCATTTCCAGCCCGAATTCTTTAGCAACCAGTAGCAAAAAGCCCAGTAGCACTCACCATTATCGTCTCATTAGGGATTTACCAAAACGTTATTTTTCAATGAAATTTAATACCTTCATCTTCACAATATTTATAAAAATACTCTTTTATATGACACGCTTTATTAAAATACCAGTGGCGTAGCATTTACACCAATTTGCATTCTGTATACACAAAAAAAGATTCTCGTGGAAACCTACTACATTTACCTCCAAAATACGTCCCATACGTTAACAAAAAACTACATACAGCCAATGCGTCAACACAATTTTAAAAATTTTTAAGTTTTTCTGCAGACATTTTGCAAAACTTTACCGAAGTTTATTTTGCATTTAGCAGTTCATAATAAGGTACCAGTTATATGTATATGCAGATTTATGTATTTGTTTAGAATGTCAAAATATAAACGTTATCAACGTGGTAGGCCCAATACTAAGAACGTTTCCGTCTAAACTGATGTGAAGTATGAGCAACCACATATATAATTTCAACAACCAAATTTGCCCCCTAAAGGAGGCTCCTTTTGTTATTTATACATATTCTGTTATCAGAACTTCTTTCTAAAATAGGCTTTATTCAGTCAATTCCACAATATCCCTAATTTTACTAATGACTTTTCGCGAGTCTTTCTAGTCTTCTTTTCCTTAAAAAAATATAAACAGAGATTAAACAAAATTAATCTATCGTTTCAGATTAAAAGCGCATAGTTACGATAGCCTAAATTACACTTCGCATAATTATACACATGTCCCAAAACCTACCGGCAATATTTCAGAGGTGCATTTAGAGTCGAAAAGTCTATATGTCCTAAATGCTACCGTTAACGAGTTATTGCTTGTTTTATTAAAAAAGTTAAACAAATCTTGTTTTGACATAAATAATTTTTAATACAATTTTATTATTTAATTTATAAGAAATGTTCAAGATTATCTCCATAGTGTTAGATGCACAGAGTCGCATGTCATAGAAGAGATCGCGCTCCTAATATGGTTGGTGGATTATTCCTAATAATGTCGGCAGCCCACTGTATCCTTTGGCGTAATTCGTCTATTGCGTGCACCTCAGTTGCATAATATATTTAATGGCACATCTTCCAGTAACAAATGTAGAGCGTTTTCTAAAAAATATTCGTAATTCGCACCATTAAATCGATGTGGAAGTTCAAATGGTCCAATCAGATGGTCATTTGGAATACCAGCTATCATATTAACAGAAAATCTGTGTTCAAAATGCAAGCCTTCTGAAATGAGGATTTTCTGATAGTTAGTGATACCATCTTGTGTGAAAGAAGATTCGTCAATCCATAAAATATGCGCAAGGTTTCATTATTTTGCACCCAACCACAAAACCTTCAACGATCTTCAAAATTATTATCTAGAGCTTGAACTTTTTGATGATGATAAGGATGTAATCGAGCAGTTTTTATTATCCTTCAAACCTGGCTTCTACATATTACAGCATGTAAGGAAATTATTCGCACACTTAAAGAAGGGTCTTCCTGTAATAAATTACGAATGTGTTCTTCATCGTTTATCACGGACAACTCTTTAGCCGGCTGCAGGTGTTGTATTAAAAGTGCCATATTCCCTCTGTTGACTACGTGAATTACAGAAAACTGCACGTGTAGGCAGTCTTGTATTGGGATATATTGTCCTATATTCTTGTTGTGCAGTTAAAGAATTTCCATCAGACAGGCCGTAAACATAGTGGACATCCGCATATGTTCATTTTAAAATAACATTGGCATTTTAATCAATTGTGAATTATAGTGGGAATAAGGATGCAACAAATGAGATCATAAACTGAAAAAAGTATGAGAAACAATAACCAGTTAAAAATTACATGGATATATTAGAATGACGCGATCATAGCACCTAGATTAGATCTGAAATTCTTTGAACTAAAATTTTAGCCAAATAAAACACAATAATTCGATAACGATAACATTTAGGACATATGTTTATTAAGACTTTCCAAATAAAATTAGTGTTGGAATTCATCTCTAAAATATTTCACTAACCCTCGAACATCCGAAACCGGGTCAAAAGTGACCCAACCTCACTATTTTACGTAATAAATAATTTGCTATATATATATATATATATATATATATATATATATATATATATATATATGTGATATCAAAATGCTGCCTTAGATATTCCTCAAAAACCTTCTTTACAATAATCCTTTTGGATCAAGTAAGACCCGATTTCGGTGGAACACGTAATTACATTTTCTGCAGGAAATTTCGGAACAAGTAATGATTTCTGTAACTTAATTGCTTGGTTTACTCGTAAAATGGCTTTCAGTTGTTAGTTGACATCCTGTCCAGACACTTGTATCCAATATGCATCGTAATACACGACCTCTGACTGACGCTGAGTTATTTGCAGCGTTGATGTTTGATAGTGAAGATGACGGCAATATACAATCTGGTGAAAGTGAAATTGAAGACGAAATTAGTGGCAGTGAAAGACATTTGGAAACGGTGAGAGCTGCTGGTTACGTAAAGAAGGACGGATATGGAAATATGTAAAATCGGCAAGTAAAACGCAATGTCACAATATTATTCGTATAAGCAAAGGGATTACTGCAAGAAGCAAAGATATTGAAACCATTTTTGGTGCATTTTCAATCTTTATTTGTGGGGAAATTATAGAAACAATTTTAAAGTATACAAACCTAAAAGCAAGAATTTCGAAATTTTGACTGGCACGAATAAAACGTGGCATGAAGTAGACAAAACAGAAATAATGGCATTCATTGGAATATTACTGCTCACAGGCCGATTTCGAGAATCTAGAGAAGACAAGTATTCCTTATGAAATCGGAAGGATGGTTTCTCTAGACCCGTATACAAAGCTGCTATGAAGAATAAATTTTCAGAAATTTTGCAATTTATTCGTTTTGATGACCTACCCACAGGAAATGCAAGGAAGGAACATTATAAATTAGCTCCAGTTCGAGAAGTTGCCCACATATTTGCAACAAATTGCAGAACGTTGTGTGAAGCATCATCTGTAGTTACAATCGATAAGCAACTAGTAAAATTTCGAGGAAAATGTAGTTTTAAAGTTTATATTCCAAGTAAACCTAGAAAATGGGGAATTAAGGTGTGGACTTTATGTGACTTTGAAAATTTCTAGTACTGCAATTTTAATGTCTATTTGGATAAGATGGGTCCAATACCAGAAAAGAATCAGGGGCAGCGTGTAGTAAATCAACTTGCTGACTATTGGTATAATTCCGGGAAAAATATTACCAGAGACAACTTTTTACAGACATTTCTTTAGCAGACGATTTACTAAAACCTAAGCTCGCCCTTGTTGGAACAACCAGGAAAACCTGGAAAGATCTTCCGAAATGGACTGTAAGATGAATAAGAATAATACTTACCTTCATCTTCTATAATTTGCAACTGGTCATATGGATAGGAAAATAATAGGAAAGGGGTACTACTCTTGTGTCTTCCAATATTTCTAATTATTTGACTATATTGCACAAATCACTTAAAAACGAAACTGACCACACTTCTATTACCTTCAAAAATTTTTGATGAATACCAGGTCATATTTGTTATGACTATCAAACCTATCTATATATTCTAACGCGCAACCTTGTCAGATAAAGGAACATTAGGTTTCGAGTTTTACATAAATTAAATAAAATGAATGTAAGATTCTATAATAAACCAAACACTTCGTATAATTAAGCAGGTTAAGCATAACTATTAAATAAAATGTTAAAACAAACCAAACATTTCCCGCCACCCTGAAGAACTCTTCAGAACTCACACCGACACAAATAAATGAATATACTTATTATTAATGCACACAGTAACTACACGAACCAAATTTATGTTTGCAAGAGAGAGAAAGAGAGAAAGAGAGAGAGAGAGAGAGAGAGAGAGAGAAGAAAGAAAGGACATACCTTTGTGACTGGACGTCTGTACGTTCCACTCTTCGTTCTCACTTCCACAATTCTTACAATGCCATAAACGCCGGGGAATATTCCTATAATTCGGCCTGAGGGCCAATGTAAAGGCGCTAAATTCGGTTGCTGAAGGAGAGCAATCCTATCTCTTTTGGTTAGATTGGTGGTGGTGTTCCACTATTCGCGTGTTTGCAGGGTATTTAAATACTCAAGATGCCATCGCTTCCGTAAATGTTGTACCATGTGATCAATGCGTTGATATATATTAAGTGTACTAAGGTTAACATCTAACACATTCGCAGACTGCGATCTAGTGAATGGTATAAGAGTAAAAAAATGAGCAGGCGTGAGTGCAACGGGTTCCGATGGGTCTGAGGAAAGAACGCATAAAGGACGAGAGTTAAGCAGACATTCAATTTGAACCAAAACGGTGTTTATCTCCTCATAAGTCAACACATATAGCTATTCATGAATAAGAAGAAATTGAAATTAAGGTTCTAATAATTAGTATTGATAAAAATAAAATTTTATAGAATTTTTTTATTAAAAAGAAAAGAAATCTTTATATTTGGTCACCTTTAGTCTTAAATAAATGTGATTTGACGAGCCAGGAGGAATAAAATTCCATTGTATTCCTTTTACACTGATTTCTGTTTCAATATGTTTTGTAGAATGTTCAGAATTAATCAACTTTAGCGCCGACAAAATAACTACCTACATCTGAATACAACACGGAACATAAGCCCCGTCTAGATAAAAATCTTTTAAAGACATGAATAAAACTAGATGTCGAGAGATCGGACACCAATTCTAAATGGATGGCTTTCACCGCAAGACATACAAACAAACATATATAGACCTTTTGCGATCGAGTAGCTCTATGACGACAATATAATGCGTAACGGATCTGCATAAGCTACACCAGACTTCAAAAAGGGCTTGGCTTCCTGTACCCTGCAGGCAGGTAGATTCCCCATCAAAGGGTATTCATGTTTCGGCCGTAACTTGAGACACAAATTACATTTACTAGTAATGTTGCGAACCACACTGCGAGCCGCTAAGGTCCAGTATCGCTGACGTAATAGTGATAGTAGCAAACTAGGTCCGGTATGAAAATGCTTGCGATGGTAGTATTCAATAAATAACTTTACCAAATGGTCGCGTTTGGGAAGCAAAACTGGATGTTTATGATCAAAGTTTAGCTGAGAATTCCATAATCGACTACCAACTCTTAACAAACCATCTTTAAGGAAAGGTCTATATTTGCGAAGTGCCGGTGAACAGGTGCCCGTATTTTCTAATAAGTTAATTTCATGCGCGAAATGCATGCTTTGCATAACTTTTAATAGAATGCGTTCTGAGTTGTCTAGATCTACGGCGCTTATATCTCCTTTACCAGATAAAAGTTTTGAGAAACGAAGAACATAAGCGGTAGTGCGTATTAACCTAATCCACGATGAACATGCAACTACCGTCATAGAAATATTAAGTGATTCTGGAGGATTCGAATCTACTGAGGGAGACGTAATTGGCGATCGCTCAGGATTCCATTCAACCACTCAGTACCCCTTTTCCACAGGTTATGATCCATAAATTGAGATAAGGTCATGTCTCTAGATAGTCCGTCACTAATGTTTTCTTTCCCATTCACATGAAACCAACAATAAGGGTCGGTGAAGGTTTCAATTTGCGTCACTCGATTGCTAACGAACGTCTTCAACTTAGACGGATGAGTATTAATCCAACTAAGAGTCACAGTTGAGTCACATAGGGCACTGACGTGAGTAATTATCAACCGCGACTGATAACAGCCCATACTGTACCGAATAAGCTTTGACAAAGCCGCGCAAAGTTCAAAGCGGGGAATCGATACAGATTTTAACGGCGAAACTTTAGATTTGGTGCACAAAAGATGAGTTTGGGCAACTTCATATGAGTTCATGGTATGTATATAAATGACTGCCCCAAAGGAAGTAATGCAAGCGTCCGAAAATCCAATTAAAATTACCTTATCCGTCATCTTAGTGTTGAGATATCGAGGAATACTAAACTGGAATAGGTACGGTAAACTACTTTGAAATCGTTCTCAGCGAGTTACAATGGCAACCTGAGGTGTCTGGTCCCAATCTAAATTAAGGAGCCACAATTCTTTGATGAGTAGTTTGGCAAAAAGAAGAACTGGGACTAGAAATCCTAAAGGGTCATAACAATGGGCGACTAGTGATAAAATGTTTCGTTTGGTACATTTATTCTCCGTTGACTTTAAAAGAAATGGAAAACTTATCTGTGGTAGGCTGCCATTGTAATCCTAAAACCTTCAAAATATCGGTATTGAAGTCTACCACTTGTGTAGACCGATTAGCTATTGGTATTTCATTTAAAAGATCATGGGAGTTGGTAGCCCACTTTCTCAAATGAAAACCACCCCTTTGAAAACACTGCTAATTGACGATAAATTGGGGCCGCTAGCTCAATTGAATCGATGCTAGACACTAAGTTGTCTACATACATATCTCGTCGTACTATATACGTGAGAACCGGTAATGACCCCATTTCCTCATCGACTAATTGTCGAATACAACGTAGGACCAAAAATGGCGACGATCTAATCCCGAAGGTAACAGTAATTAGTTAATATACTTTGAGGGGTTCGTTTGGGCAAAATCTCCATGGTATACGTTGAAATCTTCTATCAGATTCTCGTACCTCAATTTGTCTATACATCTGCTTCAAATCAGCCGTAAAGGTTACTTCAAACAATCGAAAATTTAGTATTGTGGTTAATATATCAGATTGCAATTACATTCCGGTGTATAACAAATCATTTAATGAATAGTTACTTTCTATTTTGCAACTAACATCGAAGACTATCCTAACAGGCGTGCTAGGGAAAGCGGTTTCACTATCGCGTGATGAGGGATAAAATAACAATAATTAGTGTTATTACAAAGTGGCTCAACTAAGGACAACTGACCCTCTGCAATATAATCTCGAATTATGACAGAGTACTGACTACGAAACAGCCATTTTTTTTCTAATGCCAAAAATCGGCGAGATGCCGTCGAATACGAATCACCTAAATTACTAGCAGCATGCTGGAAAGGTAATGCCACCGTAAATCGAGCGGTACAATCACGTCTAAATGTAGATTGGAAGATCTTTTCGCTAGCAGTATCCTCTGGATCGGAGATCGTTGTTGTTGGAATGTCTTCGGATTCCCAAAACAACTCAGCTTCGACGATGCCATCAATTTTGGCGTCATGACTTACAAACTTTGCAAGACTGTGTACTATTACAAGTCGCTATTTTATGAAATGCTAAACAGTGTATCGTTCTTGCGGGCTAGCATCTGAAAGGGTGGGGCACTGGTAAGTCGAATGCGAATGTTTACATATTCCACATTTTATTCTTGCTCTACCATGGGTAAAAAATGAATGCGACAACTTTGCTTTATTGATAATACTAGGACCACCTTTATTACTAGCAGCGGTAGCAGAGAATTTGGTAGAAGTGTAAGTACGAGCGATTATTTTCGCTTGTTCTTTAACGAAGTTCACAATATCGTCGTAAGATGGTATCTCTAATTTTCTACGCATGTCGTCATATAATATTTGCGTTTCGGGATTTAGTTTAGAAAAGGCCAGATAAGATAAAATGTAATCATCTAAATTCGTAACATTTAATTTGAGTAGTGCAGTAACAGCGGCATGAAATGTTTCAATTAACGAGTTTAAAGAGGAGAATGTTTCAGTTTGTGCCTGCTTAAAATTAAGCAATTGTTCTAAATATGAATTTGCTATCAAACGCTTATTATCAAACTTATCGACTATAACACATTAAGAATAACTCGATAATGCTGCCGTGCAAAGGCAAAACCTAGTAAGTCACTTACGGTCAAATCTGGGTTTTAACATAATCAGAATCTGCTAGATTTTTCCTTTGTGGTAATAGAAATTTTTTGTCTGAACTCCAATAAATAAAGATTTTACAACCATTGGAATTTCCTAGTAAGTCCAAAAATTTAAACTCTTCCAAAGGAAAAATCTAGCAAGTCCAGTTTAAAATGGAAAAAACTAGCAAACTTCTCTTACCATTGCATTTATAAAATAAAGTATTCTAAATTACAATGGAAAAGTCTTGCATAACAACTTACTAGATATTTAGATCTTTTTATACTTAAATTAAATTATTTTCAATGTTATTATATCAACAATGCTCTAAGTTTCTATCTTGTCTTGCATAACAACTTACTAGATATCTCCATCTTGTTATACTTAAATTAAATTATGTTCAATGTTATTATGTCAACGATGGTCTAAGTTTCTATCTTCATTTTTAAAGGTTAGAGTTGATGTGCTTGCTCAAATTGGTAAAAAATATTAATTTTATCCGCATGGGAATTAAATCATGCAGTTATTTTGGAGGTTTATTACAAATAATTCATAAATATAACTTAACCAAAACATGTTTATTTAAAAAAAATATTGAAAAGTTACAGTAGTTTTAACACTGCATTTTACAAAATACTAAATATCTAAAAAAAACCTTATTTATTCTAATAATTCGCATACATAAAATAACAGGAACGATATACAGTAAAAAATGAAATCTAGTAATATTATGATCAGATTCTCATATATCCTACCTTTTTGACCTCTACTAATTTTTATTTGAAAGTTGATCGGATGAGTGGTCTGAGGATGGCAAATTTTCCCAAAAAATTTATTTCACAGCTGGCATTTTAGGCACCAAATAGGTTAGAATTTTCTGTCTATCAGATTGCCCAGTCTCGGGCATTGTTAAATCAAATTTGGGTCTTAAAACATCAAAAGACATAAACTCACTGTCAGTGTGCCTTTTTTTTATAAAATATAGTTTTCTTTCTAAACTGCGCTACTTTAACCTCGTTTAGCTTTAGAAAATGTTCTTTATGTTTCATATGAAATATTTTCATATTTTTCGCAGAAATCTTTCCACATTTGAGTTACATTTAAGTCCGAAGGTAGATATCTGCGGTTTGGAGCGTGTGAGAGGTTATAATGATATACTTGTGGTTGATATGAATTAATATGTTCTTTAATAGTAACAGAGCCTTTTTGTTGGATGGAATTGATCTTCCCCTATTATCGGTGGTCACATTTAATCCCTGGGATATATTTTGTTGTAGCAGTAATTCGGTTATCATACCATCTGTTTTAGTCCGTGAGTATGTAGAAACATAGTTATACATACCCGTTTCTCGACACCATCTTCTTGTGTCATATTATAACTAAGAGAACATTATCTGTTGTTGCTTCCAACCTTTCTATATTCAATAGCATTTAGTTGTACGTGACAATTCAGGTACTACCTTCTTTCTCCAAAGCTCATTTTCTAGAAGCTTTCACAAATTTCTTGTCGTCGTTCATTATTGAAATATTGAAAACATTTTCTTTTGCAGTTGCATACTGAAAGTAGTTCGTATTTATTCAAATTTCTTTCACGTTTTTCTTTTTCTGTTCTAGCTCTTTTATTCTTCTTTTTTTTATTTGGATCGACATTTTCAATGCCATTTCTTTCATTTTCAGAAACAGGTGGGTTATCCTCGTTTAACCCTGGTATCGCCGTCAATATCGCCTAAAACGAAAATAGTTATTTTCCTAACAAGTGCGCAAAGTGATACTTCTTCGCACGGAAAAGCAGTTAGATGAACGATGCGAAGCGGAGTTCGGATAAGCTTTAAGTGCCAGAAAGATACTTTGCGCAAGTGTTGGGAACTATAATTTTTCTACGAGTGCTAAAAGTTATTTTTGTAAAGCTTTTATGAACTGATTAAAAATGGTTATACTTTGGTCCACCCAGTAAAAAGTTCCGACATTTCAAAATTTGCATAAAAATGTTGTGACATGTAAGGTGCCAATTATTGGACTATTGTTGTCTTATTTAACCCTAACAAATAATTATACAGGTCATTTAAATTTGAAAGTTGAACTTTGCGAACGCAAATGAGTGCACAAAGTAACTACTTTGCGCACGCTCGTAAAAAAACAAATTATTCATTGTTTTTATTTTGGTCATTATAAACAATCAATACAACGAATATCTTTTGTTTTAGGCGAAATTGACATCACCGAATTAAAAATATAATTAACATGAATTTGTATAAGGTGAATTTTGTTTTACCTGAGCTGGGTGTATAAGTGGTCTCAAAAAGAAATGCTTTCGTTTTCCAGCCGTTGTGATTATTTCTTCTGCAGAGTCATAATTTGGGTCAGCATCTGAGCTAATATCACCTAAGATTTAAAAAAAATTGTATTTATTATCATTATAATATACCGTGTTAAAATTATAATAAAAATGAATTTCTATAAGGTGAATATTATCTTTTACCTGGACTGGGTGTAAAAGTGGTTTCAAAAAAGTGTCTTTCTCGTTTTCCAGCCCTTGCTCTTATTTCTTCTGCAGGGTCGTAATTTGGGTCAGCATCTGAGCCATCAAAAGGATTGTCAGTTTGATGTTGAGTGGCTAAGGCTAGGACCCACCCTCCCCCAAAAGGCTCTTATTAAAGATAGAATATGTCCTGTCGTACTTTTTTCGTCACTGATCTTTTGTAGTTTAATGAAACATTTTGCTTGAAGCAACTGAGTCGCAAGCCTTGATGTTTTTAATGAACACATAATCGTTTGACGCAGAAAAAAACGTACACAAACAGTACACTTCGCTATGATCGCTCCAGCGATTATCGCTCAGCGATCATCGCGAGAGGTGCTACAAACAAAATGTACATTAAAGGAGCTATAGGTAATTAGTCTCAATAAGTGCTGGTTGTAAGTCTGTGAAAATTTTGTCATGGTGTGAATCAGTCCCTTCTGGTTCCATGACATTGACTGTATTAGGTATTTTCTGGGCCAACTGACTTTCAGAAACAGTATCAGACATTTTTTGATTATTTCCTACCCTAAAAATAAATATTTAGATTGTGTTAAAGTACATAACTTAAAATTGTGTACCTTTCTGGAAGAGAAATTCCTTTCATAGTCGTTTCGAAGTTTTTTGTGCAACAAAAAACACCCTTTGTATCAGTTGCAGGCACTATTTACGTTTACAATCTCTGATTGTACATTTTCATTTCTTCTTGTCCATGCGCACTATTAGCTATTGACCTAAAAGAAAAATTACAGGTAGGGTGAAAATCGTTAAAAGGTCGTGCTAAGAAACAAAAAGTACCAAAAGTTCATATATGTAATATCTCAAAATCAATCGACCTTTAAGTACTAATAAAACAAATTTATGTATGTAATAATATACGGGGTGATTTATTTAAAACATAAAAGTTTCTGTTACTTTTTAAAAGTGTAAATATGCCATATTTTTTTCCTGAAGTAAAGAAATTATATTAAAAAATCTATCTGTAACGCCCAGAAAAAATAAATTGTAGGAAGCTAATTTAAATGGTAACAAAATAATTATAATTAATAAGTCTTTAAAATATAAACCAAAATAGTAAACCACTTAGCTCCAAATTTCTAAAGAGTCACTACTTCCCGCATCATATGGCAACTTACATCGCTATCGCGGCACGCCAAACAAACACGGAAGGCAATGTCTGGCACACGCCGAAGCCTCCATGCAAATTTTGGCAAGGATCCATAAAATTTTCATAAGGATTGGCTACAAAGTAGGGTGAAGCAAAAAATCACAGTTTTCATCTTCTGCCCTCTACCGGGCTTTGAAGAAAATAAAAAATTAAAAAATGCATACTTATGATTTTATAGTTCAAATGTTAGGTAGTAAGTACCTTTAGTTATTATAAGAATAATAACCAATTGAAATATGTAATTTTCATCCCTCTACCCAGTCTACCCTCTACTAATGCCCAAAACTGCTTTCTTTTAAATAAATAATTTAAACAGAGAGTACGTCGAGCAGAGCAGTTTTCGCTTGTTTCAACAATATTCTGAATATTCAATTTATGTTTATATATATATATATATATATATATATATATATATATAATATGAAACATGAATATTGAATAATGAATATCAGTATTGTTTAAACAACCCAGAACTCACCACGGGGAGGTAACTGCTCGGCGAGTTCCATCCCACCCTCCCTCATCCATTTTAATTAGTTATTGTTTGTAGTCTTTTTTTGACTCAAATTTTGGCATAAGTTTGCGCGAATCTATTTTTGCCTTAATAAAACTGTCTCTCTTTTGTGACCCAGCAACTGATAAAGATGCTTCGGTGACAAGTTTCACGCATCTCTCTACTGATTGGGTGTGACAGGGAAATGTAGCGATGCGATAGTTTTTTCAGGAGAAACGGAAATAATATTTTTCAAATGATCCACTTCCAAAGTTTGAAGCAGTGGGGGACAAGTTATTTTATTTTCTTGCCAATGAATCAGATCAACATAGTCATCTGCGTCGAAATTAATTTGTGGAATAATAAAAGGTCGGATATTGGTTGAAGTACTGCTCTTAGTTTTTGCATTTAGAATGCGACGAAGTGCAAGCTCTCTTATATAGGGGCGAGCGTCATGCAGCATACATATCAGAAGATTTTCTTGATGAACAAAATAGGCATTTCGGTGAATTACAGGGTCTATAACACTTTTTAAATCTTGCTCCAGGTACCGGCTACGTTTTATTGTTTGTAGAACATGCTTTGCACCATTTACGCACGATGAGTTGCATTTAATTTGAAACCACAAAGGAGCATAAACCTTGCCAATAAATTTGGTCAGTTCCTTTAATTCTGAGGTTGGATTTTCGGTACTAACATAAAGACGTAAGATGCGATTGGCCAAAGTGAGCCATCGAGAATTACTTAACTTTCCTGGGCTTCGGTTCAATAAATCCACGGAGCACTCCCCTGTAGAAACTGCAACACAGCCAATAATGTTATAGTTGACAACTGGCATATTTTCGTACTGCTGTATTTGATTTCCTATAGTTCCAGCAAAAGCCCTTGGACCCGTAGTTTGACCGTCAAGTTTCTGGAAAAGATGCCTTAAAGGTAATTCATGTGCGTGAATCTGGCAGACAAATCTTTGTAAAGGGTGTCCTAATTTTAATTCTAGTTGAGAAATTGCACCATTTTTTCTTCCCATATTCACCACAGTTTCGTCACATCCTATTGCCACTAGTTCTCCTAGATTATATCCTTTACTTTCTAAGAAGTTGACAATACTTTGACAAATGCTTTGTGACGATCCGGAAAGGGGTACGGTATGCCCTAAAAATATAGAGCCCGGTTCTTGAACTAAAGAAATATGTTCTTCGTGTTTGGTTCTTCTGTGGGACTTGCAATATTTTCGATAATGAAGGTTTTATTTTTCCTTCCGTCAAAGTATATGGCCTTCAAAGTTTCTAATGAGTTTTGCGTAAAACCTTTCCTTGATTGCTCTCTTGCTCTTCTCAGCTTACTTCGGTATATTATGTTTTTTGTATTAGCTGTGGTAACAATTCCAAGGTCGTGTAGCACTGCCGTTGCCACTGCTGCTGCCGATCTATCCGATAGTCCGTAGCGGTCACAAACTTTGTCCAAGGTAGGGAGTTTGATATAATTTTGTGTACACTGCATTTCTGTATTGATACTGTCAATACTGTCATAGGAAGTGGAAGGTAAGTCATGATCTATTTTGATATCAGTTTCTGGCTTCCGTTTTCTTGATAAATTGATGTCGCTTTCATGTTGGACGGATTGTTGTAGTTCTTTCCTTTCCATATCTTTTTTCATTCTGCTGGCCTTATTTATCAACTTAGCGGTTTCCTTTACATTAATATTTCCAATAATAGGCCCCCTCTGATCTAGTAAAAAACTCCATTCATTTTTAGGTATTTTTCCTTATCGCAAGAACATTGTTCAAAAATTTCGCATTTGCAAGCGCTGATATCAATCAGACCAGTGTTCTCGGTTTGAAATTCCTGGACACGTATTTTATAACTATCATTTTTCTTCACATCCGAATACCTCAAAAGTTTTAGATACTTGTCGTGTAGGGTTTTTATTAATTGTAAAACACGTTTTCTTGTTACGGTAGAAATTGACGCTTTTTGCCACAAAATTTTCGTCAGACCAGTACATTAGATATCTCAAATACCGTTGGTTCCTTCCCTGACTTTGGAGGTTTTAAACTATACCTTGTCCATAAATAACACTTTAAAACATCAGCTTTCGAAGGAAGTAAGTTACCTGCAGGAGCACCAATTAACGGACACTCAATATCTTGCCTGGTATAACACATCTTTGTAGAACTCATATTTAATGACACGATCGCCAAAAACCACAAAACTTCAATTTTCACTTAAAAAACGACTTAACGCTGTATAAAACACGACTAATTGCAAATTAATAAGTAATATAATATAACGGTGAGATGATGCGTCACACGGAAGTTCGCAGCGTGCTGATTGTGCCGAACACTGCCGAAATTCGGCGATTTCACGAGACGCAGCTTGTGGTGTGGGCTGGGCGGGTGAAGTCAGGACCGTAATTGTGCTCTTGTTATATCGTGATCATAATATTAAGGACCAGTATTATAGAGCAAAAACTGTTATAAATTAATTAATTAATTATATTATACATAATATTTCTTAAAATCACATTGCGCAAATTTTAATAATAATTCCATCAAATTTTTTTGCTATTTTTTTTCGGTAGAGGGCAGAATATGTGAACTGATCAAAAAGTTGTAATAATACTTTTTTATTAACATTACCAAAGGTAACTTTTGGTAGGTATTCGAAATCTATTTTTCAAAAATAAATTCTATTTTTTTTTCGTTTTTCAAAGGCCGGTAGAGGGCAGAAGATGTGATCTGATCAAAAAGTTGTAATAATACTTTTTTATCAACATTACCAAAGGTAACTTTTGGTAGGTATTCCAAATCTATTTTCCAAAATTTTTTTAATTTTGCGATTATCGCTCCACCCTACTACTTAGTTTGCCATAAAACGTCTATTTTACCATCGAGTTTAATAAAACACTTTGTATAGAAATAAATAAAACTATGTAAAGCCAAAACCAAAACTTACGTTCCTTCCTCGACTCGTTCTGCTTCATTGTTTACTGGTTCCTTAATGGTACTAATAGGACCATTTCGAGCTAGGGCCAGTAAAAGCTTTCCTCTTGAAGACATTCTATTATTTTTATTGTCACTGCTGCTTTAAATTAGTTTTTTTCTTAATTTGTTAACGGAAACACAACTAAATTTACATACATAAAATCACATCTAAGCCACCCACGCGATGTTAACAATCAGGCCTTTTAAAGGGAACTGATTTTATACTAAAAAATATTCGAAGGGAAAAACCTAGCAAGAATCTCTAACGGTCATTTTTGCCCGCCAAATAATAGTGCGGATTATATGAATTTAAATTGGAAAAACATTGTAAAGCAAGATATGCTGAAAATATAGCAATTATACATATGGAAAAAGCTAGTAAGATATTTTACACTGTTTTTCTCTGGTAGAGACGTTATTTTTAATAATACGTAGACGACACTGTTAATTTCCATAGTGAAACCTCAATATTATTGCATAAAAAAAGTAGTAAGTCCTATTTTTTTTCAAATACTGTATATGTTTAAAAAATAATTTAAAAAACAAAAAAGCAGGCTAAAAAACCCTCTATTGGTTGTATATAAACAAAATTGTTTTATCGTTAATCTTATGGCGAAGACTTTAAAGTATTATTCGCTCCCCTGAAAACTTCTCAAAAATAGGTTACTAGGTTTTACCTTTGCACGGCAGAATTATCACCAGTTGGAGGAATATCTGGACAAACAGATAACGCACTGCCGATCAGGCATCCGATCAAATAATGAACGCGATCGACGTCGTTTAATACTCTATTATTATGAATAATGATATCATAGCATTCTATGAACAAGGGCCAATCCTTAAGATGTCAGCTAAATTTTGGCAGAGGTAGTTCCAGTAACTTGCGAATAGTCTTTGTGATGCTCCCGCTGCGGATGCTGTGATCCTGTCGCGTGATTCGTTGCATCAGTTGCAGCGGGAAGTGCTTGCTTTGCGATAGTTGCAATGTGACAAATCAATTCGTCAAATGATTCTAACACTTGATAACTAGGAACGTGAGCTTCGCTAATTGGATACTCAACTTTATTGATTTCATCTAAGATATCTAAAAATTTTGCTTATGCAACCGTCAAGGTCCCACATCTAATGCAGAAATTTTTCAATTTTTCAGATCTTATACCGCGGCAGCAGAAGACAGACACCATGCGCCATCTTAGATTTTGACCGGCCACGTGGGGGACCATATTTTCCACCCCTAAAGTTTCTTTTCGAAGGCATTTTTCAACCCCTTTTCATCCCTAATTTTTTTTGTTTTTAAACACCCACGTGTGAGACCGTATCTTCCACCCCTATGGTTTTTGTTCGGAGGCCTTTTTCAACCCTTGATGGAATTTCAATGTTGTATTAAGAGCCTTTTTGACAGCCATGTCTTTTTTGTACTTGCTCACGTGAAGGGCACATTTAGGCCTTGGGATTGGGACAGGATGTTGGCTTCCTTTCGGGGGACTTTTGTAACCCTTGGTCGGAGTTTAACCTCAATTAAGATCCTTTTGGTTGTATTAAGAGCCTTTTCGGCAGTTCAGCCTGGAGATTAGGCAATTGTGCATATACTTTTAATTCCTATCTACATATTGTAACCTTACTAAATTTTGTTTATACATTGGGGTTGTATTCTAATAAGTGGCCCTAATGCTTACTTGTAAGACAGGTGTAGGCCTTCCCCCATTGCTGTGTTTCCTTGATGTATGTGAGCTCTAACCTAATCTTATAAGATAATATTACAATTAAAAGCTGAATACATTAAAGTCTAAATTAAGTATGACGTTAAATAATAAATAATTTCTATCGTAATGCAATGATGTTTTATATATATATATATATATATATATATATATATATATATATATATATATATATATATATATATATAGGCAGATTCTCTCTTCTAAATAGGCACCACCTAACATTCGGAAAATTATGTCTGATTTATTTGCATGTTCAATTACATACACACAAATTGTTTCATAGAAACGTGTTCATTAACAGTTTAAAACCTCATTAAAAGATGGAAAGTAATAATTACTTATATATAACATAGAGTTAAATTAAATTAACATGTTTTTAAGAATACCAAATTGATATAATGGAAATAAAAGGCAAAAGGTTTTAATGGTTTTATTATTGTAAGCGAGTTAATTATCTACAGGTTTAAAATCCACGAATACGTACCAACTATTTGTAGATCTGACTTTATGACGTCATCCTATAAGAGTAATAATGCATTTTAAAATATATCAAGTAAACATATATATATATATATATATATATATATATATATATATATATATATATATATATATATATATATATATATATATATATATATATATATATATATATATTAAAATAATACGTTTACCTTTAGAAGTGTTTTCTCTGTCAGTTGTTCTAATAATAACCATATGTTGAACTAAAATATTTTTTATACAACGTATCCACATGTAGTCTCACTAAACACGTTTTATAAATGGTTGAATATAAACTGGCTATTGCATTCCGATCATTAACTAATTTAGAAAGTAATACACAAAACCTGATTACTGCTACTTGTATTTAGCAATTATATTGTACTTATAAATTTACATTCAAAATTCAAATATTTTAAAAACTTTGCTAACGCAAAATTACTTTTAAATAATTTTAATCTTGAGATTACATAAACTATTGTTATGGAATGCATTACTATTATGTTTATATATATATTTTCTCTCACGCACGCACGCACTACACGTACTACACGTTATATGTATATTTATCAGTTGAGATTAATAACAGTTTTAACTAAACGATTTAAAATTTCTAATCTAAAATAAGAGTGACGTAGCCTAATTTACTTGAAATTTCATATAGAGCATCACCATCATCCAGATTTTGAGATACATTCATCTCATCGTCTTCACCTTGAACGATTATATTGTAACAAGCTATAAAGCAGCTAATAACCCCTAACAGCTTTTATCAGACGCTATTATTATTACATGGACATGAGGTTATCCCTAAATTAACTGGTTTCAGCACGGCTCTGGAAATGCTGCACACTCCTCAAATCTTTCAGTTTGTTCTCAGAAGCTGTACCGTATTCATTTCCTTCAATTTTATCTGCATTCTGTTTCGAGACTGAAGTACGTTTTCTAATACATAAGCAGAATCTTCAATATTGTGATTCGTGTAGCAGCAAAACATATTAGCTAGCTAGTTTCATCTCTATATTATTTTACATGCAAGCTTGACCTTATCATAAATACATCTGTCAAAAAGCTAATTAAACATAGCTCCACGGACTGGACATACCAAGCAGCGTTTCCAATTATGGTTTTTAGTCAACACAATATTGCCTACAACTACATACAATCGACTATCATTGCTTTAGTACGCGGAGCAAACGAAAACAGGCTAATACGAAAACACGCAAACGCAAAACATGCAGACACGAAAATACGCTAACACGAAAACACGCAAATGGAAAAAGATACAAACACGAAAACACGCTAACGCAAAAACACGAAAACACACAAACGAAAACACGAAAACACACAAACGAGAACACGCTAACACGGAAACACTCTAACACGAGAACACACAAACGAAAACATGCTAACACGAAAACACGAAAACACGCTAACACGAAAACACGCAAACGGAAATAAGCTAACACGAAAACACGCTAACGCTAGAACACACAAATGAAAACACCCTAACACGAAAACACGCAAACACAAAAACACGCAAACACGAAAACACACAAACGAAAATGCGCTAACACGAAAACACGCTAACGCAAAAACACACAAACGAAAACACGCAAAGGAAATACACGGAAACACGCTAACACGAAAACGTACAAACACGAAAACACGCAAACACGAAAACACACAGAACGTTAACACGTTAACACGAAAACACGCTAACGTAGAAACACGCAAACACGACAACACACAAACGAAAACACGCTAATATGAAAACACGCAAACACGAAAACACACACACGAAAACACGCTAACGCAAAAACACGCTAACACGAAAACGTACAAACACGAAAACACGCAAACACGAAAACACACAGAACGTTAACACGCTAACACGAAAACACGCTAACGCAAAACACGCAAACGCGAAAACACACAAACGAAAACACGCAACGAAACACGCAAACACACAAACGAAAACACGCTAATACGAAAACACGCAAACACGAAAACACACACGAAAACACGCTAACACGAAAACACACAAACGAAACGCTATCACGAAAACGCGCTACCAAATACGCAAACGCGAAAACATGCAAACACGCAAACACGCAAACGCGAAAACTTACAAAAGAAACATGCCAACACAAAAAACATGCAAACACGAAAACACGCTAACGCGAAAACACGCTAACACGAAAACGTACAAACACGAAAACACGCAAACACGAAAACACACAGAACGTTAACACGCTAACACGAAAACACGCTAACGCAAAAACACGCAAACACGCAAACACGAAAACACACAAACGAAAACACGCTAACGTAGAAACACGCAAACACGATAACACACAAACGAAAACACGCTAATACGAAAACACGCAAACACGAAAACACACACACGAAAACACGCTAACACGAAAACACACAAACGAAACGCTATCACGAAAACGCGCTACCACTTAAATACGCAAACGCGAAAACATGCAAACACGCAAACACGCAAACGCGAAAACTTACAAATAAGAAACATGCCAACACAAAAAAAAACATGCAAACACGAAAACACGCTAACGCGAAAACACGTAAAACGAAAACACGCAAATACGAAAACACGCAAACGAAAACACGCCAGCGAAAAACACGCTAACGCGAAAACTAGGAAAGCTGCAAACATGAATCAAGACGGGGAGCACCGTTAGGAAAAAACAAGTTTATTAACAACATTGAAGGAAAGCTTAGCGTTTGAAAATATATTATTATTATTATTATTATTATTATTATAAACAACAGTAGTTCATTTTTATTTAATAACAACCTTTATCGGTCTTCTTCTTCCCCTTGAACCGTGATTCGTCGTCATCATCATCATGGTTTTGATATTCGTCCTCCTCTAACTCATCGCTCTTCTTCTTCTTCTATCACCTTGGATGTGATATACATTCAGCTCATCCACGTCATCGTTTCCATCATTATCTTGAACGGTTATGTTGTAATAGTTTATTAACAAGTCAGTAAAATCTCTAATGTCCGCTGATGTTAGTTCATAAGCAGGAGAATACATCATAATAATGCTCACTCGATGACACTTTAAAGCGCGAAGCACACGAGAAACGCAAACGCTGCTAGTCTAGGGTCTTGTGCGCTGGCGCGCTCGCCAATGTTCGGGTAGAGTCGGTTATCTTCGGGGGAAGTTTGAAGTATTGACCTAACCACACCCTAATATCTTCCCTAGCGGTATGTTTATAAATCTAAACTCCTTTTTTATGGCTGAGGTATTTTCTCCTAAGACGGCAGCTTATGAGAAAATACATCAGCCATAATTTTTTTTTTAAATCACTTAAAGGCTATTAAAATTTTTCTGTACAACAAACGGCTTACAAGATATTAGCAAAAAAACTTTAAAAAACTGGTTTTTCCCAAATATCTCCGGAACTACTAAACATATTCAAAAAGTGACAATACCGTTCGATAGGAAATTAAATTTCTCACAAAAAGTGTTTTTCGCAATTTTCGAAATATTTCCAAAAAACTCGATTTTGGAACCCGTCCACCCGATATTTTTTAGTTAGATAGTATTACATAGAAAATAAAATTTCTGATCGAAAGGTATTCTTTTAATTTTTTAATCGTTTTCGAGTTATTTATAATTAATTGATTTTTAAAATTTATGGTTTTTTGCTATCTTGAACACCGTTTGTTGCGCAAAAACATGTACAGGTACAGAAAATACTCAAAATTTCATTTTGACAGCAGAATTTAAATTTTTGATGTGGAAGTATTGATACAATCTTTAGCGGTATTTTTTTATAATTTTATGTAAACGATTAAAAAAATTTTTTCGCAGCACGTGCGCTCTCACCTTTTTGGTGCTCGGCCTTATGTTTTATCCCTTGCCTACGCCTCGGATAAAAAAAGAACGGCCTCGCACCAATAAATGTGTAATCAGCGCACTATTTTTTTCTTTCAATTAAATTCCTTAGTGTAATAACTAATAATGTATGTCAAATTTTATTTTTAGATGCTGAAAGAATCCGGATATTGGTTCGTAGATGGAACCTTCAGATCAGCTCCGCAACTATTTGCGCAAGTGTACGTCATCTTGGCAAAACGTTTTGGTAGTGTACATCCCATAATTTATGCAATGCTACCAAATAAACAGCAAAGGACTTACGAAATGATGCTGCAACTGTTGAAGCAACTTGAACCTGATTCAAACCCTCCTATGGTATCATGTGACTTTGAACTGGCTGCGATAAACGCCTTCAAGGCCACATTTCCAAATGGGCAAATTATTGGATGCTTTTTTCACCTGATGAAAAGTATTAAGAAACAGCTGGCCAATTTCAATCTTCTAAGGCAGTACAATAATGATTTTGCACTAAAATCTCGGATGATCAGCTCATTGGCATTTGTACCAATTGATTCCTTAGACGCCGCAGTCGAACAACTTGAAAATGAACTTCCACAGGATTTACAACCTTTGTTACAATGGTTTGAGGACAATTACATTGGCTGTCCTAATCGGCGGAGCAACGGGAGAAGGCCAGCAGTATTTCCACCATGTTTGTGGTCCACGTACACACGAGTTTTGTAAAATACTGATAGAACAAGTAATTATGCTGAAGCAGCTCATCGTCGGATGCAGACGGATTTAGGTATGCTCTGGAAATTTATAGATGAGCCAAAAAAGATACAGCATGGTCGCGACTTGGCACTGGAGCAGCTAATTGCAGGAGGACAACCCGATAAAAAATTAAATAAGTATTTACGAGCTGACCAAAATATTAAGATTATTGTTCAAGATTTTAGAAATAGAAATATTGTTGATTATCTTAGAAGTCTCGCTCATAATTACCAAATGGACCCTTAAATAATAGTAAATGTAAATAATTTTTTTAATTTATAAGTAGGTACATTACTGTATTCCATACTTTTTTAGTTTTCCCAATAAAGAATGCAGTGTGGGTTATATGCCTTAGTTTTATATTAAAACTATATATATATATATATATATATATATATATATATATATATATATATATATATATATATATATATATATATATATATATATATATATATATTTAATTTAGACTTTTGAATTGTAATCTGGTTTCAAACTGTAAGACATGATTTCGGTTGATTGATTGAGTTTGATCTGATTGATCTGATTGATTTGATCGAGCATAATTTGTTAGAGATTGATTGATTATTTAATTAATTAATTGATTTGTTTGTGTGTGAGAAAGATCCGAAAGAGAGAGAGAGAGAGAGCAAGAGAGAGGTGTGCATAATCTATTATAGAATATGTTCATTAGTCTATACGCCACTAGATGGCGCTAAAATCAATTTTAACTCAAAGGAGCCAGGGCGCAGACCCTGATATAAGTCCTGTCTTACAAGGCTAGAGTCACCTTATTAGAGTACAATTTTCTTTATGACGGGGCGAAGGCTTACAACTGTAAGATTAAGTTAGAACCCGCATACAATTGCACCAAGGGGGCCACGATAGGGGCGAGGGCATATACTTGTCTTACAAGATTAAGTTAGGGCTCACATACACCAAGGAGGCACAGCAATGGGGGGAAGGCCTACACCTGCCTTACAAGTTAGCATTAGGGCCCCTTATTAGAATACAACCCCAATGTATAAACAAAATTTCGCAAGGTTACAATCTGTAGATAGATATTAAAGGTATACGCATAATTGCCTAACCTCCATGCTGAACTGCCGAAAAGGCTCTTAATACAACCAAAAGGATCTTAATTGAGGGTTAAATTCCCACCAAGGGATGCAAAAGGCCCCCGAAAAGAAGCCAACATCCTGCCCCAATCCGAAGGCCTAAATGTGCCCCTCACGTGAGCAAGTACAAAAAAGACATGGCTGTCAAAAAGGCTCTTAATGCAACATTGAAATTCCATCAAGGGTTAAAAAAGGCCTCCGAATGGAAACCATAGGGGTGGAAAATACGGTCTCACACGTGGGTGTGTGAAAATAAAAGTAATTAGGGATGAAATGGGGTTGAGAAAGGCCTCCGAAAAGAAACCTTAGGGGTGGAAAATACGGTCCCCCACGTGGGCGGTCTTGTGACGTCAAAATCCAAGATGGCGCATGGTGTCTGTCTTCTACTCGCGGCTATTATCGTACAACGTCTGTAATCGCGCAAAATATTGTTCCTTTTTTGTTGCTGGGATGTTTAACTGTTTTTGCAGTTTTGAAGCCATTTGTAAATTAAAACCATATCTATTAATACTATATAATATAAATGTAACAAGTCTATGTGATTTGTGCAATATCTACAGCGCGATAAATAAATCCGTGCTCGATAGGACCAAATTTTTTGTATAAATGGACTGTAAAATGAATAACAAGAATAGTACTTACCTTTATCTTCTATAATTTGCAACCCGTCGTATGGATAGGAAAACGATTGGAAAGGGGTACTACTCTTGTGTCTTCCAATATTTCTAATTATTTGACTATATTGCACAAATCACTTAAAAACGAAACTGACCACACTTCTATTATCTTCAAAAATTTTTTGTGAATACCAGGTCATATTTGTTACGACCATCAAACCTATCTATATATTCTAACGCGAAACCTTGTCAGATAAAAAACATTAGCTTTCGAGTTCTACATAAATTAAATAAAATGAATGTAAGATTCTATAATAAACCAAACATTTCGTATAATTAAGCCGGATATCCATAATTATTAAACAAAATGTTAATGTAAACCAAACATTAACATTTACGACATAGGTGTATGTAAACTTTTCGGCTCTATATTAGTTTTGGAATTCATCTCTGAAATATTGCTGAAACGTTTTGGGACACCTTGTAGGTATATACGAGTACAATAAAGGCAGTAGTAGTACACTAACGTGTTTAACGTACTCTCTTGTAAATAAATAGCCATGCACAAAAATTTAAATTGTGTTACTTTCAATTTCAGTCCGCTTATCTGCCACTTCTGTAAATACGCTTAATTTGTTTATTGTGATAAATGTAAAATTAGAAGCTATATTACAAAAATGAACAAGGAAATAAAGTGAGCACTTTAAATTCTACTTTCTCCACAATTTAATTTAAAAATAATTCTATAACGAAACATAAAAAGAGAAACAATTTAAATTTTACATTTTTGTAAAATTTAGAACACTTTTAATTCGATTATGTACAATTACATTTTAAAATTCGTTTAAACTCATTACATTTGGTTGCCCTAATAAACCCTTTTGTTATATTGACTGTTTTGCAGTTTTCTGCATACAGAATTTTTTCATGTATTTTTTGTTACTGCAGGCTTATGTTTATGTTGCGGCATTACGATGCTAATCAACTTGTCTACATATTAAATTACCCTTGGTTTCAAATAACTTATTTATAAGGGTAAGATTACGTATGATATCCAACTTACGTATAGTCAATATACTGTACTTTCTTTATAAGTTATCACATTGTAAGGGTTGTCGTGAGTTAGAACTAATAAACGAATTAGAGATAATATAAGTTTTACGATGAAGTCAAGTAAAACATAACTCGCCTAAACATCTATTAATGAAATTCTCATGTTGTTTTTAATTTGAAAATTTGGGTAAACCAAATTTGGTTAATTTAACCTTGTTTCCAATTTAATTCCCATTTTAATTATTTGATGTTATTGTTTTCTTTTAATAATTTTAAAAAAATTATAAATTTACAAATTTTTTTTGGTTAAAAAGTTTAAATTAATTTGATTAATGAAATTGGAAAATGCTTTTTTTTTTTTTTTCCCTTTTTTTTTTTTTTTTTTTTTTCTTTTTACTTCCCCTCTTCTTCCTTTTTTTTTTTTTTTTTTCCCTTTCTTTTCCCTTTCTCCTCCCCTTCCCTTTCTTTCCCCTTCTCCTTTTCCCTCTTTTTCCTTCCTTCCCCCTTTCTTTCCCAATTTCTTCTTTTTTTTTCTTTCCCATTTCTTTTAAAACTGGTTGTTGTTGTAAATTTTTTTCTTTTCTGTTGGTTCTTTTTGTTTTTCTTGTTTTTTTTCTTTTTTTTTTCCTTTTTTTTTTTCCCTTTTTTTTTTTTTTTTTTCCTCTTTTCCCTTTTTTTCCCTCTTTTTCCTCCCCTTTTTTCTTTTTTTTTTTTTTTTCTTTTTTCTTTAATTTTTCCTTTTTTTTTTTAATTTCCTTTTTTTTTTTTTTTAATTTTTTTTTTTTTTTTTTTTTTCTTTTTTTTTTTCTTTTTCTTTTTTTTTTTTTTTTCTTCCCTCCTTTTTTTTTTTTTTTTTTTTTTTTTCTTTTTTTTTTTTTTTTTCTTCTTTTTTTTTTTTTTTTTTTTTTTTTTTTTTCATTTTATTTTAAATAAATTTTCCAATGATATAAACTTTGATTTTTTTAAATTTTTAATACATGAATTTGCACTTTAATTTTTTTTTAATTTCTTAATAAACATATCAATAATTTGTTTTTTAATTTAAAAATCCTATAAAAAAATCAACTAACTGAATGTTTCTCTTTTAATATAAAATAAAATTAATTTTTTTATATAAATGTTAATTAATTTATATAATCCTAATTATTTTTATTCAAAAAATTTATTAATTTGAAAACTCATAATATAAAACTAATTGATATAAAGTTTTGTTCAATAATACTTCCAAATATTTTTTTCAAATTTAAATATAAATTTGTATTTTATTAAACATTCAATTTCATAAACAAAATTAATTTAAATTTTTTTTCTTTAATTATTATTTAAATTTAAAAGTGTTTGATTTCCTAATATTTATATTTTAAAACCTCTTTTTTAATTTGAAATTTTTGTTTACATAGTACATTAGTCCGAAATACATAATCTTTAAACTTTCTTAATTGTTCTATTTCATAAAATTAATTTTGAAGGATAAAGTACCTAACTATAAAATAATTTGAAAGGGTTAATTATATTTCAGTTATAAAAAATTGAAAAAATTATTTTAAAAAATTTTTTCTTTATTTTATCAAATTCAAAAAAGTTAACCTTATTAAATTTTTTGCTTCATTATTTCACTAAAATCGCATTCTTTGATTTCAGTTGAAAAATAAAAATTTTATTTCAAAATTTAAAAATAAAGCTCCAAAATATTCTTTAATATTTTGGAAGGTGATAACTTTAAAAATTTAATTTAAACTTGATTATTTTAAAAAAGATTAAGTTAATCTTTCAATTTTAAAACTCAAATAACTTTTATAGAAATTGTTTTTAATTTTATTACACCATGGAAAAATTAGGCTTATAAATTAAAAATTAATCTTTTCAAGGTAAATTTTAAGTTTTTATTTTTATGTTTGTTCCTTCTTTGAGTTAATTTTAAAGTTTATATATTCAATGGTGCGGAACTATTAAAAAAATTTGTATAATTTTAAGAATCTTTGAATCAAAATAAAAAATTCTTTCAAAAATTAATTTTAATTTTTTGTTTAACAAAATTAAGGTTTCAGTATGTTTGAAAGTTGAATCCATCTTTTTTGAGAAATTATAAAGTTGTTTTAAAATTGTTGGAAAAAGGGAAAAAACATAGTAAGCTATAATCCTAATTTTTCATATTTTCTACAGTGTTTCTTCAAGGTCATCACATTCCTACGTCCAAGTAAACTTTATCAAGGATCATCTTCAAAGGTCACCTCGGCCATGTAAGCCTCTTCAAGGTCATGCTTGAGTCCTTCAAGGTCACTAGAAAAGTTACAGATTGGATTGTCCTGAAGGTCATTGCCCTCTCCAAGAAAGTCTATGCATGTTTCAAGCAATGAACAAAGACGATCCATTGTTGGTCAGTTCAATCTCAATTCTGAAAAATCAAGAACAAAGGGGATTGTTCAAAGTCTATGCTTTCAAGGTCCTGAAAGAACAAAGACATCTATTGTTCAGTTAAAAAGATTGTTATCTCAATTCTAGGAAATCAATAACAAAGGCGATGCATTGTCAACGCTTAAAGTCTATCTTACAATTTTCAAGGTAAAGAACAAAAAGCGATTCATTCTTCTGGTCAAGTTATAAAAATAAATTGTTATCTCAATTCTAGGAAATCAAGAACAAAGGCGATGATTGTTCAAAGTCTATGCTTATAATTTTCAAAATAAATGAAAAAAGACGATTCATTGTTCTGGTTGATTTATAAAAATAGATTGTTATCTAAATACATCTCTTTCAAGAACAAAGGCAATCCATTGTCAACCTTAAAGTCTATGTTTCAAGGACATGAGAGAACAAAGACGATCCATTGTTTTTTAGGTTATCTAAAACTTAAATCCTCAAAGTTTCCCGGTCTCAAAAGTTTGCATGTTTCAAGGCCACGTCAATGGTCAAAACAGGTAGTTTCCTAAAACAGGGTCCGTTTCCCAAAACAGGTAACTGTTTTCAAGTTTCCCCATGAGAACAAAGAGATTCATTGTTCAGGTCGAAAATAGATTGTTATCTAAATTCCAAAATCAAGAACAAAGACGATGCATTGTTCAAGGTCGGTTCAAATGCTTACAATTTTTAAAGGCCCATGAAAGAACAAAGACGATCATTGTTCTAGTTGATTTATAAAATAGATTGTTATCTAAATACATCTCTTTCAAGAAAAAGGTGATCCTTTCAACGATTTAAAGTTTATGCTTATAAGGTCACCCTCTGAAAAAGACGACCATTGTTCAGTTAAAATAGATTGTTATCTCAATTCTGGAAATCAAAACAAAGACGATGCATTGTTCAACGTTCAAAGTCTATGCTTACAATTTTCAAGGTCACACGAGAAAACAAAGACGATTCATTGTTCGGTTATTTAAAAAAGAGATTTTATCAAATCGTTTAAAGTTTATTAAAGGTCACATCAAAGAAAAAGAATCCATTGTTCAGTTATTCTAAAATAGATTGCAATTCTAGGAAATCAAGAAAAAGACGATGCATTGTTCAAAGTCTATGCTTATAAGGTCACCTTGAAACAAACGATTCATTGTTTTGGTTAGTCATAATTTGAAATTCGAAACAAGTAAAATGTTTTTTATAAAATTTATTAAAATATTGGATAAAAAATCGATTTAAGTAAATATACATATTATGGGAAGTTTGATGTATTAACTTAATACCTTTGCTGGATCATTAACATTTGGTCCTAAAAACATGCTCATTTCTAGTGTTTAGTCGTAGTGCGGTTGTGGACAAGTAAAGTCATGAAAAAGCAATAAAATCACTCCTGGATACTTCATGTAATAACAATATGAATAATAATTTAACATTTTGTTGTTCATGCTGTCAAAATAGTGATTAGTAGTAGTAGGGCAAAATGAAGAGAAACAAGATGAAGGTTATTCGACTGGTCATCATCATTTCAACATAGGGCTGAGGTGTATAAACAGGCAGCTAATGAATACTTAATCGATTGTGCTTCCTATAAACTATCGAACGATACGCATATTGAAATTGGATACAGTACACCCTTAACCTTGCACCAGTAGTGCGTATGGGAATTGGAACAACGGGATTAGACGTGAAGGAATGGAATGAACTTTTAAGATGGTATTCATACGTAGAAATACAATTTTTCCGATCCCAAGAAATTGAAAGCCAAATTGATTGGTCACATGTAAACGAGGAGGATATAATACATGAGCAAGATTACGAATCTCTATCTAGCAATCTCGGTATTTATTACAATTGGGAATTGCTTAAAGGATATGAGAGAATTTTGAAAACTGTTATGATAGAAAACTACAACTGTTTTCGTTTACATTCAATCCCATAACATAGAAGAACTATTCGATTTGAAGGATATAATAAGCTATAGATTGGAATTTCTTGAATCTTACAATCTGGTGTGTTTCTATGAAAATTCATACAAAGTGGTTGACTACCGTCGTTTTCGTGAGGGGAAAAAGGAATTTTGGTTGATGATGAAAATTTAATAAAACATTAAATGATGTTTAATAAATTTGCCAAGTTTATTAATTTAATTTACAAATAAATTTTTAAATTTGGAAAATTACCCTTATCCCTAAGGTAACAATTTATAAAAAAAGTTTTTAGGAATTTTAATAATAAATACCCTAATTCCCTTCCAAGGGTGGAACAAAATTAGGAAAGAAGCCGGGAAGGAAAAGTGCCAGGTGGTTTTAAGTGAAAATACTAACAATAAAATTTTGGGTTGGGAAGCTTTAAACCCAGACCAAATTAGGTCCGGTCAAAATTAAAATGAAACAAAGAAAAATTTGGGATGGGGTTTAAACCTCGGTCCAAAGAAGAAAAGGTGAAAGTTTATTGCATGTACGGAAAACAATTTAGAAAGAAAAGAAAGCTAACGGAGATTTGACACTTTGTCAGCACTGTCAACGGCAAAACGTGTGTAAAAGGTTGGGGAAAGAAAAACATTAAAGTTCCTAGAGTAATCTTCTTTAGCTGGTGGTGCATCGGAATTAAAAGCAGTCAATGATGCAAAAATGCCAAAAATTGCAAGAGGAACATCGCGCCATAATCGATGATGGAATCGATCGCTGGTGGCGCATTTATCTAAAACCATACAAATCTGGCGGTGCATTATACTTAAAACCGTTTCCAAAAACTGAGTAGATTACCCGAAAGAGCGTTAACAGATATTGATTTAAAGAAATACAAAAATGTACCATACTTTAGGGGGTATTTTTAGAGAATAGCCTGCCTAAATTACCACAGAAAAATGAATCTGGAATCATCAACTTAGATAGTCAGAGTGGACCGGGTACACATTGGGTTTTCTACAAAAGCGTGGTGAAAAGGTATGGTATTACGATAGTTTCGGTAATCTTCGACCACCAGTTGAAGTGATTAACTACTTTCGGGGATGTAAAATTTATTATAATTACAATCAAGATCAGGAATTTAATAGCATTATTTGCCACCTATGCCTACAATTTCTATATAAATAATCGACATAACCTTAAATTTTCTTTTCCAAAAGTTATGTAAATCAATTCAGTTTAGAAGGTTGTTTAACAATAACATTAGAAATTTTGGGAAATAGTTTTATTTTGGAACTTCATTCCAAAGCATTGAAAATTTAACGGGCCAAGATTAGATTTTATTTTAGAAACAAAATCCCACGAAAATTTTTATTCCAAACAACTCCTTAAGTTAGATAAAAGTTCTTTTGAAATTTCAAAGATACCCACCGAAAATTTTTATTAGGGAAAAAAAAGCAATGTTTAAACATTCTTTGAATCCAAATTTAATTAAAAATAAGCATTGGGGCAAATTTGGGTTTTGAAAGGCCTAAAGGAATATTAAAAGGAACGTTTCCTACCCTCGGGTTAACTTTAAATAAATTAAACCAACACTAATTTTGAAATCAAACATTAATAAAATCAATCAAAGGAAAATCAAAAGGGTAATTAATTGACTTTTGGTAACCCTTCAGGTACGTTTGGAATAAAAAATTCCAAAACACCAATTATTTAAAAAAAACAAATAATCATTAATTAACAATTCAAAAATTACAAATCAAAAGGGGATTAAAGTTTGGTGAAAAACCATTAAACGGTTTAAACGCTTTTAAAGAATTAAAATATTTGGGTTCTCGAAATTTAAATTTTTACCAAGGACAATTCATCTTTTTACAAAAACCCAACAATCATTTGATTAACAATTGGGTTTCTTTTTAAAATCAATTTGGATTTTAAAAATTTGAGGAAGAAAATTAAAATTGTTTAAAGGACTTTTTTAATAAAAAAATGATCTCTTTAAAAATTTTTAAATTTTTGAAAATAATGAAAAGTTTAAACTTTTAAAATGTTATTTTTTTAACAATGGTTTTCATTAAAAGTAAGTTGAATTTAAAAAATTTGTTTTAATTGAACAAGGGTTTTCTTTGTTAAAATGAAATTTTGGCCTTCTTAAAAATTTGTAAAAAATGTAAAAATTAATTAATAAAAAATTTTTTGGTTATAAAAAACAATCATCCCTTTTAAAATTTTTTAATAACCCTTTAAACTTAAAATACTGAATAATTAAAATTTTAAAATTAATTTGAAATGTGTTATAAAAAAGGTTTCCATAAATTTCCTAGGTTTCTTCAAAAGTATTGGAATTTAAAAATGCAATTTTAATTAAAAGGATTTCTTTTTAACAAGAAACTTTTATAGTTTTCTTAAAAATAAGTAAAAAAGAAAAAGGAAAATTAATTAACCAATTAATTTAAAATTTTTGAAGAAATTTTATATTAAAAGAATACCCTTTGGAAATCCCTTTAAATTACCTTAAAATTAATTTCATCACAACAAGACAAACATTAAACCATTTTTCAAAAAAGGTAACCATTTTTGATGAAATGGCAAAATTTTAAATCAAATTAACCACCTATTTGGTAATGGGGTTTCTAAGTATGGAATTCCGAAGAAATTGATTTTAATTCAAAGAAGGATCAAACGCTACTTATGGTAGTTTTTGCAAAATAACCTAAAAAAAATTAAGGAAAATACCAACAACCCTTAATTTCCCCAAACTTCCTTTTTGAAGGAAAAAGAATTCGTTATGATTTTAAGGGGTTAAAATTACCGTTTGCCCCGAAATCCAAAATAAAATCAACCAACTTAAAAAAGGGATAATTTTTATTCCAACAAGGAAAAGGCAAAGCTTAAGGCCAAATTTTGGTCACCAAAAATAGAACCTTAAAGTAAGAATTCGATTAAGAAAATGGCCGGAAAAAAATTACCAATTTTGAACCCATTATTTGGAAATAATGGAGGTTATTCAATGAATTAAATCGTCCAAGATTTGTTGGATTTCTAAACGAATAACCAAAAACTCAACAGGTGACTTAAATTGGGAAATAACCTAAATTTAAAAATTTCCAATGGAAAGTACATTAAACCCCTTAGGAATGGAAAAATTAAATTGTTTAAAAATAAAAAATTTGTTATTACTTTGTTTCCATTTCTCCAATAAAGATGAAATTATTGCCAAAACAAAAACTTCCAATTAAAATCATGACTTTGATGAAAAGTCTGGTACTTCAAAACAGGGATTTTTTAATAGTAACGTGGATTATATGTGGCCCCTCAACTCGGAAAACAAACGCAATGATTTTTGCTTACTGAAAAAGGTTTGAAATTTAAACATGTATACGTATATAAGTCATTAAATCAAAACAAGTACAAAACTTTCAGGAAATCCTACTTGATAAAGGAATGGATTTACTTCAGTAATCAAATTGTTAGCCAATTGTGAAAACAAACTTATCTTTTCTTTGATGATATCCCTGTGAAAACAAAATAACATAAGGGCATATTTTTGTATTTAAATAACGATATTGATTGTTTCTATTTGGGTCAAACTTACAGTAAAATTCCAAACAATTAATTCGTGACAATCAATTAATTATATTAGAAACAAGATGGTTCCTAAAATTTATAGGATCATATCCCCACCTAAGCATGACATTGTTTCGGGATTGTGTTTAAAGTGCTATAGATCCGTTTGGGTTCATAGTCATAAATAAGGATGCTGAAGTCAATAATGGTCGCTATAGGAAAAGGTTTGATGAATATATAATACCTTAGTATTTCAAGTGGTTTAGTATTTACACATCCGTTTAGGTTTAACAGTTTTGCCACAATGGATAATAAGGAGATGATATTAAAGCGAAAAAATTATTCAGGCTCTTAAAATAATACAGCAAAATACAACAGTTTAAAACTCCCGCATTGATAATGAAAGAACGTTTGAAAGTACTTATAAACCTCTAATAGAACCTCTAACTGAAATAGCGAATAAAATGCATCCTGATAAAAAAAAAGGGTTTAAAAAAACCGCCTTTGTTCATATTTGAAGAAATATAACCATTAACCCACACTCATTAGCAAGAAGAAAGCCCCTAATCAACTTCCGTTTTCAAATAAATCCCCCTCCTCGTACACCACCTTTCCTAGAAACATCTTTTGTAGGAGAGATTAAAAGGAAGAAGAACCTCTTAGTATCCGATGATTCCTTAATGAACCCATCTCTGAAAATTTCTCGAGCAGTACCAGAATTACCTCGTATATATGTTGAACGTATTTGAGGGATCTTGAAGGGCATTGATCACCTTATGGAGTCCTACGACCCAAAACAGACAAATGGGACAATTGGTAATACCCCCATCACAATTAAAGGAAAGGATATGATCATTAAGGTGTCACGTATAAAGGGACTCCAGGTTTATATGATCTGCTTATTATGAATGAACCCATTTAAATCTAGTAAATTCAAAGGATAGAAAGAATTATAAACGTATTTTAGGCTACGAATGTTTAAGGCGAGATTATGGAAGTGGACAGATTCGAGGAAGCCGCAGCAAAAGTATACACAAATAATCAAACCCTTGCTGTCATCACCCCAATCAAGGAGGTGGGCTATGTTTTTAAGGAATTAACAAACAGGCCGATTGAATATAAATATTGGAATGATGTACATGAACTAATTCGTGATCTAGAAGTATTGTGGGCAGAAAAATTGGCTGGAAACACCGGTGTCGTAAATGAATAATATCAATTGTAGAGGAATTGTATGAAGATGGATACATTGAAAGACCAAACACTAGTTTTTAAACAATATAAATCAGAATGCATTGATGTCGACATATCAAACTAAAATGCCCTTGATAAATTTGGACGGTTCACATGCCCAGTATCAATTTAAGAAATTAACCCCTCAGTTTCAATTTTGATGATAATCAATTGATATCGAGAATAAGAGACTCAGCAATGTTGCCAACCCCATAGATCCTCAAGATGTCATCACCAAGCAATACTATTTATCAACAATTTGAATTTGGATGGAAACCGTTTGACCCAGTTGGCGGATCCGGAAGAGATGGTGATGCTATAAGTAAAGGATACCTTGATTTTTGTCTGCAAGCAATTCAAAAGCTTTAAAGGAACTTTAACGCTTATCTAGTGTTGGAGGAAAAACTACATCAACTTAAGAAATTGTGGATCATGTCCAAATTACAACTCGTCAATTTGCACAAACCCCAAGAAAAATTTTTAAACGAAGGCCACAATAATTAAGGGTTGATGACCTCTGGCAAGCAGATTTGGCCGAATTTAACACATATGCCAAACAAAATAAGGGCTACAAGTATATTTTAGTAATTATTGACTGTTTTTCGAAATACTTGGGACCAAAGGATTAAAAACAAAAACGGGCTTAGTTGCCAAGGCCAAACAATCTTCAAAACGGGCCGGAAACCTTCAATTTGCAGACAGATGCAGGAAAAAGAATTCTTACTACCATTACTCCACCTTATAGCACAAAGAAGGGCAATTGCGGGAACGGTTATCAGGACCTTAAGTCTGCTCTATAAAGTCATTCAGCCTACAGGGTAAATATAAATGGATTGATACAATTGACACCGTAACGATGGATTATAACAATCGTAAGCATAGAACTACAGGAATGAAGCCCAAAGATGTCGGTAATCATACAAAGCTAGAACACACTCAAAAAATATTGATAGGAATCGTTATTTGTGGGTGACATAGTACGAATCAGTAATTTAAAATATTTTCGCTAAAGGATACACCCCCAATTGGTCAAGTGAACTATTCAAGATTGTGAAAGTTTGCATTACTAACCCAACCACCCATGTTGGAGGACATGAAAATCCCTGTGCTGGGAGGCTTTTATGAACATGAATTACAGAAAACAAAGTATCCGGATGTGTACCTTGTGGAAAAAGTGCTTCGCTCCAAGAATAATAAGTTATTCGTAAAGTGGTGGGGATTGGATGAAAGATCATGGATCAATAAAAGAAGATTTAGTTTTATAATATAGCTGTGGGATTGTAACTTTTAGATGAATTAAAACCACATAAAAATTATAATTGTATTTATTTAAATATTACATCATCTTATATAGTAAACCAAAAGTATTTCTATAATCGTTTAAATTACTGGAGGCCATATCCCCGAATCTGGTCCCATCTCCATCCCAAGCAGGAATCACCTTTCTCAATGTTTTCCAAAATCCAGGGTAAATTTTGTGGTGTTCCTCATTTTCCCACGGTTGAAACTTATATGTAATGTTTTGTTCTAATAATACTTCAATTAAAATAAAGGCACTTGTAATTAGCATAATATGCTGCTGTCTCGATACATTCACTTATAATAAGAAAGTGTCTTTATAAACAATATTTTTGCTAGCATTTGTACACAATGAATCACCCCATAATAACTTGTATATGTACATTTTAAGGGGTATGTCACCAAGTAAATTCATGTCATCTAAAATCCTATCTACATCATTAGAGGTTAACGAACCTTTATCGGTACACAATTTCGTAAAACTTTTAACAGTATTGTCTAAGCTAATTTTTCTATCAAATAATGTCTTAATAATTACTTCATTTGCACACTTTGAGTTTATAGCACACCAGTTAAAACACTCATCGGGAATAACAATATGTTGCAATATATTCAATATAAATGTATAGTTTTCAGGAGGGTCAAAGAACGCTTCAGGTACTTTTTGTAGATTTGATCACTACTGCCTGCAGCTCTTCCTGCAAGCTGTCCTGAAGACTGCTCATTGTTTACTGAAAGTTGTACCCCAGGGTCTAGTATCAGTCAAATCAAAATTGACTAAGGGTTCATCATCATAAGGATTAAGTATGACTTTATTTTGTTTAATGGTAAACACATCATGTTTCTTTGATCTTATGAGGTGTTGATAGCGCCTTATTACGCCACCATCAAATAAAACCTGTTTATAATCATTAATCGTGATCTGCCTCACCGCTTTGTAGAACCCTTTTATTTTTTTACAACCTTTTCATCAACCGTGTAAGCATACATTTTTGCACGAAGTCCTACAAATTCAACCATAATTTTGCCATGATTTTCATCTTTCATTAAGCCGGGGACCTTTTTATTTACTAATGGGAGTCCAAAGATGTTGTCGGGACTATAATCAGATGTATCGAATTTATCAATGTCCTCTTTAATACATTCATAGATATCGGGAACCGAAAAGGCGTATATGAGACTATCCGTATCCGTGTACAAGAGCTTAGCACTATTATGGAACTTGGGTAGCGTGTAACCGTAATGAAAATTATATAAAAAAGTTTTTGAAACGTCTAAAACACTGAATCCTGCATATATAGGTTTATTGAAATATACTTCAAGCTTATTCATTTGAATGATAAATATCATTTCAAATATTGTACAACTATGAAAATTTGGTTTTGATATGTAAAAGCACCATAGCGACCCTCCCATTTTTACTAAACGTATATCCTTATGCTTACGTACATTTTCCATCAGCTTCCCGAAAACACTATTAATCATTAATTTATAGAAATTTTTATCGAATTCATTTTGAGATTGCTGACGCATGGCTGTATTTAAATCTATATATTTTTTTAACCACGGGGACTGTTTAAAACGTAATATACGGTGTACTTTTACCAACTTCAATCCATATTTTAAATATACTTTTAAATTTCTGTAATGAATTACATAATTACGTTTTGGATACAAGGTAAGCAGTAATTTTTTCATTTTGGAATCAGGCGTGGGTGGAACCATATGTTCGGGTGCCAGCGGTAGATCACTGTGACTCTCATGTAATTCTATAGGATAGTCTAAATCACACTCGACTATATAACCAATTTCCGAATCATCAGGATGGTTTATTAAATCTAAACTTTCAAAATTAGCTTCATCAACAAAAGAAAAATCGCCAAATGGTAGAAATTCTGACATGGCGGCTCCATATAAATTATTCACGTCGTAGTACATTAAATACACACTTTCGGAGGTGGGATCAAATTTTTCCCCATGTACTTATTGTTAGCTTTAGCATAACCGATTTGAACATTGAGCTTCTAATCCCTCTCTCAATAAACATTAGCATATCAATGTCTGTAAAAATTCTAACTTTACTTGTGTAATTTTAAGCATAGCATCGAATGCTAAACCGGGAGCTGTATAATAGTGCAGAGGATCAAGCTCGTAAGTACTTAAACAAGTTTGCCTAAAGTTTTTACTGCTAAAAAGTAGAACGTCTGTTTTAGATACAAATCCAGTACTCCCTAACGATTTAATACTAAATTTGTTCCAAACGTTAACCGCATGCGCAAAACTCTCATCACTGATTCCCTCATTATTAAGATGACTGAAAATGCTTCTTTGGGGGAGCGTGGTCTCGTTTAATTTATCCCACGTATCAATATACTCATAAAACACACCTTTGCGAACTACTAGAGAAAATTCCTCCTCATTGTTGCAACTAGCGCGGGAAATAATTTTTTTACTATCCTCCAAATAGTCTGACAACTTTTCAATACTACTGCTCATAAATCTGAAAGAGTCAATAAATCTAAATTTAATTTTGGTGCCTTCCATTACCTTCGTAAAAGAGATATATCTTTCTTTGTTTATGGGCAGCAGTGAAATCAAACCGGGAACACTAGCCAATTCTCTAATGATGAAATGAGAATCATAACCTGATAAATTATGGAACACAACTGGCAGAATGTGGGAATCTGTATAGTTTAGGTTACACGCCTGGTGCGCTGCTCCCCGAAATGCTCCCGTAAGATGATTATGGTCTCTAACTTTTATATCAGAATTAGTAAATGGTTTCCGACAAATGTGACAAATCGTGGCGCTTTCAAATTGCTCAACCTGACAGACTTAAAGTACCCATTGGAATAATTTGATTGATTATTTCAGTAGCCCAATGTGCAATACTTTGAAGCTCGTTAACAAACCATTGAATGCAATCCTTTCCTCTATAAAGCCTAAATCGAGATAAAGAATCATCATATGAACACTTCAAATAGTAAAATGCTGAAAGGTGTGTGTTTGGAGTGAAATAGAGTATTACCTTCGATACCATTTGCACACTTCTCTAAAATACTTTCTAAATCGGCATAAATGACAAATGGTACCTTTTCTTGGAATGCGAAATTTTTGAACTGTAAATTCATTTCCGCTTCGGTAGGCAGCCTAGTAGAGCATTGATTAAGTTGACTGCAATATGTTAAATGTTTTTCTAAAGGCCGTCAGAAAAAATGATTCAAAACCTTAACAAATTAAATTTCTTATGACCATCCTTTGATATTTGTTTTGAAAATAAAGCTGACATATTTTTAATCCATTGAAATGGTATACAGTGTTATCCCCCAGAAAGTATTAAAAGATTTATGGGTTCTTTATCGCTTTGCTGATTACTCAATACAAAGGGTGCAACTTTTTTACCATTTATACAGTACAAATTAATTGCGAGGTTGTTTAGTTTCTCAAATTTTTTACATCATCCAGCTGAATGGGAAGGAATTGAATCATACTTCAAAACATCTCTAAAATGAGGATAACTTTGAATTCCGTTTACGCTGCCGGGATATAATGCCGAAACAACGGCCCACAGGAAGCAATACTCATCGTTATTTTTAACATTAACAACAGCACGCTTTACTGCTATGAAGCGAGGAACTTTAACATAGGTTGAATGACCGCCTCTAAATGGGACATAGCTATTGATATTCACTTTTAAATGTAAGACTTCATGTACTGCCCAACCGGAATCCCTTTCAGAAAACTCCTCTAATTTTATCCGTAACTTATCATACACGTTTTCATTGTACCATACACGTACATTGGTTGAAATATCAATAACGCATTTTTTTGTGGCAAAAGTCTTCAACTCAATACTATGATTTTGGGGTTGCATGAAATTGCAGCCTAAGACCACATTTACCTTTAGCATATATTGCCTTAACATTAATTTCACGTTACGTGCAAAACTATTATATGTGTTTAGTAAAAATATCAAAGGGTCCTAAATGTTTGACATATTGATTATAATTCCCGTAAGCAACCTACCATTAAAACATGAGTCTAGGGGGTACCAACGTAATTTATGCATACCTTTTTTTTATTGACAATTCCACTAAACCTTCTCTGAAGCGTTCTTTAACCGTCTCAATCTAACCAAACACTTGAGCAATGCTAAATTGCTCTCAAGCAAACAAGCTTTCATTGGTCTCATAATAAATTTTATGTTTAATTATATCTTGCAATAGCTTGATATTGGTGTTAACTATACGGATGTGCCTGGCAAATTCCTTTTTTGTTTTCAATAAGGGAACAATGCGCTTTGTTAAATTAACCATCTCACTACTACTTGGCATACTCATAGCTAGCAATAGAACACACGTAACAATGAACTTTTAACAAATTGCTCTTCACAACGGTTCTAGTCACGATTGTAAAATATAATGCAAAAAAGCAAAATAGTTACTCTTTACGTTTAACAAATTGCTCTTCCGGTTTACAATAAAACTTTAGTCACGATTGTAAAAATATGATGCACACACTGGTGATTAAGTAATAATAGTTGCTTTTTACTTTAGGTAATTTGTTGTTGTGACGATTGTAATGTATCGACTGACGTGGGACTGTTCTTTATCTACTTATATAGAGATAAGATCGGGTAAGGTCGGATAAGTTCGGATCACCTTTTCATAAGCTACGACTCAACAATGAATCGTCTTTGTCCTTTTACCTTAAAATTGTAAGCATAGACTTTGAACCGTTGAAAATGCATCGTCTTTATTCATGATTTCTGAATTTTTACACTCAGAAAACAATGATCGTCTTTGTTCTTTTACCTTGAAAATTGTAAGCATAGACTTTGAACCGTTGGATAAACAATGATCTTTGTTCTTGATTTCCTAAATTTTATCTCAGCCAAACAATGAATCGCCTTTGTTATCAGATGTGACCTTTAAGCATAGACTTTGAACCGTCGGCTATATTCTTTGTTCTTGATTTCCAAATTTAGAAGCTATGACTCAAAAAACAATGATCGTCTTTGTTCTTTCATTGTTGAAAATTCTATTTGAAAATGGGCCCCTTTGTTCTTGATTTCCTAATTGAGATGTGGTATTCGACCTGAACAATAGATCGTCTTTGTTCTCATGAACTTTGGAAACAGCTATCTGTTTTGAAACGGACCCTGTTTTAAACATGTTTTAGAAACGGCTACCTGTTTTTAAAGGCTACCTGTTTAAACCACTTCACTGTTTTCTGACCAAAGTAAACATTGCTTGCCTTGAAACATGCATAGACTTGCTTGAGACCGACAATGACTTTGAGGATACAGCTGATGTGTATGATAACCTACAAAACAATGGATCGTCTTTGTTCTCTCAGGGCCTTTAAACATAGACTTTGAAGCGTTGACAATGCATCGTCTTTGTTCTTGCTTTCCTAGAATTGAGATAACAATCTATTTCTAACTGAACAATGGATCGTCTTTTTCATTTTCTGTGACCTTGTAAGAATAGACTTTGAACCGTCGACAATGCATCGCCTTTGTTATTGAAAAAATTGAGATAACAATCTATTTTTAGAATAACGGAACAATAGATAGTCTTTGTTCTTTCATGTCCTTGAAAGCATAGACTTTGAACCGTGGAACAATGCATCGTCTTTGTTCTTGATTTCCTAAATTTCAAATATGACTCAGCCAAAACAATAGATCGTCTTTGTTCTCTCATGGGCCTTGAAAGCATAGACCTTAAACAATGGGCTTTGTTCTTGATTTCTCAGAATAGGGCGTGGCCTTGAAACATGGATAGACTTGCTTGAGACCGAGGGCAATGACCTTCAGGAATAGATGTAATTGACGTGGACAATCTAGTAACTTTTTGACTTTTAGTGACCTTGAAATCGTGCAAGCATGACCTTGAAAGGGGTTATAGCACGTGGCCTTACCTTGAAATGATGACCTTGATAAAACTTACGTACAATGTTGACCTTTAAACACTCGTAGAAAAAGTATAGTAAAAAGTGGATCAGGATCCGTATAGCTATACTACTAACATCTTACCACCTTAATTCCATTATAACTCAACTAACATCATTTACATGTAAGCTGAACAGAGAAAAAGGCAAAAAAATGTTGCTTAATGCGTTGATTGTCAATTTAACTTTATTCGCAGACAGTGAAACTTTGCCTAAAGGTCAGCTAGTCTATCCTAGTCAACCCACCAGAGTTTCAAACTGAGGTCGATCAGACAATTTAATCATCCAAGTTAGGCAATTTCATCTGAACTCTTGCTCGAGAGCTTAAACATTTGTGTTAGAGTTGCAGTTAGGGCGAATATTTTCCAAGAATTAATGCTCCAGATACAAGTATGTCGACCGTTTATGAATTTTAAACAGTTTGGCGATAAGGTAGCGTTTATCGATTAACAAAATTTTCTATAGTGCTTGGTCAAGCATTTTTTTCAAATCCAACGGCAATTGTCTCAACTTGTCTCTCATAGTGAGTTCCAAGATATTCTTTTGATCAGGCAAATCCTACCTGTAATTTGCTGTACCTAATTGGAAATCCTTTGGGGACGCTGGGGGCTTCTTGCCTTGCAGTGAAGTCTGTGTTAATGGCAGAAGGGAGCGTTACTCGTGTCGAGGAAGAACAATACAACAGAGCTGTACGTTTGCCGAGACTACTGTATTAAAGAGAATAATACTTAAGAGCTTTGTCACGTGGTCCGAAGAAAATTATCGAGATTTAGTCAACGTCTTACAAACAATGGAAGAGGCCTTCCAGTCATTACTGGAGACTAGCTTACAAGACACTCTAGTGCCAATTTATCCTGCATTAGACAAGATTAATTAAGCAAGGTACCTTTATCCTATGTATTATTCCGAAGTGACCTACTTGCAAGAAACTGATCCGACTCTATATAACCATTTTTGCCATAGAGGCATTTTCTAAAATGCATGTGGGTCAGACTATTGAGCAAACAGTAAACAAAGACATTCAAACAAGGGGTACAAAAAGGTTCAGTGTAAAACCATTGACAGTAGCACATTATTTGACAAAAGTCATAGATTTTTCAAAAGACTACTTAGAGAAATACAGAAGAACGGTTGATAGTGCAAATAAATGGAGAAGGAGCTCTTTTCAACGGCTAAGTTTGCTAGTTTTGGCAAACAGAAATTATTTATGTTTTCAAAACTTTCAAGCAACAAGACTAATAATTTTAAACATCAATATGAGAAAATTTTCAATACATTTAATATGTACACTTTGTCGTACGTGACACGCTTTATAGAAAAGCTTAACTTTGTAACTCAGTGTATCTATTACGCTTCCTAACGGTCACTCTATGAACTGGAACAGCTGTGTGTAGTTGTATTAGATCTTTTTTCCTAAAACTCTGCGATAATATATTACAAAGATGCGAGCGTGGTCGACATTAGTGGGACACATGAAGAAGTTAAGGTAATACGACAGAATTGATAATAGTAAACGAGGTTTAGCCAAGACTTAATCTTGAAATTAACGGTTAGGTTAGGAGTTTTGGGGAAAACATCAGCGCGCCCGGAAAAACATCATTTCAGAAATACGTTGTATGTGTACTTGTGTTCACTAAGTACTAAGAACTTTTAGTTATTTTCACCATTAACTTTGAATTATTATTAAAAAAATGCGCACGAGTGAGCAGCATTTACATCTTGATATACTGACGCTGTTGCTACATTTCAGATTGGTAAAAAGATATGTAACAGTAACGATGATTTCATCGGCGTTAAACCTCATTAACGTTTGTTATATGACTGATTTTTCTAAACTTAGTTATAATTTATTTACAAAGGCTTTTTTCTAGTAAGCTGATATAATTGCATGTTGAATTACTTCTTTTAAACTTCATATTTTTGACCTTCCAGTTTTTGTTACTTTTTAATCTTTTTAGTCTGATTGGTATCTACAAGGTTATGTTGTATGTTTGATAGCTTATTACATAGTTTATTACAATTTAAATTCTGTCGGTGTATCCACATTCGAAATACTTTAAGCTATATTTTATTTCCGATAAAATTATAAGGAAACGAACTTTAATATTGCACGTATAAAAAATTTTCATGTACACAACAGCCGGTTATTAAGCTCAAAACATTTTATACTACCCCCATTTTTCCGATTAATATTTGTTTCATTTGATGTTCCGTAGCGGATTAAAAAAAATGTTTCTTATTAAATCAAACTCATACACCCGATTTGATCATTTCACAAAACACTAATAGATACAAGTTGATTTGTTTTAATTTACTTAAATTCTTAAACCGTAGAAATACTAATTGAAATAAATCATCCAGGTTTACAGAAACAGATTTAATGGCATTTGTGCACAAAATCTACTAGTTGCATCCCAGGTGGTTATTTGTTCTCATTCCTTCTGCTTATAAGGGAAAGGATGTAAACGTTTTCAACTTAAAAACTCCTTTTATATATTTAAGAAATTGCAAGGAAAACATTCCTTAATAATTTTACTGAAAACATTTCCTCTCATTTACCCTAAATTGAGTTCTCAACAATAACCAATTTTCCTAAAATTAAGGTCAATTAACTTCATAAAGATAAGTTTCCTTAATTCCTTAATTCTAAGATCTAATATCAATATCAACAATGTTATATTGCACCTTAGGAATTGAACCTAAAAAACCGTATTTGCGAATATTAAAGAATATGGTTTGAATCTAAAATAATAAAATGTAAATATTATAGGTACACCTACGAATGTTACAGTATTTGTTAATTAAAATGAGGAACAGTAGCACGTGTTAAATGAGATTCATTTCATAACAAAAGTTTAACACTGTAGTACAAATGTCGTTTAAATGTCTAATAATTCAAGCCTTTCCTTGGCTACTTATTACATCAATATAATCAAGATAGATTTATTTTTAAAAATTACAGTGACTTTCATGTAGTTAAACGCATTACCGCGAGGCTCTCGTACTTTCAAAGCATTTCATCAATAATGTTGAATTTAAAATGAGTGCAAACTAGTCTTTCAGATATGAGGAAGATGATACAATTTACAGATATACGAAATAAGCTTTACTCTATGACTGAATTTGTAGTTTTTTTGATAAATTTTTAAATAAGTTAAAAAAACCAGGTCGGCTCTCGTTGTAATTGAGTGTGCCATGAGGTCAATTCCCGCATATGACATTGCGTATTCTAAATTTTATAATAGGTTTTAGTGAGACACAGCTTTGAGTAAACGCGAAATTAAAATTAAATGTTAAAATTTGTTAAGCTATTGTTCCTGTTGGGATAAATGAATTATGAGTAGGTTATCAAATAATTGGTGGAGACAAATTGTTTTGCAATTATCAAAACATTTTCAGTATAAAATAAAATAATTAAAAAAAAGTATACCAAGACTTGACTTACAAGTACCTTACGGTTTACAAATTTTAACGATTTAAATATTGTATGTGTGTACGTATAATGAATTCTGTCAAACAACATTTGTACAGGATGTTAAACTTAATTTTAGTACCTAACTAACTTTATAATAAATTTACTGGTTTTAAAATATACCCAATGAACGTATATTACTAAGACCTCGTATAGTGTTCTTAAAATTAACCGTATCAAATTTCTTGATATGAATCACTTCCATGAAAAACTTTTATTATAGATTTGTTGACTCTCGGTAAACGAAAAGAAAAATTACATTGTGATCATTTCTTAAACGTTCAGTAAACTTAAAAGTTCAAATACAAGTACTTGAAATTAAAAAGCTTAGCTTACGATTAAATGTAAGCAACAGTAGTAATAACAATTTAGTTTTACGGAAAAGATGCTTCATTTTAAGCTACTCTAATGCTTAAGCCTCTGGCGACCGCCAATGCCGTATTACACGAACACAGTGGCAAGGGCTGTCTGAATTTGCGAGGCTCTCAATTTAGAAGGAATTGTTGACATAAACTGTAAAGTAAATAATTATAGTTAATAACCATTATCCATTATAAATAGGGCGTTATAACATAGGCTCTCTTCAGTTGTATAGTGGGTCTACTAATACGGACATGAAATATGCTGATTTACTTAGGTAGGTATTATAACTACAAGTGGACTCTAAAGCGAAATTTAAACAAAATAAAAGCACGATTTAATCCTACGAGAGACAATTGTGACACATATTTGAATACTATAGTATTACTGGGATGTTTCGACACCTTTTGGTGATAACTATTTATGTAAAATGAAGGATTTACTGGACAAGGACATCTCATGAATATCGAAATGGTTAAGTTTCTTTGGTTCATTTTGACTAATCAGTTATCTATATCAAGAACTTTTGATATCCAATCACCCCTCTATTTTATATAAAGGATAATTCGGATTTAAGTAGAGCAGGGCTACGTAGATATTGCGTTTATTTGTAAAAAAAGTGCAAATTTGCAACGGTAGATATTAGTTTAACGTTTCCAATACAAGTAGTAGTTATTATTTCGATTATAATCCTCCAATAACCATATTACTAAATAAGATGATTAATTAAGCTTCTGTTTGAAAATTACGAATCACTATTGTAGGTATTAGAGATAAATGCATTAAATTGCACTCGATGTCGCATTTAGCCACAAACAACCGAAAAACATGAAATAGGTCAGTACTAACTGTACTAATGACAATGATATTTCTTGATAGCTACCTCTTGCTGTCAGTGTACGTGGCCAAAAATTACTTTTTTTTGACAATACCTCTATTTAAAGGCAATTAGCACGTAATCAAACAAAACAAAGAAATATAAGCTTTTATCTTTTGAGGTAAATTATACAGAATATCAGCAGTAAACCGTTTCTTGACCTATTATATTCTATGAGCGTCAAAATTGGTCACCTAGGTAACCAGACTTATCCCCTCTTGATTACTGCCTATGGGGATGGTTAAAATCAATTGTGTGCTAGGTCGACACAAACTAGAGACTAGTGTACCGAATCGTTAATGTTCCGGCAGTTGTCATAAATAATTTTCCCGCACTTAAACATCCTACGAGATCAATAATCATAAGACACATTACAACAACCATTACACAAATATTTAAGTACTGCCACAAACACGAAAACACCGCACAGGATGTTCTTTTTCAATATTTAAATTCCACTTTGATCAGAGCTGCTAAGGTGGCGAACACCGGTAACCGCCATTTCTTTGTGTGCGTCCTTCAGAAGTTAAAGGTCTGAACCATATTGGTTCTTGTAAAAAACTATATCATTTGCGTTCATTCACGATTTTCTTTTGTATCGTCGTTTTCTGCATTACATTTATTTCGAAATTAGTAAACTATTCAAACCAGCAATAACTTTTTGTTATTGTCACAAGCTTCTTTGATAGTTTTCTTTAACTCCCAAAGCATACTCCACGGTCCCCATGTGAAGATTTCAATTGTAGTTCGAAATGTTTCTTGAAAAACCTTTGGGTTATTGAAATTCTGCACGTTTTGTTGATTTAAACTGAGACACATAACATTTTCATCTGCCTAAAGATTTCCACATACTGAAAAAAATAAATATTACTAAAGTGACGCATATTAATATAAATGTCAACATACCAGCTATATTGGTTTAGTCATTATTACATATTTTTTATTCTTTGGCAGTGAAAAATGTCTCTGTAAAAAATACTCACCCCAGTTTATAATTTTGTAAGCAACCTTTTTGAGGCAATGAAACGGTATACGCTTCATTCGTAAATGGACCTGTTATTTTTACCATGGAGCTCTTCGTTTCGTTATTATTTATAATCAAATTTACGGTTACATTAAATTAAAATTGGATTTATGGTAATCCGTGTACATGTGTAACACTAACGTAACCATATTTTTTTATACCATGCATATTTGTCAAACTAACAGTAATCAATCCTTACCAATACTAATCACTGGAATATTTTTATCATTGTACATGGTTTATTGTACAGGGTAGTCGAATTTCTTACATTTAAACTTAATAGCTTGATTTTATTGCAAAAAACGTATTCCTTTTAAGATATGGAAATCATATAGTTTGTAAGCTTTTAAAATCTAATTATCATAAAAAACATGTTTTGTTTGTGAGGATTATCTGTTGCAAAAAGAAACGTTTTTGTCCTATGGTTCTATGACGGCAAATATGTGAAAATTAATCTACAATAACGCAAGATAGAATTCAAGATTAATTCAAAAAATTCTAATGTGAATTATAAAAGTTATTTGAAGAAATCATATTCAAAGACATACTTGATTATGTAACGGGTGTTAGTAGTACGGGGGCACCCTCACTTCCACTTCATTACTTCCCCTCCACTTTTTGTACTCGCCCACGTGAGAGGCGTATATTTTCAGGGTGGGGCCAGTTTCTTTTCAGGGGCGTTGTGCGTTGTGCGTTGTGCGTTGTGCGTTGTGCGTTGTGCGTTGTGCGTTGTGCGTTGTGCGTTGTGCGTTGTGCGTTGTGCGTTGTGCGTTGTGCGTTGTGCGTTGTGCGTTGTGCGTTGTGCGTTGTGCGTTGTGCGTTGTGCGTTGTGCGTTGTGCGTTGTCCGTTGTGCGTTGTGCGTTGTGCGTTGTACGTCGTGCGTCGTGCGTTGTGCGTTGTGCGTTGTGCGTTGTGCGCTGTGCGCTGTGCGTTGTGCGTTGTGCGTTGTGCGTTGTGTGTTGTGTGTTGTGTGTTGTGTGCTATGTGGTGGTTGTGTGTTGTGTGTTGTGTGTTGTGTGTTGTGTGTTGTGTGTGTGTGTTGTGTGTTGTGTGTTGTGTGTTGTGTGTTGTGTGTTGTGTGTTGTGTTGTCGTTGTGCGTTGTGCGTTGTGCGTTGTGCGCTGTGGGTTGTGCGCTGTGCGTTGTGCGCTGTGCGTTGTGCGTTGTGCGTTGTGCGTTGTGCGTTTGCGTTGTGCGTTGTGCGTTGTGCGTTGTGCGTTGTGTGTTGTGTGTTGTGTGTTGTGTGTTGTGTGTTGTGTGTTGTGTGTTGTGTGTTGTGTGTTGTGTGTTGTGTGTTGTGTGTTGTGTGTTGTGTGTTGTGTGTTGTGTGTTGTGTGTTGTGTGTTGTGTGTTGTGTGTTGTGTGTTGTGTGTTGTGTGTTGTGTGTTGTGTGTTGTGTGTTGTGTGTTGTGTGTTGTGTGTTGTGCGTTGTGCGTTGTGCGTTGTGCGTTGTGTGTTGTGTGTGTGTGTTGTGTTGTGTGTTGTGTGCTATGTGGTGTGAGTTGTGTGTTGTGTGTTGTGTGTTGTGTGTTGTGTGTGTGTGTTGTGTGTTGTGTGTTGTGTGTTGTACGTTGTGCGTTGTTGCGTTGTGCGTTGTGCGTTGTGCGCTGTGCGTTGTGCGCTGTGCGTTGTGCGTTGTGCGTTGTGCGTTTTCGTTGTGCGTTGTGTCGTGTGTGCGTTGTGCGTTGTGCGTTGTTTGCGTTGTGTGTTGGTGTTGTGTGTATGTGTGTTGTGTGTGTTGTGTTTGTGTGTTGTGTGTTGTGTGTGTGTGTGTGTGTTATCGTGTGTCGTGTGTCGTTGTGCGTTGTGCGTTGTGCGTTGTGTGTGCGTTGTGCGTTGTGCGTTGTGCGTTGTGCGTAGTGCGTTCGTGTGCTATGTTGTGCGTGTGTGCGTGTGCGTGTGTGTCGTGTGGTGTGTGTGTGTGTGTGTGTGTGTGTGTGTGTTGTGTTGTGTTGTGGTGTGTGGTGTGTGGTGTGGTGTGTGGTTGTGTTGTGGTTGTGGTGTGGTGTGTGGTGTGTGTGGTTGTGTATGTGGTTGGTCGTGTGGTTGTGTGGTTTGTGTGGTGTTGTTGGTGTGTGTGTGTGTGTGTGTGTGTGTGTGTGTGTGTGTGTGTGTGTGTTGTGTGTGGTGTGTGTGTGTGTGGTGTGTGTGTTGTGTGTGTGTGGTGTGTGGTGTGTGGTGTGTGGTGTGTGTGTTGTGTGTGTGTGTGTGTGGTGTGTTGTGTGTGTGTGTGTGTGTTGTGTGGTGTGTGTGTTGTGTGTGTGTGGTGTGTGTGTTGTGGTGTGTGGTGTGTGGTGTTGTGGTGTGTTGTGTTGTGTGTGTGTGGTGTGTGTGTGGTGTGTGTGTTGTTGTGTGTTGTTGTGTGTTTGTTGTGTTGTGTGTGTTGTGTTGTGTGTGGTGTGTGTGTTGTGTGTGTTGTGTTTTGTGTGTGTGTGTGTGTTTTTTTTTTTTTTTTTTGTTGTGTTGTGTTGTGTGCGTTGTGTCGTGTGTGTATTGTTGTGTGTGTGTGTGTGTGCGTCGTGTGTGTGCGTGTGGGTGTGGGTGTGGGTGTGTGTGTGTGTCATTTCATTCCCATCTAATCCGTTACACCAAGAACTAAGGCTCACAACTAAAAGAAAAGCTCATTTTTACTCTGAAACCGTTTTTATAATCGTGTTTTACTTTGTTACATGCAAATTTCCACGCTGTACCCAAACTTACTATAACAGAGCGAAGATAGACTTCGGGTGCATGAAGCTCAGTCAAAGTAGAGATGGTATGAGTCCTTACAGTGACGAAGGTGGTAGCTACAAATTATGAGAGAAGAGTGGGCGCCAGCTAGAATTATTAAAAGCAGCCCTAAGTAATAAGAGGGAATTAGTCCGTTTCTTAGCGAAGGAAGTATCAGTAACGTTCTGGACAGTATCTAAACTAAACTAAACTAAACTAAATAAATTAGCTATGTTGAAAAAAACAGATAAATCAACGCCAAAACTTAATAACTGAATTAATGTGCTTTTAACTTAGAACGTAGTAACAAAGAACCTAATTTAAATATTAACTAAATTAAATTGATGTATAGATGTGGATCATTCAAAGCCACGTTATATTAAGTTGAGCAATGTTAACACTCGATCAAGCAAATATGGATTTAGGTTGTAACTCCCATGTCATTGTACAAGCCACTACTATGGCACATAAGAGTATTATAATAGTATGCAAATGATATGTGTTTGCATTAAAGCTGGCGCTGTAAAAATTGGCCAAAAGTACATATAAAGCGAACTGACTTTATATGTAAATACTTAAAAGCTATACTCATCCCACCACTTTCATATAGTGTCAAATCGTAGCACAGTAATAGATAGCTTTTACAAGTTTCTGCAATCGTGGCATAAAAATTACAACCAAAGACAGGTTACCGTTACTCGATACTAGACTAATTAGTTACTCCGGTCTAGGTACTTCTAAATATTTACAAAAAACCAAAGAGGGCATGATAAGAGATCTTACCTTAAATAAGGTAATTATATACATAAGGAACAATATGGGTCCCAGAATAGACCCTTGCGGAACACCCATATTTAATATTTTTCGCTAGGTACTAAGTTATTTATTTTCACAAACTGCTTTCTGTTGCATAAAAATGAACGAAGTAATGCGCAGCTATTATCATCGAAATTACACTGTTTTAACTTGTTAATAAGAATTTTGTGAGAAACACAATCGAAAGCTTTACATAGATCAATTGAAGGAATTGAACGAATATATTTATCCAAAGCATTCCGTTACTTCACATATAAGGTCTAGGATAGCATATGATGTGGATTTACCTGATCTAAAACCAAACTGATTGTTATATATTAAACAGTTTTCTTCTAAAAATAGGTAATATTGAGATTGGACGATAGTTATTGATATCATTGCAATCACCTTTTTTATGAAGGGGAATAACAGAAGCGATTTTTAGGGTACCAGGAAAAATATTACTACTGATGCAATAATTCATGATTTTACTAAGAGGAATAACTATAATATCTTTAACACACTGAATTACCTCTGCAGTAATACCATAACTGTCTCTGCTTTTTCCACCTCTTAGTGCTGTAATTTCGTCTCTTACTTAGTTGTAGGTTACTGGTCCAAAAAATAAACTGAACGAATTTGAGTCAGTAATATTAGTGACACAGGTTTTAATGTTATTTACAATACCTAGCGCTACATTTGCAAAATGATCATTTAAATATTCTGCCGGTAATGTACATTCAAAGTTTAGGTCCTTGGGGCACCTTGTCGAATTTATTATCTTCCAAGTAGCCTTCATTGTATTTTTGAAATTTGCGGTAAAGTTTGAATTTGCTGTGATTTTACATTTGACGACTTCTTTTCTGTAAACTATACGATAATTATTTTTTGTTTTTCATTTATGCGCTAGTACTTTTTTTGTACATATCGCTAATTAGATGAAACAAGTCTTTCATTTTTTTTAACTTATCGTTAAACCAGTGTACCTGATTTATACTAGACTGAACTTTAACTTCTTTCAAAGGAAAGCACAAGTTAAATAAATTCGTGAAATTGTTGAAAAACACATCAAATTTGTTACAAGCACTAATTTCTACACTGTCAATAAAACTCCAGTCGCTTTGATAGAGATAATTATAGAACAAAAACTTACCATGTTGAGTTATTGGTCTAATAACTTTTTTACTAACAACATTTTCGGAACTATACGTATTAAAACTAAGGGATATATCATTATGATCAGAAACCCAACGTCCCATTTTTTTACAGTGAAGTTGTTGATATTTACAAAGATATTATCCAACCAGTTTATGCCTCTCGTACTAAAATCGATAGTTGGTTTCAGGTGAAAAGTTGCAAAGAAGTCAATTACAAAATATGAAGAATTGTTATCAACGCAGTTTAATTTTACATTAAAATCTCCACACACAAGGATAGTCTTTTGTACGTCAATAAATTTAAAAGTATCACTTAACACATTTACAAATTTTTTTTAATTACCTTTTGGGGAACGGTGTACATTTAAAATATAAGCATTAAGACTAGTAATGTATATTGCAGATATTTCACAGTGAATTTCTGTAGAGAGTTCATTGATATGAGGTTATTCCTGATATTGGTTTACAAAGTGCTGCTTTATAAATGTCATTACACCACCGTGCAAGAATTTTTCTCTTGCAAAACAGTTTGCCATGTTGAGTTTAGAAATGTTGAATGTGTCCACTTTTTAGCCAGTGCTCACCAAAACAGAGAATGTGAATGTTTTTATCGCACAAAAAAGCTTCAATTTCAGTAACTTGTTTACGTATGGAGTGTAGGTTTAAGTAAGATATGGAAACTGTAATCTGGCTGTTCTCTGTTATTTTTTCATATAGAGATTTTGAATTTATTTTTTTGCTTACATTATCCGCACTTTCTAGACGCTTAGCATGCGATTTTGTCTTGTCTGTCGGAGATTTAGCAGGATTGTGAATAATTGCAAAGCCGACCACGTCGATGGTTTAAATAAACACATTCAATTTTCTCCAGGAAACTAAAATGTCCACCTTCACAACCAACACGAAAGAGAAAATTAAAATTGAACTTTTACCCGGATATAAACAGCTGTAAACCAGTGACCCAAAATCGTGAAAATAAGTATTAAGTACGAGTGAACGTCAACATATTTTAATACAAAAACTTATTTAATTTAGAGAATATCTCTAAGGAAACTTTTCGACGAATCAACGTTCTGTAAAGGTGGGTTAGTTAATAACCATGACGTTTATTAAATTTATATTTTTTAACCTTACTTTGTGAAATTCCATATGTAATAGCACTAATGTTTTAAATACAATATAATTTCACAATTTCTTTTTTACAATTATATATTTCGCTACGCGTTTTGTAACGGTATAAACGGGTGGTAGAACGGGATTACAGATAAATTGGCCTTTTTGCCCCGACTAGCCAGCGTATGGGTGTAGGTCAGATGTTGAAAAATTTTGCGCATCCAGAATAGTAAATCGTACGTAAGTCACAATAGGGGCTGAAGACAAAATCGAAGGTTTGGGCGCCAGAATGTTTGGTAGTCAAAATAAGGGTTGTCGTGCCAAAATTACGAGTACATAGCGTGTCTAAACATACAAAAAACATACGCTTACCTATCCGTAATCAATACCAGGTGTGCTGGACAGCAACTCAGCAAACCACCTAAAATAGGGCATCAAAATGCACTGCACGCTTGTCAAATAAAAGCGTGATAAACACTCAATAAATTTACGTTACTACACCTCAGTGTAAATAATTAGGCATTAAATAATAATCAAAACAAAACAACAAAAAAATAAGCTATAGAATGAACTCTAAACTGAATTAATATTCAACTAAAAAAATCAAATAAAATACTAAATATTAAGAACGCTATTACTCAATAAAATCAAAAAAACTAACCTCGTTACGTTAAAAGCTAAATTAGCGGTAACTTGCAAAAAAAAACTCTTATGTAACACAAAAGGGTTTCCATAGAATCAAAACACATTTGTAAAACCTAACAAAACTATAATAAAATAATAATAAAAGGATAAATATAAAAAAAATGTAAACCTACGATAATGCGTATAAACGAAAAAAAATACACTTAAAAGGCGACAGGATGTCTGATCAGAATACTGCTTTTACGCCAGTCTAAATCGTTTAACCTAAATATAAAATTCGTGGATAATATACCCACACTACAACAGGGTCGATTGCCCTTTAATACTAAAATAAAAAGTGTGAAGGCGGAGCGTCAAAACTATAATTAATTACGCTAAACAAATTCAAACAACAACTTACTTTAACAAAAAAAATGACCCCGCTTTCAAACCTTCGAAACACAAAAAAAATAATTCGGAACACACAAAAATCTTCAAAATTTTCAATAAAAAAAACAATATTATATTACCTTACGGTCTAGCATTACACCTCTTCTGTGTTACAATGTAAGCGGAAGATAACCAGGTGGTCGGTTACGGCTATGACGGAAATGAAATCTTCCTGGTCTGGCAAAATGATGAATGAAATGTTGACTATTGTTCTTTTATACACAAACAATTTCTTGACTAAACTCGTTAAAATGTTACTGTATTAAATTCAAAACTTCTTTTAAAATAAAAATAATTTGAGCGTTTACAATTACTTGATAACTTTTAGCTTTTAATTGGTTTTATTTCCACTAATAATCCAAAATGTTAATAACTTGATTTAATTAAATATAATTTTTAATATATTGCGAAAGTTTCTTTATCTTTAAATACGCTTTGTACGATAAATAGGTGGCACTGCAAGAACGATGATGTTAATATCCGCAGAAGTGATATAAACCAAAGAGGTCACTGAAGCACTATACAACACGACGATGTCCTCTAGGTAACTTTACGTAAAACCGAAATCGGCACTAGTTATAATCCTTTGGTGATGAACAATTTTAATAAATCCCTTTCACAGGTAATCTTCAGGAGTAGCTAAACTACCCTTACTACACAAAAAAAGTACGTTCGTTAAACACCACAAGGTCCCAAAATATCAACGTTCTAAACCACCCCCTTAAAGCGTAACAATAAACGGCAACGTATACTACTCGAAAGCACGATCAGTTTTTGAATCCCAAAAATTATTAACAAATTCCATCTTTGAATTTTAAATCCCACTACTCATAAAAACTCTTATCTAATTTAATTCCACCAATTAAAAAAACGGAAGGGGAAAATAAGGTACCCCAACCACACAAATTCGTTCTCGTCCGTAAGGACTCGGTAAATGTTGAAAAACTAAACGTCAGCAAAAGTAGCGTGTACAACCTCTCTATGTTTACCTTAAAGTACGAACAATAAGGCCCACATGCAATCTCTATGACTCAAAACCAGCATATTCACTAATACACTGAACAACTATACTTAAGCGTCTTTAAGTCGCTAACATGACATCATACACAGATAAATTACACTATTTATTTAACGTACTTAATTTTCTATTATATTTTACGGAAATCAAACGAAATAAACCTTAATTAAACTTAGAAACAACTATTTACAAATAAGCGTTAATCAAACTTCTATAAACGGGAAATAATAAGGAAAAACAACCTAAATTACAAAAAAAATAATTCACAAACAAAGAATCTAAAGCTCACCATACACCTCCATCCCTAAAGGTCGTTACACACGTTAAACCAATTCATCTATAAAACTAAACTTGACAAAAAAAATATGTATATACGGAATCTAACTAAGCGAATAAAACTACAAACAAAATTACCCAATACGTATACAGGGTGTTCAAAATACCCTGACAGTTTCAATACAACACGTAAGTAAAATAACAAACATGTAGGTATGGTAACAAATCATTAAGCTAAAATAGCAAACTTGATCTAAATTATAGTTCTATATTTAAAATGCCTGTTAAAGGTGAGTTTAAAGACCAACCTATTCGGTCATTAACTGTACTTTCTGTTGTAAATTTAAAACGCTTCCAAACATCTAATTCGTCTTTCTTATTACAAAAATGTAAAAATTTAGTGTGGTTTTGTGAAGTCATAAGGTGTATTATTAAGTGTGTTTATATTTCTAACATCCAATTGTATCTAATATCAGAGTTACTAAGTGTTTGTCCAATATGAACAGAATTACAGTGCAGTGCAGTCTAATTAACCGATACCCGACTTCAAAAATATCGTTAGTTGAATTTTTGATGTTAAATAGACGTTTAAGAGAATTAGTATTAGTCTTGAAAGCTACTCTGTACTTCCTGTTTTTTTCTTTAAAATAGGTGAGCTATATTTTGAGATATATTTTGACAATATGAAATGGATATGTATGTATTTTCTGTCGGTTCTGCGTTAACTGGGTAAATATTTTTGATAGATAATTTGTATTCTTGATTTTTAACTAAAGTATCGATTATATTCGAAATGTGTGCGTTTGCTGTGAAGATTGTTTTATAATTGATATTTCTTCATTGAAATTTGTTTGGTTTAATATACAAATAAAAATACACATGTTTTGAGAAAAGTCAACAGTGGAAACCAGCAAAATACAAATTTATGGGAAATTTCAAGTAACAAATGTATTGCATTTCTTACAAAACGGACTAGCAGGATGGATAGAGGAGTTTTTTTTAATACAATGCAGTTGATATAGTTGTAGCACCCCACTGCTTGGTTGGAGTAAAAAAAAAATTCTCCGCAAAGTGTTCTTCAACCATCGGATAGAAAAAATTGGATCAATTGAATGACCCCCAAGGTCTCCAAAAAACGTTTAATACAATTTATGTGGTTACGTGACAGCATTTTTTTACAGTCTGGAACCTACAACACCGGATAATTTGAAGAGTCTCGTGTGAAACTGTTTCAGATTAAATGAATTTAATGTAATTTAATTTAATTTATCCCAAAAAAGATAAGTATTTTAAAATGAATTTATTGTTTATGGAAAGTGGTCATCATTCTGAACAGCTTAACGTGTACCTACGTTTCGTCGGTTAAAATTGTCATAATTTAGTTCATTATTATCTCATTAAGACGTCAATCACTTCTGAATTATCAGCATTAAAATTTGGGTGTAAAATATTTGGTTTAATCTATTTGGTTCACAATTGAGAATATGTAATACATGCTCGGATTCTAACGTGTTAAACAGCTTAATTTTTGCTAATATATTTATTATTGAGTCTGTAATATTCCAGTTTATCGTCATTGTTCAGTGGTAAATTAATTTATTAGTAAAAATTAAAAACATTAACAGTCAAACTTTTAGATTTGTTTTTTGAATTTTATTTTAAGAGCAATAAATTTTTTAAGCAATTTATTCAAAGCTTATTTCGAGAATTTCAAGATTTCAAATATTAGGATTCAGTTTATGCTACAAATGGTATCCGAATAGAATCAGGATGGAATTATCTTTAATGATCTGTACTCGTCATTTGCATCAATTCAGTTGCATTTGCGTAATGGACGATCATAAAACAGGGAAACGTGCAGTTCCAGTTAAGACTAAGTTAATTATTCCGGTAATGCTGCAAATGTTTTAACTACACATTTAGGTTATGGCATATATGCAAAGCTTTGTAGTACAGCTACTAACATTCGAACGTCTATAATTGCACTCATTACATACACAACGTTTCAAGCAAAAGCAAGACATGGAGATTAACACTTAGAACACACTTTAACGGGATTTTATGAAGCTCATAAAGCGAATCTAACTGGTATAACAGAGCACTGGCGCGAATTTGCGGTCGGAATAGCTGTTGTTTGCACTTCGGTACCGTAAACGCTGTTAAATAGCCTTTTAACAGTAGGATGTCATAAACTTTTTGTAATAAATCCCTAAAAATCTAGAAAGTGGTAAGGAGAGCTGAAAGAGGAAATTCCAATTAGCTCATACCCCAAAAATATATAACCCAGATAAAAAGCGATATGTTTAAACAATAAGCATAAATCTAAATTAAGCTTCAAATAAACCTCAAAAGTAAATCTTGGTTTACCAAGGTACCCAAATTTCAGTTTTTATAAAACCTAAAAGCTTTCGATAATAATTCAGCATAACTAAATATAAAGACAACTTCTATTTATAAAATTCAATAACGTAGTTTAATATATGCTAAGGAATTAGTGATACAAAAACAAGTTTTGGCCCTGCTACCACGTATAAAATCATTAACTCTGAAATAGAAAATTAGTTTAGAAAAAAAACAACAGAATATTCAAGGGGCAGTTAAATTAAACTAAATTTTATGCCCGTAGAAAGCACTCGCACGTCCTAGTAGATAGCTAGATATAAACCCAAATATTTACGATAAACAGTAATTGTAAGTATATCTTGCTCATTGTTCAGTTGAACGATAATACAATCAAAATAAATCGACTTGGTGTAAACTTTCTCAATTACACGTTAATAGGAAGAACGCAAACAATCGTGGCATACAAGTTTCTACCTACTTAAATGCATGAATGTTAATAATTGTAAAGATATTTATAAGAACAGTAAAGTGCTATAGCAATGTGACGGTAATTTAGTCACTCGCCAGTAACAAGTTCATCTGTACGTGGGACAGATAAACAAACAACGTAACAATAGATCATGAAAAAAAACATGATCAACACTACTGTTTACAGTTCTTGAATAAAGGTTAAATACAGAGGCCGAAAAAATAGGTAAGTAAAAAACGCATTTGTAATAAAAAAATGTTGAGCATATTTTAAATAATGTTTTAAGTGCACGGACAACAAGTAATACGCTATACGAAGAAGTGGAATGGACGTACCTGTGCCTTCTATTGTAGCGAACTGGTGGTTTATAAGCTTACACTATTTTAAGGGCAGATGGAATAAACGTAAACTTTCACTAACATGATGTTGCGATTTACACAGCCTATAGAGATAAGCGATAGCCATATGTACAACAGTAAAACCTGCAGGTGATACCGTTAATAAGGCAAGGCTCGGAATTGTAGTCACCCTTAGAGGAAAGCGAGGGAGAAAATACTGACCGAGATATGGTTTACTTTTGAAAGGATATAGGTATATTGTAATGAGTACAATAAACAAGAATGCAAACGGTACAATCACTATAATAGAGTTGATAGTAGCAAAGCAAAGCATTATTGCAATAATGGATTGATCAGTAACACAAATCTAGGTATGAAATGATTTGACGTGGAAACGAAGAGTGAAAATACACAGTATGTATCTAAAAGATATACGTAATCAATTGGGCTTGAGGATAACAAACCATTGACCATCGTTCAAAATGAATGTGGCATATCGCGTAGGGATGTAAACTAATGGATATTGATTCGGAGATTTCGTTTTACAGTAATTGATCAAAAGGGTAAACACTGTAATTTATCGTATATGTACATTGTTGATAGGAAAATACATCAGAAAATATCCAATTTAAGGTCTGCTAGCGTGGTTTACTCACTTCATTGTGTTAAAAGTAAAATATTCCGAGGTGAGAAGCATTTCATAAATGATCCAGATTATATCTCTCATAGATTTGTCAGTAAAACTATATTTTTTACAAGCCTATCTTCAATTACTGTAAACAGACATAATTTTGTAGCATTGCGTATAATTAGTAGTTCAAATCTAGAATTTTTATACTAAACTACAGAAATGTAATAGTAGTAGATCATTATAATGTTAAATGTGATTATTAAGAAAAGGATTTACAGATAAATTTAACTTCATCTGTTCAACTGTGACTTTCAAACAAATTGGTGTACAAAAAATTCATATAATCATTTTCCCCTCTCTATTAAAATTCTATATAAAAATGCGTAATCCTTTACGTGATTTTACAACTGATACGTTTTCTTTATGGAGTTTTTGTAAGAAAAATTAATATTTAATGCTGTGTCTGTAAAAGCAATTGAGTTATTGATCAAAATTGGAATATTCGATACAACTAGGAATTAGTACGTGCTTTTATACGTCGATTTCCAAACGCATGCACGTAAATAAGATGGTAAAATTGTTAGTTTTAGTGAGAAATATACAACTTCGCTTAAAGTTTCAAATTTAGGGAGCTTCAACGACAAAATGTATTGGTGCCATGAGCTGAAAGGGTTAAAGTTTAAACTCAATTAATAAATTAGTTGGTTATTTTAGTACTCCAAAATTTTTACCGATTTTGGATAACTAGCAATTAATTAGTGCTCTATTTATACGGAATTAATATTAGTATCTTTATTTAAATTGACAATACAAATTAAGTTTTACATTACTGAAATGGATTTTTCTATGTTATTCCCAAAGCAATATCTTTGAAAATCGTTATCTATGGCTGCTGTTAAGTGCACTTATAAAGTTACCTCTCAGGGGAATTCTTTACTTTCTTAAATTTAAACACCAGATACCTACTGATTAAGAATTGCTTTTAGTATATAAAAAAAGGTAAAATTCATAAATAAGTTTTAAAGCATCCATATTATTTCAGCGTTGAAAGATCGTTTAAGACAGTGGACAGAGGACAGCGGACCACCACATCATTAATGTAAAATGACACGATTAAGAAAACGGTTAAACTAGTTTTGAATGTCATAAGTTTTTATATTGGATGATATTAACGTAGATGATAAAGTAAGTTAACTGTTGCAAATGGTGTCGGGAGCTAGGTGCAGACCAAAAATAATTTGCTTTGCCATAGTAAGACAGGGCTGCTGCGGTTAAGTTGTTCTTCCAGTCGTACTGAGGGATCAACATAAACCCCCCAAATTTGAAAGGGACTTACGTATATCAAATTCTAATTATAATTATTTCAGAGAAAAACGATAGGATTTTCCGTTTTTGCCGGCTAATTATAAAACGATTATTAGACAACTCTGAAGTAGCTTAAAAACAATTATAGTAGTGTTCACGTGAAAAATTTTTGTCTTAGAGAGAGACCCTAAGTCAACTAGCATAGCTTTTTTACCTGTGACGCTGCTTCGTGCCACACTGATTGTATAGGTTAATTAGTCAAATTTACCTTATTACGAAGTATACTAACCCTACAATAATCTGCATTTTATCTAGGACTACATTCGAAGTATAGTTTGCTTGTTGGTGAAACGTTAGTAACAAAAACCGAATCTACTAATCATTAGTCTTTCAGAGGAAGTCCTAACACGGCCAGAAGATCAAATCCTCTGTGTCTGTGTTGAAATACAACAGGTCCCAAAGAAAGAACGTACTGCAGCAGACAGTGAGACAGTGTACGGATTAAAGAAGCTATTTTGTTAAAAATCATTAAACTGACTCGAATAATTTTCCCGTCGTAAATAAACAAGGGTTTGGTAATTATTTAGGTACTAGAAATAATGAAAATATATACTACTATACCGTACAAAATCTAAGTAAATGCCACATGATTCCATGTGCAGAGCAAATTTCATGAAAGTTTAGTCAAGAATGTGAGTGGTGAAATTCTTTGAATTTTAGAAACGTATAAATACAATTTTTAAGACAGCGCTTTGATTACAATTCTACACACACCGAATGTAATATACTTCAATATTATCCACTGTGCGCGAAGTAAGAAAAACGGTTGACCTGGTAAGTGTGATGTTCACAATGTAGCACAAACCTTCGTCGGATTTGTCTGGAAATATAGATTCCGTATGTGGATGGTGGATAGGTGATAAAAATGACACATGCTGATAATTTCCTTTTGACTACAGTGTACACAGTCTTAGAACCACTGCACCGATTTTTATAAGTAACAACTTTTCTAAAATTACATGAAATTGATATCTTGAGTTTATCTCTTGTCACACTTCCTGTTTGATTATAACATGAAAAATATAAACATTCGCGATATAATAAGAAATACATCTTATCCAAACAATAATTACATTACTAAAACTTAATATTATTAATAGACGTACAAATTAAATAATAACGAATTGAATAAGTAGCTTGAAAAGGCTAAACGTGAAGGTAAATAAAAGTTTGTCTATGAAAAAATAGTGATACATTTTGTCATTGTAGCGCCAATTATTTAAAAATTAGCCATGAAGAGGTCTCCACAGCTAATTTTCATAGTATTAATACTATATTAAATGGATCACTAAATTACATATATACATTCTCAAGGTAATGACGTGTTTATTTAGCTATAAATTAGAATAATGAACTGCCCACAAACACTAATTTTATACTACTTTCTAAAAAGAAGATTCCCATACGTAATACATGATACATTGAAGATTTCATTTTATTTCCGGTAGTCACGCTGTAAGTGCTGACAACGATAAAAAGCTTTCCTATTAGAAAGCGTTTGACACAGCATCGTAAGATGCCATCGAGGCTTTTATTGCCTTATGTGTAGAAACATTTTCCGACTTTCTAATTTTAGAAATGGAGAAACTGTATCCAGGAGGTACCAATTCTGGGATCTTATTATATTTCCGCCGGTATGTTTTTTTCCAAGAAACACCTAAGATAAAAAACTTACCCCAATAACTACAACAATGATTCCAGTCTTAAAAGAAGTCGAATTTCCAAACTAAAATAATGGTAACCGTGCAATATATGACATATAGCAAACCTTGATCAACCAAAAGTATTAAGGAAAGATACTACTTTTCAGAATCATGTCCAAAAAGTGTGCTCTTGCTAACTGATTCGTCGTCCACCATGTAAATGTAACACATATTAAGCAACCCAAAGTTATTTGATAAATATTTTTTAAAAGGAATTAGTGATACTAAGTAATTTTAACTCAAGATAAAGCTAGTAAGGTTTTTTTTAAATGATTGTGGTCCTGAACAGACTAAGTTTCGCCTGCCGTGCTAAAGTACCCAGGAACACTAAGGGGGATGGATAGGGGGATATTGAATTGCCAAGAGATGTCTCTCAACGTCTGTCATACATTTTTTCATATCACAAGTGAGAAGAAAGCATGAACTAGGGAGACCATTCCAGAGAAGAATATGGATTGCGCCCGTTTGGTACAAGATTTGTACTGCATACTGATGATGTGAATTAGCGAACCGAGTATTCCTAGGGAAGATGTCACGAGATGGTATCAAAGAATGTAATTCAGCAGCGCAATAGCCATCATAATACCGTTAATACAAAGAAAGAACTGAAATGATTCTTCTATGCTCAAGGGACTGTATATCAGAAGTTAAAGACGGGCCATTTGTAAGCCTAATAGCTCTTTTTTGAATACGATCATAATGCAAATAGTGCGAAAACATTTATTAGCGTTAAATTTAACAAGATTATTACTTCCCCATTTAAGGATACGCTGATTGAAATTGTCATTTTAGTTTTACATTCTTGATTTGAGATCTAAGGTGCATTACCACTACGAGTAGACTGAGATGAACTACAATGAAGAGAGCTGTTGGCAGCAAAGCAATGGAGCGGGTTAGCCGTTGAAAAAATAGGATCATTTATGTATAGCAGAAAAAGTACAGGTGCTACAACTGATCTCTGTGGCACGCCCGAGTTAATGCCAAATTATTTTGAAAAGAAGCTATCAGCTGCGACAAGTATTTGTCTTTCGTCAAGGAAACTAGAAACCCAATTGATAAGCCCATCAAACCCAAACGAGGTGAGTTTGGCAAGTACTCACTTATGCCAAACTTGGTCAAATGCTTTGATATATCCAAAGCGACTACAAGTGTTTCAACGGACTGTTCTCATGTATTATTCCAAACTTGGGTCACACATGAAAGAAGATCACCTCTTGAATGATTCTGCCTAAAGCCATATTGGTGCTCACTAAGGAGTTTGTTAGTTTCAAGGAAAAAGAGCAGTTGCAGATTGATGGCTGTTTACACGCTATTAGATTAAATGGAAGTGACGGCAATATCTCGGTAGTTGGACGGATCGGTCTTATCTCATTTTTTTGGAATGGGTTGAACATTTGCTAACTGATACCAGTTCTGGCGAGCATTTATTTGAGAAAATAGCTGGGATACCATCTGGGCCAGTCGTCTTATTGAGATCAAGCCTACTGATGATCGATTCTAGGAGCTTGTACCGAAAATGAACAATGTATGAGGAAAAGGTAACTAGGGGCACATCTTTTCCAGAAACTTTAAGGCACGAGTTTGATGCAAATAAATCCACAAAAAGGTTGGCTTTGTGTACAGAATCAGCAACTACAGATCCGTCAAAGGATGTCATTGGAGTGAAGTGAAATTGTACTAAAGTTTTTACTGATGGCTTTACATAAAGCCCAACATTTACGACTGCCCAAAGGAGATGTAGCTAGTTCATAGCATGTTTAGCTTTAGATGCAGCATTTTCACAGGTATCTCTAGCACCAACGTATTCTGTGTGACTCTAGACCGTTCTATTTTAGTATAAAATTTATTTTTCAAATATACTGCATCTTAACAAAACTTATTGAACCCAGGGTTGGGAACGAGAACCACCTATATCATTTTTTTTTGAGGAGTGTAAAGTTCCATGCCCATGAGGATAACTTCAGATACTAAAAGAGTAATTTCCGAAGATGAGGACGACTTAAATCAATATTCACGCCATGTGAAGGTTACAAAGAAATCCCGTACTGGCTCAAACACCACAAGGTTCGATCAGTTTTGCGAACAACAGAGGAATTAGGGAATGTAGAAGTTATTTCTATTAGATAATGGTCAAATAGGCTTATTCGTGAAGGAACTGAAGTTTTATGAACAAGTTGGTTTGATGCAAGAAAAAAATCTAGACGAGTATGGTTAGGGTTATGAGGGATTCTTGTGTGTTCATTTGCACGAGTAGCAAATGTTTCTGCACTATGCCCAGCAGGATTAGTAGTAGATGAACATTGCAGCCAATTAGAGTTATGATTATTGAAATGTTACTCTCAAAGTCTTACTTTCAAACTAATGTAATCGAACAAGTCTTAAAAGATATTGTCGTTAGGAGACCTTTAAATGCAGCAGTAGAATTTCAGAAAAGTAGGACCAGTACCAAATTATTTCCGCAATATTTTAGAACTTCGCCAATTTTGATATTTTGTGATTGTAAGTTTCAGAGAAGAAACTCATAATATCAACTTGCGTAGTTAAATGGGATTTCATAAAAGTTGTTACTCATAAAAATCGGTGTGTATATAAACAAGTTATAGCAGTTCAGAGGCTGTGTAATCAACTGGACATCTGTTCAGCATCGATCTATGATTCACGGCGAAGGTATGCCACACACCATCATCATATTTGGCTCGAAACACCTCTGCTTCCTGACTATGAAGAAACATTTTTTAATGATGCACAAATTATGGAATGTATTAATTCTTCTTACCCGTTATACGTTTTATACTTAATAATACGAAATAACATTTCTGATTATATCCACTACAAAAAACTTACACTCAAACAAAAATTGGAAATAATCTTCAGACACAGCATGAGCTCAATCCATAAGTAGACCTATTATTAACCCTTAACTGCTGACATGGAGTCTATCAGACTCCGCCCACTGTACTTTGATCAGTAACGCCCACTCAAATGCATTTACAAGTGCCTGGCTCTCAGTACCTAATCCGAATCATTACCGATTCCAAATCCACCCTCGATTGCCTGCTTGCACGTGGGGTCTGGATGTTCTCCAGGCACTACGTATGTAAGCCATCCCAAATCCCAAAACCAATACCAAAATACTGCTCCATCTGCACGCAGTTGGGACACCAAGCGGTAGACTGTCCAACTCCAAGAACCTTTAAATGTTCTTCCTGTGGTGGAAACCACAAAAGCCAATCCTGCCCCTCATTGTCTACGCCAAGGTGTAACAACTGCGGCGGCTCCCACGCAACTTACAGTTTTGACTGTGAGAAGCGTCGAGAGAATCCTTCTTCTCCCCCACAAGCGGCTAGCATCTCCGCTTTGGAAACCGCCTCCGCAACCAACTCCACTACCGAAGCAGACGACCCCACGGTCGAACACTTCCTAAGGATAGACCAATTCCTGAGAGCGTTCGCCTTCACTCGTGTCCGTCTTTCCTGACAAGCGCGAGCTTGTCTTGAAAATGATGGACCGGGCAGCGATGGCGTACCTGGACCGGCACGTGTATTCCACCTGGCTGGGTACTCGGGTCGCGTTCTCGACTCCTATTGTCCATTCCTAAGCACATCCATCTCAACAACCTATCCTGATCCTAACCCATACGTACAATGGCTTTAACAATAGGAACTGTTAACGCAAGGGGCATTCGACGGAAACGTCCCTTGCTCAAAAACCTACTGACAAACGACAAAATACAAATTCTCGCCATTACAGAAACTAAACTTCACACACGAGGCACACTTAATATTACACAATACAACACTTTCCTCAACAATAACCAAATCGGGGGAACCCGAGGTACAGCACTCCTAATACACACCAGATATCCAGCAACCATCTATACTCTACCGCGGCAACTACAACACCTGGAGTGTGTAGCGGCCACGATACACCTCCCAGCCACACCAATTATAGCCATCTCCTATTATAATCCACCGGGGATAAACACCCTATCCGAAGAACTTTTAGAGTTCATCGCCGACCTTCCTAATGCTGTACTCTTAGGGGACCTGAACGCAAGACACACACAATTCGGTGACACGGCTACCAACCACAACGGAATCATACTAACCAACAACTTGCTCCGCCTGCCCCTCTGGCGAGCGGAGAACACATTGCCCACTTTTTTCGGATTCCAGGGAACCTCCATTATAGACCACTCATACAACATTTCAGCAACCAATGCCACTTGGGAATCACTATAACATCTGATCACCTCCCACTACTCATTAATACCACATTAGGACCAGCACCTCCACATACACCAACGATGATTACAAGACGTGACTTTAAAAATGCAAACTGGGACTTATTTGCCCAACACATAGCCAACAACTTACCAGCAGCCATTCTAGACACAGCTCAGAACATTGACGACACCGTACGTGAACTGACGCACTTAATAACCGACACAACAAACACAGCGATCCCGACCAAAACCATAGATATTAACAGAAAACCTCTCCCCCATATATCCTAACAATGATCAAACAAAAAGACGCATATACAGACAATACATAAGGCACAGAGATCCCGTTCTCAAAACAGAGTATAACAGACTCAATGCAAAATACGACTAGAAACAAACCGCTACACTCAGGAAAACTGGATACGTATAACATCGGACCTACATTACAGAAATGGCCCAAACTTTTGGCACAAGTTTAAGGTCCTTACAAAACAAAAAACGAGACCACGATCATACTTACTCGACCTCCAAGGCAACATGATCACCACAGACCAGGAGAGGGCGGCCCTTTTCAGTCTCCATCTCCAAGACACATTTACAACCCCTGACGACCCATTATTTGATGACGAACTTAAAACCCAACTAGAGCAAAACCTTGAGAGACTGAGACAGAGAAATGAAGCCCCACTTGTACTAACACAAGACGATCCCTTCTTAACGCCGATATCCCCAGACACAATAACAGACATATTCAAAAAAGGCAAAAACACAGCTCCCGTACAAGACGGCCTCAATCGACTAATACTGCGTAAACTACCGCCGAACGCCATCACACTACTCGCGCAAATTTACAATAAATGCTTATCCCTCTCGTACTTTCCAACTGAATGGAAAATTTCAAACACAATTATGACGACCAAACCACGTTCGGACCCTACACAACCCTCTTCTTACAGACCCATCTCCCTACTGAACTGCATGGGCAAAGGCCTAGAAACCATTCTATCCAGAAGGCTAAGAGACTACCTCGAAGCTAACAACCTCATCCCGGATAGCCAATTCGGCTTTAGACCTAACCGTTCATGCCATGATCCATTAGTCAAACTCCACACTGAAGTCTCCAGATCACTCAACCAACAATCCTGTTGCCTGGCAGTCTTCCTTGATATCAAACAGGCCTTTGATAAAGTCTGGCACGCCGGACTAATCCACAAAATCCAAACGCTCAACATTCCAATACACTTCGTCCGACTCCTTCTTTCATACCTGTCTGACAGGACTGTGAAGGTCAGGATGGGCACTACTACATCCCAGCCGTTCACGCCAACAGCGGGCGTACCGCAAGGTTCGGCCTTAGCACCGCTCCTATACTTAATTTATGCACACGACATTCCACAACCAGCAAACCTAAACATTACAATGGCCCAATTCGCAGACGACACTGCGATGTGGGCGACCAACCGTAAAAGTGAAACAGCGAACAGACTATTGTCCCAACAATTACAAGAATTCTCCAACTGGGCGAACAAATGGAGAATTACCATTAACCCCAACAAAACCCAAACGATACTATTCCGACACCCCAACTTAACAAGACAACCTCGACAAACATCAGACAACATCAACCTACAATTAAGGGACATACAACTACATCCACAAGACAAAATAATATACTTAGGGATTACCTTCACGAATACCCTTAACTGGAACCAAGACTTACAAAATAACCTGAACAAAGTACGGAACCGCGCAAACTTACTAAAAGCATTACGAGGACGCGACAGGGGTTGCCACCCCAAAACCTTACAACATACATACAAAACATACATGAGGCCCCTAATCGACTACCGTGCGCCATTGTACGCCTCCCTCAAACCCAATAACCTACAATCCATCGCTGCCTGTGAACGTAATATACTAAGAACCATCCATGGACTAGACTACAGACTCCCCAACGACTTGACTATACAAACAGCAGACATACAACCTATCGTCGACAGAATCAAGACACTACAAACAAAATTCACAAACCACAGAGTGCACGGCAATACAAATGCAACTAAAAACATACTTAAAACTACATACTACACAAGCAAAAGACTATACAACCCGAGGAAACCCAGGAAGAAATTTACACACTTACCAGCACTACTAACACAATTACTAAACGACCTACCAGAAGACTTTGACATGATCCTAGATGACACTCCCTACCTACTTTGATAAAGCTACCCCCCCCCCCTTGTTTGTAAATGATGACGACCACAGCTTCGAAAATGGGAATTGGCACATGGAAATGGCGAAGTCCGACACCAACAACGATAATGACGACTAATGGCATATGGAAATGGCGAAATCTGACCCCAACAACGATGACGACCAATGGCATATGGAAATGGAGAAGTCCGACCCTCAACACCGATGACGACCACAGCAATGGAAAAGGCCAACGCGCAAACCACAACACTACACACACACACACCACTAAACCAACACCTATATAAATCCTAATAAAGTATATTTTTTTTTCTTTTTTAAACACAAAACATAGCACAGCACAATATTGGAACCAACCAATTCAACACTTATGAAGAACATGAAGGAAGCAGACCAGGGCTGAAGAGGGAGAAGACCCCTAAGCTGTCCCGAGGAAAAGAAGTAGAACATAAGAAAAAGTATATCTATAAGCAAATAAACGAAAAAAAAAAAGTACCTTCTTAACTTTCAGTCTAGTTTGAGGCCTTAAAAAGACATTATTGTAAATTTTTTGGTTTCCGAGTTATAGTCGTTAAGGAGTCTGGGAGACTCCATGTCAGTGTGTGTGTAATATAATTGAATATATGATCCTGGCTAGTTCTTCACGATCCGTGAATATTTTAGATCAAAATTTCGAGGAAACTTGTAATCAATGGTATGACGAGGCGAATAGTGACATATGTGATACTGAGAACGAAGACGAGAGTGTTATACTCAGTGAACATGGCTCTTGTAGTGAGCAAGGACTAAATTCTGAAGAGGACGATTTTCAGTGAGAGATTGATTCTGAAAACAATTTGGAAGAAGAATGTGCTTCAGGTAAAAATTTGGAATTAACAAAAAAGGCTTATTTTTACGGAAAAAATCGATATAAATGGAGTAAAATAGAGCCAATCCGAAACGTATGAACTCCACAACATAATATTATGCATTTGCCAGTGGCACGTCGTCCTGACCAAGATAATGCTTCCACCTATTTTCAAATTCAGTTTTCTCAGGATATGTGTGAGTTAGTCATAAAGTGGACCAACCAAAAACTAGAAAACATGAGAAATACATATAAAAGAAAAAATAAACCAGAATTAGCAAATACAGATGAAGTGGAATTCAAAGCGTTTTTGGGATTGTTGCTCTATACATCCATATTCAAATCGAATGATGAAGATGTACGTAGTCTTTTTGCTGCAAATGGTAAAGGAAGAGATGTTTTCAGGGCAGTTATGTCAGTGCAACTATGGTAAATAGGACAATATGGTTACTCAACTTTATATACTGCACGAATTTTATTTTATAATACTAGAACTATATTTTTCTTTTTTTTTGAATTAGTTTCAACTTTTTTTATTACATTTTTGCACAACAGAAACTAATTTCAGATCCATTTTTGCTTAATTTTAATTGTATAGGAAATACCTTTTTTTTTAATGCTTTATTGTAGATACCTTCCGTTTTTGCTCAAATGATCCAAAAAAATTATATTATTTGAATTTTTGTTGTAAACATGTTTCTTCTTAAGCAATAAACTTTGTTGTTTTTATATGTGAACTCTTAATTTTTATAAAATTAAGGAAAAAATGGCTTTTCCCTCTGTGGAGTCCTCCAGACTCCATGTCAGCGTTATAGTCATAAAATGAGATGTCAGCAGTTAAGGGTTAAATCAAAACATGTACTAGGGTCTCCTCTACATCAATGACAAGTAAGATACAAAGCTTTTGCATGATGATAGTTTATCAGTTATACCTTATATGTGTAGTAAGCATGATCTTTTATTGTAATTAATTTGATTAATTACATAATTAATAATACACCACATTTATTTAATTACATCTCACAAGGTTTAAATACTGTCACGCTACCGTTGCGCGCAGTTTTCGCCCTCTTAGCTGCGAACGTATAACAAGCTGCTCCAATCGTTCCCCACTGTTTATTAAAAATTACAAAAATTAATCTATCTTGAAAGGAATCAATACTCGAAATAACGGATTCATCTTTCGCTGTACTGCTAGAGTCATTCTGGTCGAAAGTTTGTACGTGATATGGGCTGGATTATTTCAGAAAGTTAGGTTTAAAACCACGTGTGTAACGGCCTACTTTGCAGTCCCTGAGGGAAGATTAATAGAAATAGTCTCTAATCCAAAGAAGCCATTGTTATTTCCTGAGGTAAATGCCACGGATTGAAAATAACCATGGCCAGCAAATTGTTTGAAATATAATTCAGTTATGTAGAATTCCTGCTTAATAGCACTATTGTTTTAAATACAACCTCTTTTGTATAATTATGTATTTTTCTACGCGATTCAATACAACATGTATCATAAAGAGAAAATGTGTAAGTAAAATAATAACAAGTATTATTATTTTTATACATTTTAGTTACATATCATTGCTTGATAATGCTACATGTATTGAAACGCGCAGAGAAATAAACAGGTAGAGAATGCTCTTCTAGAAATGCCAGACCGAACAAAATTGCAGTGTAAATACAAACTAATAATTTTAAACTTTAAATATATATATATATATATATATATATATATATATATATATATATATATATATATATATATATATATATATATATATATATATTAATAATATTTATATTATGACACCCTGATTTGACCATGTTTACGATGAGATACAAAGTTCCTACCAATGGCCACGCCTATTATTTTTGATCTTCTTTCTGTAATGAATCCAAAAGATGCGTTGTTAGAAACAAACTGGAAAAATTTCATCAAAAACCGGCCGAAGAATTCTTTTGATAATAATATAAAACTTCAACACCCTGTTTCTCGAAAACTGGACGTTTTCGGACTAAGTTTATAAAATAAATAATGTGTGTTTCGATGTCCCTTACGACCGTTGAAAGTTTGTTGGTATAATTATAGGACACTCCGTATACAGAAACCATTAAATGAAAATGTTGAATTTAACGCATCTTGTGGGATTTAACAGTATTATTTAAATTTAACTAAATTTAAATAAACTTATTTGTATAACAAGGGAATAGGATATTTGTACATTACATTAAACATTTGTTATGCAACGATAAATAATTAGTTTTTGAAAACCGGTAGTCTTACTACGTAAGTCCTTGAGAAAGCCGGTGTAAGTAATATAACATAGTTGTCCCAATTGTAATAAAAAATCCTGACCAATATTTTCGGGGAGCTCTAAAATATACGAAAATCACATCTAAATAGTATTCAAGAAAAGTTTGATAACAGATTTACATGATTTAGGTATGCCTCTTTGAAACATAATTACCAGACACACAGGCAAAATAAGGTTTTTCTAATATTCAACTTTAATATTTCAAAACCCGTCATCTACGCAAGTGTCTGAGAACGCCGGTGTGGGCAAGTAACATAGTATTAATAAGTTTAATAGGACATATGCGCTGTTTTCATATGTGCAGCCTTCACTAAGAAGAGAATGGGTTATTTACTGTGCTAGCGTAGTAGTGCACATTTACAAACTTTCAGTTTTTCACCGCTACGAAAAATGTTTGACCTTCTAGTGCAATTAAAAAGGGTATTTCTCGTAATCTTAATAGTTTACGTTTAAGAAAATAATGTGTTATTTAACCAACTGAATTCGGTAGCATTTGCTACAAAAAAATAATGTAATTTTTTTTTATTAAGGTTAACGTACTACTTGTAATCAGGTGATTTACGTTTTGTATTATCTTGGTCAATAGTAGGGAAGTTTTACCCACACTTATGTAATTTAACGTGTAATTGAATTCGATAACGGGGTAAATTTTAAATAAGCAGGAAATAGCTTTTGCTTTCTGGTGAAGTAGGTAGGTTCGTTTAGAGTGAAATTGTATTATCTATTTACAGTAAATGGGATCTATTTACAACCTCTTATGGAATGCAATTTACAATTGCAATATGCCTTGCTGAACGCTAACTGTAAGAGTATAATTTTTACTATTTTGGTAAGATAGAAAAAATGCACAAAAGCACTTACGCTTTGGAATTTTACATTATTTTCCGGTCAGGTGGACTTAATTATACAGGTTTACTGTCCGAATTCAGTATAGTCCTCTTTTATTTAAAACAATCAGCACATTAAGAATTGTTTTCACGTTTTCAAAAATTGGATATAATCATATTCACGGTACATATGTTTTAATTATACAGACTCAACATTATATTCCTTGTTGGAAAATACTCAGGAAATTGACAAGTGAAGTCATAATTTTTATCTTATTAATTCATTTATAGAAATGTGTAAATATGATGGGGTCTTGAGCTGATTCGATTTGATCATGGGAAGGTTTTATGACCAAGATTATATTCCTTTAAAATTAGGAAACAGAGAAAGGTTTTCAAGGAGGAATGGAATAGGTTAGACCGGAAGAAGTTTATATTCTTTAGCCTTAATTCGTTATAGAGGGTGTTTTAGAATAAAGCACCGCTTTAATTAACAATCAACACAAGTTTTATCACAATAAATTACTCAACAGGATTAAGTTTTAAACTCAAGTAATTATTGTCACAACAGCAAGTCAATTTTTATCACAATGACATGTACAACGATAATCCTTATTGATGGTAACTGGACTTTAAGAATAAATTTACCTACTAACAAGTACATAATTACTTATTCTATGATTGAAATTTCTTTATCAAGAACTACGCAAGCTACACAGAACCCTAAGTGAAAAGAAGTTACTTTATCTACTGTATCTACTGCAATGGATCCAACAGATGCCTTGTTAGAAACAAACTGGAAAAATTCCATTAAAACCGGCTGAAGGGTGTTTTTTTGATAACAAGAAAAAATGTTTTTTAACAAACTTCAACTCCCTGTATCTCGAAAACGAAGCGGACTATGTTTATACAGTAAAAATGTGTTTTGGTGACCCCCACCACCCTAAATATATTTTCGGTACATATATATATATATATATATATATATATATATATATATATATATATATATATATATATATATATATATATATATGTATATTGAACACCCGTATACAAACAGTATACAAAATATCCGGATGGTATGTCTTTATTAATTATTTCATTAATAACAGACCTTTTCAAGGGTGTAATAACTAAAAGACAGTTTTTGTCATATTACTAAAATTAAATTATGTAACCAACGAAATACACCCACGTACCACACAAAATTAAAGAACACCGAACGCGTTTCGCTAGCTACTCTATCATGATCAGCGGTGGACTAGGGCGAACTAAAGAATCAAAATTTTGATCAAAACTCGCTTTGAAGAACATTTAGCTCATATAAAATACAAACGTTTGGACAAGTCTGCTGTAGCCCTACATATGTTCGATAAAAATCATGTAGTAGATAATGTATCATTAATCAAACAAGTTAGTAATAAGCACGAACTTGATTGTTATGAAAGTTTAAAGATCTTCAAAAATAAACAAATTCTAATGACTAATGATGATCAAGGACATTTAGGCTACTCGGAACTTATTAAAGTTTCATAACTTTCACTTTCACTTTCACCAGATAAGCAAGGAAGCGTTACTGGCTGATGTTATATATGTTAGAAATTTTCTTTAGTCCGCCCTAGTCGACCGCTGATGATGATAGCATAGCTATCGAAAAGCGTTAGGTGTTTTTTAATTTTGTGTGGTACATGGGTGTATTTTGTTTGTTACAGATCGTGCCACAGTTAGGTACAAGAGCACATTGTGCTTCGCCACAATGTGAACCTTCTATGGTCTTGTCATTAGCAAAAAGTATAACATCATTGGTATTCCGTAAGAAATATATAAAAAAAAGAATTGGAACTATTTTTGATCCTTGTGCAACAGATGTTGACGTCAGTCAGATAATAATTGGTTATTATCTGTGTGCGTGTGCATGTGTGCCTGTGTGTACGTAGGTGCGTATGTGCGTGGGTGCGTATGTGCGCGTGTGCGTGTGTGCGTATGTGCATGCGTACGTGTGTGCATGCGTACATGTGTACGTGGGTGCATGTGTGCGGTGGTGTGTGTGTGTGTGTGTGTGTGTGTGTGTGCGTGCGTGCGTGCGTGTGTGCATTCAAAGTTTTTATACGTAATTATAACTTAATTGTTTACACCCCAGTGATATTTGGTGGTGGTAAATTTACGAAGTAAGGGAGTGAGCGGTAAATGTGCTTTGCTGTCGCTCGCTATAACTCAAAAAGTTGAAAAGCGATTGTATTTACGTCCTAATTTTCTAGTCACCATTTATTTTACTCGTGGTGAATCCGCGAAATAGGAAGTACGAGGGGTAAATGTGATTTCCTTTCTGGAGCAATAACTCCAAAATTGAAAATCGGATGTATTCAAGTTTAGTACAAGCGTTTCATACCTAAATATCTAGATATAGTAAATTCAGAGCTATGTGGCGGTTATAGGATTATCTTGTCAGGTACTAAAACCCTCCTTCGAAGTACTCTCCGTCTTATACTATGGCACGTGATAAACAGAGATGGTTACACACAATGCCCAAGGCGACACCTGCTATTGTATACGTATGTGCAGTAGTTCTCAACACAATTCCACCAGAGTTTTGTATTTTATATTCGATTACATAATATTACGTCTTTGATAGAAAATTAATTATTTAAGGGGAATACCAGTGATTTTTTGTTGTGTAGGTGTTGCGTGGTGAGGAGCAAGAGAAGTAGACCTCCTTACTCTTTTGGCCGCAATAACTCATAAACTTCAATAGCGATTAAATTCAAATATTATATAGGTATTTGTAATCTAAATATCTGGACACCGGCGAAATTTGGTTTAGATATATAAATGGTTTACGGAGTAATAAAAATAACAATTGCAAATGTGCGTAGTGCAGCTTTCTGTAAATGAACGTAAACCGCAATAAATAAAACACGTCCACTATAATAAAGTGTTACCGAGATGTTACTAATACAGTAAGTAAATAATAAGAAAAATTAGGGAAATAAAAATAGCCTTAAATAGTCGTAGTAAAATCTTTAACCAGGTAAATTTAATTCAGGTAATAAATCTATAAGGATTTTAATTTTTGATTCTTCAGTTTCTAAATAATTTACACCGGGTTACTTCTTTAAAGTGAGAACTTTTTTATTAGGGTTAGACTTCTCAAAAGTATTCAATATAAAATTTCGATTTTCAGTTTGGGCTTCATTGTCCTTGCTTATACACCTTGTACTTAAATTAATATTAGAGAAAAGTGTTTATTTATTTGGTCAATCTAGTTCTCTGATAGTTTTGTTCGATGGTTTTTACGGCAAATAATTCTCCGCACGTAATCCGTTCAACTAGTTTTTGTTTAGGTTCGATTATTAAAGACCTTATATTTTCCCTATTAATTACATGAATTGTTCTTATGTTGTTATGCATATAAGATCATACCACAACATTATTTTTACTTAATTTATTTTATTTTTATTTATTATATTATAAATTTGCAGCCAACTATAGGAAAAGAAAAAAATAAGCATGCATTCATTATGCATGTTTATTTTCGGTTATTGAAAAACTAAGATAAACATTTTCTTAATATGTGTAATAAAGAAGTCATATATAGATGGAAATCAATTCACGTTTCTATGAAAAGATCCATTTATGTATTTTTTAAATCGTAATTTATGAAAATCCTTTTAAGAACCATGTCAATAGATTTTGTTCTATGTATTACAAATCACGTTACACGGTGCTTTTGCCGTTGTATTTATTCATGGTACTCTACAACAAAAAATGCGAGAGTTACAAGTACGCTCTTTAATAACAAGTATGTTCATCATATCGAGCAGATAAAGAGAATTGATACCGTGGTGTAGCAAATGTTACAAGAATTTTAGATATACGACATTGCACTAAAGCTATAATGAAACAACACCAAAACGCTTTAAAACTAGATCGTTATCTAATTACTTTGGAGGATATGTGCTATTAAACATATTTTAAAAAACTACGTTGAACTTTCTCAATCACTTCAATTTGGTATTAGTACATTGGGTTCGAAATAACCATACTCGAGAATTGATCATACATGTTTCAAGCATAAATTACACATTGCTTAGTATATTAGAGAAATCTTGCGTATTTCTAATAATGAAACCGAGTTGGTTATACGTTTTTGTAACTATGTTTTCAACATGACATGTAAACGTCATATATTTATCATATACAATAACCAACTGTTTGATTTCCTTACTTCGAGAAATATTTCTTAAAAGAAACAACTTTACAGGTTGGGGTGTTAAGAAAAAAAATTGGCAATTGTATCGGTTTCATTTTGTAATTGAATACAGTTTGCATCTAATACTGGTCACATCAAGGAACAATTCCATGCCATCGATAAATGCTAGCTTACAACGTAGTATGGTTGACAGCAAACCATTAATAATCATTAAAAAATGCAAAAACCCCCAGCTGGATCCTTAAAGGATCCTCGAACTAACTGAGTAGATATGTGTGCGATTGAAATCCTTCGTAGTACACATATTGCTTTCGATCAATTACATACACTGTGCCAGCAAGATATTCTAGTTTCTTTAGTAAGTCATCGTTTACTTTTCCTCATACGAAATTTTTTGAGTGAAAAGTGTTTGTTAAAAACACTAGACAGCTCTTTATTAAATATAAGTAAACGATTCATGTTCTAAGGCATTTTTAAACTTTTGGAAGTGTGTAAGACATCTATTAAGACTATATAGATTACGAGCGTGGAGCTTCAATCCGCGCTATGGTCACAACACACCTCAATAACCGTTTACGATATTTATTGAAAGGTAAAATTTTTCTTATAAAAAATATAAAACATAGCGGATGCCCAATTTAAAAACTTAAATTTAAAAAATTTCAAAATTCGGGAAAATCAAAATCATGCATGAATCGAATGTGCTTATTTTATTCGTCTAAAACCATCTTCGCGTTATTGTCTTTCTAATGAAACCTTTTTTGAGCACATCAGTTGGATGGTTTCAAAGTCTATAACGGACATAGGTAGAAACAATTTTTATGTTTTATAGATATAGATTAGAATTAAAACACTTGTTAATAGGTATATCACAAAGTGTATCGCTTTTTGGGTTGAGACAGAAGTGATAATACTTCCTCTAGTAATAGAAGCGGATTATTGAAATTTTCACGACTATTTGCTAAGGAAAAATTACTTCTGTATATGCAAAGGATAGTTAGAGTGTGAAAATTCTTAATTTCAACATCTACCGCACAGATTTCAAATAAAAGGTCTTTGGAGAACTTTAGTATATTTGTTACCTCAAAACATGGGATATGTTTACGTATATATATATATATATATATATATATATATATATATATATATATATATATATATATATATATATATCTGTGTGTATAGCTACCCCACCACGCAAATGTTTAGTTCTAGTAAACTTACTTGTAATACAAAAATTATCAATACACACATTTTCTGTTTGTAACGTCCAATGTTCCGTAATACAAATAACAATAATATTGTGTAGATTCTCAATATCATATTTCTTATTTTTTATACCTTGCGCATTAAAGTAAAGAGTTCCAAATTCACTTCTCCTTTTTATATTTGGTAAATTAGTTAATTCAGCTGGCTGATCTAAATGATTATTACAAACTAACTGAACATTTCTTGAAGAAAGTAATTGCTATTTATTTTTGGGTGTTAAGGTTACATCTATCCCAAAGTTACTACATTAAATACTGTCACTAACAGAGTTCAAATTTACGCAAGTGATTGAAATTAAATGACTATAATTGATGTAATTTGATTTGTGTTCGATGCGATTAATCATTAGAGTTTTCTTATGTGTGAAACCTAACGTCATTATCTTTCCTACTTTTCTGCAGATCTGTTCTCTACCAAGCCAATTTACATGAAGGCCAAAGTTAGTGAAGTGGTTGCTTAACAGCACGCTATTAACACAAAAAAAAACACATTGCACTCGTTAGCTAGATTATATAGATCTAAATTAATTGTATAATTTATTCGATTGAGCACCGGTCTTCCGTGGCATGATGGCACAGAAATTAAGAAAATATTGGTGTAAGTCGAGCATGCCTTAATTCTTCTTTGCAATGTTGGAACATCCGAGGGCATTATTGGCTCCCGCCACGATAACAACGTAATCATGTTTTTCAAAATTCCACGTTAAAGACAGTATACTATCGATGAATGCTTCAAAAGTAGCATTGGGCTTTAATATACACTGTATTTGAAAATTTATTCCCAGAATGTTCTGTAGTTCACCAGCGCACCTACGTCCATGGCTGTCTGATAAAATACGCACTTTGCTTTTTGAATTACATTTTAAATTTCGTGATGGTTACATTTGTTGTTAATATCAGTAATATTTTCAATGTCAAGGTTACACACTTTTTTGAAATTCAACACAAATATTCTTTAAGAATACATTATAATCATTACTGATTTTAAAATCAGTCATATCTATGTCTAAAAGACAATGCATAGAAAGTACTATTTTAGGTTCTAACAACATGCCGAAAACCGTATGGTAAATAAAAGTAATTTTTCTTGGCACCTACGATGCTAACTGAAATAAACAATGTAATTGGCGTAATTCACAACAATCATAGTTCTGGTTTTGATGAAATTCCTGTATTGGCGGTCAAAAAAGTGGCGTACATTATATCCGGTCATCTAAGTACACTGATAAACGAATCCCTTTCTACAGGTGTAATGCCGTCATGTTTAAAATTATCTAAAGTGCTTCCTATACACAAAATGGGTAGTAAAGATAATATTTTGAATTACATGCAAATTTCAATATCCAGTGTATTTTTAAAATTATTGAAATAGTTGTGCATAATCGTTTAAAATTGTTTATTCAAGAAGTACACTTGTTAGGCAATAGACAACCTGGGCTTTGTAGCAATAAATCAACAAGCACGGCAATGTATTCTAAGTTTCTTTTATAAATGCATCAAATCCAACCAATCCTGTGCAGTGCGCTTTTGTGACCTATCAACGGCATTTGACTTTGTTGACAATAGTCTTGTTATACACAAGCTGGAGCCGAATGCCATTAAAAACAAAGAATCTTTACCGAGAGATTCACTATCAAACGAAAAAGTTAGAAGATATCGATGTTCCATTGGAACCTAGTCTAAAATTTCTATACGATTAGATGCCCATTTACGGATCCCCTAAAAACCTAAAGCAAAAAGATGAATCGCGAAACGAAATTTTTTGCTTCCTTTACGGATGAAGTGCCAAAAATCAAATTAGCCACGTAGAGGCTAGTACGAATGGTTTGAGCGGCCAGAGGAAATTGTTCCCTATCAATCTCTGGTATCCTTAATAGGATGCGAATAGTCAAATAAGGTGCAGATGAGACGACATATGGAACCTTGCTCATTTGGTAGATATTGGATCATCGCCAACGAATAGGTTGTTATTTACGATATTCAGGACGAATACATTCATTGTGCGCCAGTAACAATCATTTGATGTATTCCAAATTGTAATAGCAATTTTACTATATCATTTTGCAATTAAGGCCCAACGAAAGAGTATTATTAAATAATTTCTTTCGTCCACATATCAAATACCACACGAATTTTCTTGTATGCTTCACAAGATTTAAAGGCACCATGATACGGAATGTGATAACAACTATTGTCGATAGGGTTTTTAATCACTTCCGTCATGTGATCAGAATCCAAATAATCACGCATGAGGTCTTTGTGCAAAGATTTCAAATGTGGTTGTAGTACAAGTAGTCTTTCTAACGATAAAGGACGAAGATCTGCGACATCAACGGAAGCTTGGCATGTAGTTAAAAATAACGATTGAAACACTTATTGGGGATTTTCAGATTTTACAAAACTGAAAACTACTTGACCAAGTACAGTTCAAAGAAGGAAAGGATAATCTTCAATGCGATGAACGCTACTCCGCTTGTACGGGCAAAAAATGGAATACATCAATTTCTACCAATATTTGAACTGCACGAAGTTTGAGTAGCAATATTTTTTAATCTACAAATTTGAATAGAATCTGCTTGCTTGAGCAATTTAAACCTGCTGATTAGAGGCTTAACTTCCTTAGCCAATCAATGCCCCTGCTATATGAAAAATTATACCAAAAAGTACAGGGAGTCGACTAAATTTAGACGTCAAGAAGGTGGCTGTACAACAACTAGTGCCAAAACTCCATAATTACACTAACCCGGTGATGTCGATGCCAGAGGTTGAGCGATTGGACTGGAAGACCAAGTCCATAAGTAGAACTACGTGTACTGTTTACTATCACAGGTTCGACACTCCCTGTCAGACCAATAATTTGCTAGGATATATCCTGGTAATAAACAATTGAGGTAAACACGATTGTGCATGACTAATTCAAAATGCTTTTGAAGTTGTTTATCCTTAAATGTAGGCCAGGAAAACAACAAATGCGATTGGGGGCGAAAAATGCATTTACGAGTATTTTACGACAAAGTACCACTTAGTTCAATTTACTTACGGGTAGAATGGTCACGTTTACTAACTATGGTGTTGAAAAGAACGAAATACCAAGTCTATATCAAATTTTGAAACTTAGGATCTTTACAATTTCTATAAATTTTATTCAACAAATTTCTTAACTACTATCACATTCAGAGGCCATTGCAGGAATATTATGAATTTCTTTCCGCTTATTAATAAAGATATTTATTAAGCAATGACCAGTATATTGCACCTGAGAAAAAATAATCAAGAAACAATGACGTAAAACGTTAAAACACTGTACATTTGTACTAATAGTTACTTTACTACACAATTTTCTTCTATTTCAAGCCAAGTTCTTTAAAAAAATAAGGAAGACATTCGAAACTATCAAATAAATTTGGTGTATGCTTACGAACGCTTAAAAAATTTAACGTTAACAAAACCGGCGACCAAGTTTGTTGACCCATTAATTACAAAATAAAGGATTATTTTTTCTCTATACTTTGTGGACGGTATTCAAGTTAATTTTTCTTTATCTGTGAATAACAGGTGTTTGAAATAAAAGTAAATGGGTTCTTTTAAAGTAAATCTATCAAATCTAGCAAAAGAATTGATTATTGTATTAACACAAGGAAAAATTTATCTCATTTGGTGAGAGTAGCGACCGGTATCCTTTGTAAACAAATAGAGACGATATAGTTAAGATTTAAAATACAAAAAGGATTGTACATTTGATTCTAGTTGGATTCTTTCTTTTCTAAGTTCTGTATAAGGAAATGTACCATTTCTACTTCTAAATACAAACGATATTGTTGCGATTAATCCTTAATTATGCATTACCACGAAGCAAGACGAAATGCGAATACATCATATTTTGCTTTATGCATTGTAAAGAATGAAGCAATACAATTCAATTACATGGGTCTACCCTCATGATTAATTAAAAAATATGTGGTATTGATGGGCTACTTGCAAGTAAGGTAATGAATGGGTGAAGTGGTATTGATTAAATCTCAAGTAAGTCACGCACGCACGCACGCACGCGCGCACGCACGCAGGCGCGCACGCGCGCACGCACGCACGCACGCACGCACGCACACACACACACACATATATATATATATATATATATATATATATATATATATATATATATATATATATATATATATATATATATATATATATATATATATTGTAATGGCTAAATTATGAGGGATATTAATTTGGGAAAATAATATATTTAGTTGGATAATAAATTTAAATGTTGAGATGTTAATTATATTATTAATGAATTTAACTTTGCACCGGACTAGCTCAATCTCAATTTGGGGATAGGGATCAAATGTATTTAGTTTGGAAAATTAAATTTAATCTGGATGTGTGTATAAGAATTACACTTTATAAAATTATTACAAATGTATAAAATTTATTCTGAATAGAATTTACTTCCAACGCATGCGTTGTAATGTAATTAAGTGAAGTAATAATGTCAAAATTGTCAAATAATAAATTAGAAATTTACTGTTTATGTCCACAATGAAAATAATTTAAAATTTTGTTGGCTTTACAGGTATTTATACAAGTAATTGTTTGAAATTCTATACCAATACATATATCTAATGAATAATAATTTGCAGGAAATTTACCAAATAAATGTCCACAATAAATAGGGTTATATACAAAAAAAAAATGACTCACATATACCGTCCTCAATGCAAATTGATGTCTTCGAAATGTTCCAAATTGATGCAGGCACTTTCCACTCGATTCTAGTTGTTACCATACATCCATATGCAGCTAACCGGTACTTGGATTGTCGATGACAGCAACTTCCAAAAACTAGTGATGTTTCTTTCCAAATCGGCAACACTCCAGTCACTTATTTTAATTTGGTAAAATTTTTATTTAGATAAATTAAAACTTATTGATTATTATCGGTTTAAAAAGAAATGTTTAAATGTTGTCCAAAATTTTGTTATTATGTCACTTTTATTTTAGATGCCGGATGAAATTTATTTTATTTAGAAGAAATTGTACCCAGAAATACAACACCGATATAAATAAATGTGATTCTAATTTGGTAAAACGGAATTAAATTAAATATGATAACACGAAAAACTCTTAACAAAATCGTAACACAAATTAACTCGTACAATTATTTTCCGAAAACTAGCAGGTATCGGAGACCGAACTATTTAATTTAATCGCCGGTATAAAAACAATTGCTCTCGAATTATTTTCTTCGTAAATGTAACTTTCTTTACGATGATTAAATTAGGTTATGAAAACTTACTTTTTTACACAAATGCACAACACTGCTTTAACCTTATTTTAAATTTTAACAAATTCTAGAGAGATCAGCATTTCCAGGGCAATTCCTTTTATACCTTTTTGGTTGTTACTAAAAATTCAATTTTTTTTCAGCCATATTACCTAAGTAACTAAGGCTCTGATTGGTCGAAACATTTACAAATTTGGACTAAAATGGAAATTTGGCCATAACTTTCTTATACATTAACGAATTTAAAAACTAACAACAGAAATGCAAACTACATAAAATTTCGAACAAAAAGACACCTAACAAGCTATGGTTCCTAAAAATAATATACGAAATCACTTAATCTAAATTGAATATGCTTATAACTATTTAAACTTACAAGCTACACTTAATCTAATTACATAAACGGAATTCTGAGAAAATTTTACATAAGAAAACATACTTTTAGTGTTAGAAATATCGAATTTAAAGGAATTTTAAATTTATGTAAAAATATTCTAAATTTACCTAAAATTTCACACAATTTTGCGGTTAAAAGCAATGTATCCTTATAAAAACTGTGAGATACTGAGAAAGAACTCCTATTAATTGCTTTAAGAGCAAAATTAAAGCCTAAAAATATGAAAAAACTATAAAATTATGGAAAAAACCTAGAAATCATAACCTAACCAAACTTATATCTAAAATTGGAAATAACTTATATTTAAAAATGTTTTCATCACTCAAAATGTCATGTTAGAGGTTTGTAATGCTTGTCTTTATTATTTTCACTATTCATTTCTAATGCATTGAGTCATATATTGTTGCATTAAAAAAGTCTCTTCGTCTAACACAGTTACTGAAATTTTCATTATAAAAATGTATATCACTATGAATGTCTTTATGCTAAATTGTTCTATGCATTGTTCTTGCTGTTAAACTTACATCACAATGTTTGTCACTGAGTTGCTTCCAGAAATATGTGAGAAAAATGTCTAAAATGTTCATATCATAACCCTTTTATGAAATTTTTACATTTCCTGCTTTTGAAAACTATTTATACAATATCCCTAACATAATCCTAACTACACAGTTTATGTTTAAACACCTGTAAAGTGTTCACTTGCCAAAATACCCTCGAAAAATTGATTTTTATTGAAATAAATGAAATACTAAAATGACTTTACGAAAATAGGTGTATTTAACATTCTTGACATTTTTGTTGATAGCACAATGCTTTTTATGATGAAACCAAACTATGTAAATAATATTCAGACTATTTTATACAAAACAAATAAATCTATTTTAAACACATCGTGAACCAGATTTCTATAAAACAATGTCTCGCACATGTATCGAGCTTGAAATCACCCCTTTTTATTACTAAATTGTCATTTAAACTGTACGATCCTTCTTTACTTCTTTCTGAACATCTCAATATATATATATATATATATATATATATATATATATATATATATATATATATATATATATATATATAACCAGTGATATTTTAATTCAGAGCGGTACCAATTCAACTTGCTGCTGCTTCACAACACTAAAACAAAACCCTCCTCATGATAACAGCTTCGTTTACCTATACCACCGGAGAAGCTTGTTCAGTCCGCCCAATTGACCCTAGCATACATTTATGTATGAGTAACCGATCAATTGATCACAATGAACTGAACATTCTTATCCACAATAAATGAAAGATTGATACTTAAAACAACAAAACATAATTTAAAAAGGACATAGAAACTAGTGGTTTCATCATATTATAATAATTCTGCAGTAGTGAAATAGTTATGAAGGATGACTAGGTTCGAATAGTCAGTCTTGCAAGGAAATTGTAACAAACAGCTCCATCAACAAGGGTAAGCAGTGCATTAAAAGTCTTTATACGATGGTTAATTGAAATACACTTTTTCTTATGTAGAGACTGTGGCGATCACTACTGCAGGCAGCTTATAGCATATAACAGTTAGGAAGTGAACTCCGCGATAAGGGAATATCCTGACCTGGTGTTGACGGATAATGATACTTTAGCATTGGTTAGTGCAGCTAAGAAGGTTTCGGTCCATCAGTAACGAACAGCCAACCAGATCACATCATCAGAAGCTTCAGTGACCAAGTAACCCCAACGGTAACGAAACAAAACTACTTTAAGCACAGCCACCAGGCATATATCAGCAGTCCAAGCGAGGGGAAAATCGTAATAAAATTCAAAGCGAAATAAAGGATACACGTCTATTCACAAGGTACGCAACAGTTATTCAACGAATACTCAAAGGAGCAAAAATTAAGATAAGATATATAACGTTGTTTACCTCTTTAGATCGAATGTGAGCTCTAAATGGCGGGTCAACGCGATCTGGTTAAATTGTAAATTATTTAGAGGGGCGGCTTTGGATTATTGCATTTCAATCCTAAAAGAGAGATCATAATTGCAATGAGGTTGAAGAAGCCGAGATATGTTACCACTTTTTGTGTAAGTAACATTTTTCTACATCCGCCTCAATAGCGATTATATAACCTTACCAAGTAAAGAAATATTTCCTATGAAAAATTCTCATACAAGAATTATGTTACATACCGAAGAAACAGTAACAAGAGAAAATATCTAAAATGTATTCACGTAGCACAAAATGGCCGTTTAAGAACCATACCTTAAGAAGAGGTCTTCAACAAAATTTTCTTATCAAATATAAATGTTGCCAATAAAATTATGTATATACATATATATATATATATATATATATATATATATATATATATATATATATATATATAAATTTTTGTAAGATGTAATTATTTAATGGTACCAACATCTAGTGGTGATTTAGTAAAGTAACAGGTACCTATAAGTAGACGATTTTAAAACTAACCAGAACCCACGAACATCGCATACATAGCACTAGTAGGTTTATTTAGAACTTTTATAAAGTGAATAGTAAATACAATAGATACATAAAGATTTAATCAATTATGGTTTGTAATGTAAATGGTAAATGCAGTAAATAGAGAAAAAATTAGACAATTATGGTAGTGAAATAAGTAACGAGTAAACATTAAGTAACAATCCTAAATGTTCAATCCAGAGATACCTATTTTGTTTTGTTGTCCGATCCGATATCGACTTTTACACGTTACACCTTTTAACCTAAAATTGTATTTTAGAAACATTATAATCTTGAATTATCGTTACATATGTATGTCTTGGTTAGCGTAAAACGGTTTCTCGTCCCCCCAAAAATCATCTCCTGAAAGGTAATTTAAGTCGGTGGTGGTTGACTAGATGTTAATACGGAGATTTTATTTATAAGTATGTGAAGCTTTAGTTTACGGTGCATTTTTAGTAAATTGGTGATGGTGTATGAATAATACAAAGCAATAAGGTGGAGTGCACGTATTTATTGGCCCAAATGAACCCAGAAAGGGATTATAAGTTGATTGCGCTTGGTGCACACGTAATACACGCTATATGGGACTTACTTTAGAAATGTAACACCCGCTATACGAAACTTATTTTAGAAATGTGAAATTCAAGTACTAGAACAGTAAATTTTTTATTCAAAATATACCCGAGGCATCCATTATTAGCCTTAGCTTACATTTGCAATATGCTGTCATATCACGGATTTAGTTTGTATGTTATTGGCACTTTTGTACCAGTCGTTACGTAGGTCAATGACAATGCAGTTCGCTGTCTTTTGAACTTATTAATGAAGGTGATATTTCTCATGGTAATCAATCATAATTTAAATTCGTATTAGGATTAGATTTTAAATTTAATGGTATTAATCGTACCTATTCCAAAAATGAGATAAAGTTTTTGGCACATCCATCTTTTAAAACAATTAAAACAAGTTGTAATATCCAAAGTTTAAGTATAATTGGAGTATTTGAATGTACAGGTATCCACTTAGGTATCTTCTATTTATCAATGTGTCGTCAGTCTGTAAAGATGTGGAAAATTCAACGAGGAACCGTTTATATGAATCGAAAATGTATTCAACGCACATATTACAGAAAATGAAAAATAAACAATTTTATAAAGGTGTATGAGATAGATCCCAAGAATCTTTTTTCACGAAACAACTTGACAACCTTTAAACTCTTAAAATCGGTTTATCCAACTTTTCTTAGAGATCTTGTAAACTAGTTTAGGTAACCTGGATGTTTTTAAATTTATTAATGGCCTTTGCACATATAAAAATAGGTTTTATTATGTTAGTCCGTAAAAGCACATAAATTAACCTTAGTTGCGTATATAAGTTTTTGTATGAGAGAACGTTACAGGATTAATAAATTTTATGAAAATATGTAGTGTTAAAATAATTATGTTTTGCGCTATATCTATCTGCCAAACGTCTGCTTAATTTCCCAAATGCCTGAGGCGTAGAGTTGTAAATCGGAGTTTCCGTAAATTGTCATTTCCAAATTCCTCGTTAATATAAACCTGAGGATAATTATCTTGAATTAGAGTAAAAAAACCCTATAGAAACAATTATGATTTCAAAATTACGTTGATTTAACAGATTTTTGCTTAATAGTTGGTGTAAGCGTGATTAATGTTTTAATACAACATAGACTTTTGTGAACACTTACATTATTCTAACTACAGTTAATATAAATAAATCTTAGATCTTATAAATATAAACATCATATAAATTGGAACAATAGAGGGTTTCTAAAGAAAAAAAACTTTTACTATAAGCAACTAACATACTAACCAATTTGGCGTAAGTTTAAGGGAAATGTTATGTCACTGTTATAAAAAGTGAAAAAAAAAAACTGATTTTAGAAAGTTTTTCTAATCTTTCTAACATTATAATTAGGTTTAGCAATCAGGGAAATAAATCTTTTACCGATCGTTAAAGGTTGAGCGTTGGAAATATGAATGCTGTAGCAGTCTTTGGCAATAAATATAATTACAGATCTAAGTTGTGTCACAACTACAAATCATCTTATTCACACACTTTTAAATCCCAATTCATATAGCGATAGGGAGTAGAATATGGATCAGATCCATATTGTTCACGAGTCTGTCTGTACAATACAATGACGTAAATGGTAAACGTTCAATTAGTAGCATTTCGTACTGTACCGCTTTCAGATGATGGGTGGAGTATATAATAAACAACATATGCCTACTTTTCATTAGATGCAAATACGCAAATTAGATCAAACTCTCTAACTATGAAGAAATGGCTCCTTTACAAATATCTAATGTGTTTAGTAATACAGACTTGGAATTTTGAAGATGTGAGAAAACAATAGCGGCTGCAATATAAGTCAGTACAAAAGTTTTTATAACAATAAACATTCATACACTTGATAGCTGCGCATTACAAATAGAATAGAATCAAGTTACAACACTGATCAAACAGCGAGATATAGAAACACAACGGTGTTCATTACAGTTAATAATGAATAATGAGTGTCAAATTGATTTATCTCAAGCTTTAAGAATATGTACTTGATCATGTTGGCACTTTACAATAAATATTTTCATTTTTTACGGGATAATTTTCCAATATTGAGTGCCAAATTGTCCGACGTAAACTAAATCAAGTGAATGCATTTTACTAGTCTCGACAATCCCTTCAAGAACTTGCAATTCTCTATTACTTCAAGTCCCTATTACGTCGACCATAACTTCGGGAAAAAGTTTAGTGCGGTTATTCTAATTCGATAATACGACCCCAGCACTGAATTAGGTTCAATATCGCAATGGTAGCTACGTTAGCTTTTTTTGTTGAGCTTAATGTAAATGAGGTTTTTGCAGCACTAGTGGAACTTCCGAAGTGACTTTTAGGCTGGTTGTAAGATCATTACGTATGCCAATGAAAATAACGAGGAGCAAGGCGAAAAACTACAATATACGCGATCTGCTTAATGGCTTCCATAACCGTTACCATGTGCAGCTATGTAGGTGAATGTTGGGATAGTATTTTCCCACTCAGAACCCTAACTCCCTCCATACTTACATACTTAATGTGTGTTTTATGTTGTAAATCCATGATTGTGGCTGAAGGAGATTGGAAAGCTCAAGCGCCCGCCCTCCCCCTTGGAGAGGGTGAGAAATACGTGAGCTTTTCCTTTTTACCACTTTATGGGAGTTTATTACGAAAGATATAATATGCAATTGACATATTTTACGAATATCTAGTGACTTGTTACTAATCCCTACAGGAAGGATGCAAATGTAGGGAGAACAACGAAGGAATGTTAACATTGGTGCAAGAATAATAAGAGAGACGTTATAAAATTGTTACGTGGTGTTGTGCACTCAAATGGATTAAAGTGTAAAAATAATTTGGAATATTTAAGTTTAACCTTTAACATTGTCCGTTGGCCGGGCCTACTTGGTTGCAGCTAGTTGACCGGATCCCCCAGGTATCATACTGACGTTAAATCACGTTACTTTTGTAATTGTTTCGTCATTGACGTCAATAGTGCATTTCTAGACGTGTAAGTTACGTCATATTTGATGACCTATCGTGAAGTTTTAAATGTTTTGTTATTTGACGTCGTATTTCAAATATTATTGAGATGTGATGTATCATCACTAACAATTGACGAAGTTCACGTACTAGAGAATATCTATTTTTTAAGAATACACACTAAACGTTTTTGTAAAATTTTACCATTGAATGTAATTAAATTATACATAGGATAATTTTCTGATAAGGGTAATTTACTCATGTTTTATGCATCATTAACTTATATTTAAACATTAAGAGTTTTATAATTCTATAATTTCACTATTTCCCAGCTTGTAAACCGAAAGTGGTAAAATTTCAGACATATTGTTACCTTATCACGTGTGCGCACGTTGTACTTTAGTTAGTACGGCCATCAATTTTGTGTTATTTGTAAAAAAAATGTAAATCGTTTTTTACATAATTTCTTTAAATTTGGTAACACCTGAGTGACACATTTTCCATTCGGAGTTTTAATCATTCCAGAATAAAACCTTTATACTCGTTTAACCAATACTTGACCGAATATCCCTGTTCCTTTTAATTTCTTATATTGTACAAGAGTAAGAGGAGTATGAGTGATTCTAAAAACGTTCAGATTGTTAAGTGTACCTGGTCAGGTATCGGAAGGGTTTTGATTGATACAACAAGTGTGACAGATCAGAATGGCTTCGTGCCAGGAAGGGGTTGCGTATATCAGATGCTTACTCTGCAGCAGGTGATTGAGCAGTCTTTAAATTTGAAGAAGTTGTACTGTGCGTTTGTAAACTTGGGCAAAGCGTATAACCGAGTGAATATGGGAAAAATATGGGACATTTTAAGTGTTTAAGAGTATAGAGTGAGCTTGAGTGATCTTCAAAATAAGGTAAAACGTTACACAGGGCTGCGTGATGTCACCGTGCCTGTCTAATACATCAATGGATAAATGTGTTAGGCAAATATGTACTGATACAAATGGTTCAATGGTTGTTACGTAAATCTATAAGCTTTGGTTTATGTTGGTAATTCAGTTTTGCTTATCGAAAATGCGAGAGAGCTACAAAAATACTGAGCAAGTTTGATGAGCTCCGTGAAACTATGGAGCTAAAGGTAAACGTTGGCAAAGCGAAGGTAGCAGTGTTGTAATGAAGGCATTAGAAATTCGAATTTCGCGCCGTTATATGGTTATTGGTTATTTGTATTTGAACATAATTAATATTAAGATAAAAAGTTTGAGCTTGTTTCGACGAGTATTTGCATAGTAAATGGGAAAGCTTTTAAATATACGCGGCAATTTGCGGATATGACTGTTTTGTGAAAGGGAGCAAGTAGAGACACTGTCATAATGACGTGTGTTTGTTAGTCAATCGCCTCTAGTTAGCGATCTGAAAAGCGATTGCTGCAGCTTGATTTATGCTGCAATTAATATTATGTAATTATAACAAAAAGTCAATTAGTCTTGTGGTAAAGAAATATGTGACATTTTCCGGATGAATGCGAGGAAAAGCTAAAATAATAAAAAGTGCAATTTTTATCGAGTTAGCGGAAATAAAAAGGATTGCACCACAATTTAAAATACGTATTAAAAGTGACGTAATAAGTGAAGATAACGCGTTTTATATGTATCAGAGCCGTAATCAATTGTGTTTAAATAGTGAACAATAAATATAATAGACAGTAATCGATCCAAGTTGGTAAATCGAAGTATAACGGACAATAACTCGAATTTATTGATGAATAAAAAGGGAGAATTCGTGGTTTGTAAATAGCTTGCATTTTGTTGCGTAAGCTATTTGTAGTTCAAGTGAACAATTAAATAACAATTGGACAGTGTAAATATATCAATCAGTTATTTAAAAAAAATCATTAAATTGTGGAAAGGAAGGTAGGAGCATCCTCTATAACAAAGAGATAAGAACAAAGGGAGCGGTTCCAAGTTGGCGGGAAGGTGACATCATCGGAGAAGCAGTCACACAACCTAATTGAGACCTCTTCATCGGTCAAAGGAACGCAAGCATTACATCATCCGCTATCAACGAAGTGATAAATTTAAGTTTAAATACAAATGTTAACATTAAGAAAATACTAACATAGAATTAGAATCATTTACATATAATGATAGAAACAAAACAGTCAGCATATAGAATTTGACTTAATTAAATATTATCACTTTTGATTCATTTTATTATTGACTGTTACAATCACACTGCGTGTGTAAATACTGAAGAAAGCAAGTTCAATTAATTGCAAAGTACAGGTAATTAATAACCTCAGATTGAGGATAATTTTGATGAATGATAACGATAACCATTTAACCCCTTGTTAAGCTAGCTGGAGCGTCCCGATAAAAGGAAAAAGGAATTTGTTGAGTAATTATTAAAGTTCATTTACACAAACAGAAATGTAATAACAATAAAGGTAAAATTTAGTTAAAGAACGTTATCATTATAAATTAAAATCACTTAGTTGACGTGGAATCGTTTCACATTTTCATAAAAACAATATAAAATTTTTACTCAATGATTTTGGAAATTGTAGAAGATTGACATAGAACCCAAACATTATTCTTTGTAGCCAGGTGTATGCAAGCAAGGTAATAATTGCAAGTAATACGCCTGTCCCAGCGCCCCAACGTGCGAACCATCACAAAATAGCCCCCAACAGAAGGACGAACAAAGAGAAATATTACAGTGTTTAATCGTGGATGTAGAAAATGAGTACCGTGTTTATTTGGGTAGAATTTCCACTGCCGGCGACGGTAGAATGGATGATGAAATTGAGTTTTCGTTGGTTAGGTCACATTGAAAAAATGAATGAGGGACAATTGGCAAAGCAGGTGTATGTAGGTAAAGTTGTGGGTGACTGAGCATGGCAGACCTCAAAAGTTGTGGTTGAATATAGTGGAAAGCACGATTCACAAGAGAAAGGTATGGAGTTTTAAGAATAAAAGGATGTGCCAAAATTAACGCACGAATTTTGTAGAATCGAAAGAGGTATGCAAGAATAAGAACAATATGGGGAAAATTGTTGATGCTGAGTAAACATAAGAGACAAAATACGGCTTCTGCCTACCCCGTAATGGAATGCGTAATGGGTATTTTGTTTCTTTATGGAGAGTAATCTTGTGTATTTTATTACACAGATTGCATTAACATATCAGAATAAGTTGAGCCAAGAAACAGAATTTATAAATCGTTATCTCGTATATTAACATCCTTCTTAGAAACTCAAGGTAAAAAAATCAATTACGAGTCATATTGAGGTCATATGCTGCAAGATTGCCTAGCAGTGATTTTCCATAAAGTATGATATTATCAAAGTATCAGTGACTCGTATTCTATACTACAAATGATACTGGCATTAGCTAACTGTATATTGTGAAATATACAATCTTGCACGACATGAGGCATATTTTAGCCTGACTACCAGTAGCATGCCAGAAGCTAGAACCTAGAAGTTTGTAAGTTTGGGGCGCAGTATCAGTATATGATTTTTATTTGTCTGGTAAATTGCTAACTATTTTTTATAGAATCGATTAAATCAATTTATTACTCAGTGAACATTATTATCAATGTTTGTAATTATTTGGTACCAAACATCTACTTTCAGATACTAACTTCACCATCCGCAGTTTGGTACTCAGGGATATCAATCTCTCAGTAACAAACAACTTGGTGATTGGTATTAATACTCGGATTCTGAATAGTACTGTACCGTTAAATACGCAGTCACTACTGCGTCCATATTACGATTTAGCGAAACAGGTGAATTCAAATCCTTTAGTTATACATACATACCTATCAAGGTTTAAACAAATATTTAGTCAGTGTTATTCTCCAATAAAGATTAATTAATCTACATTTGTATCTTGTCTAACTGCTTTCGTTTTTTCTAGTATTTAATAACAAACACTTTTAGTACGCTACATCCACCTATAACATGTTCATTGAGGAATTAGCGCAATTTAAATCCTGTTTGGAAATTGATGTTAACAATACTAATGTGGTAAGCAACAAATTGTTTGTGACATAACGCCTATATTAAAAATTTTATGTTTTTATCTAAATGTACACTCTTTACAGATGACATTCTTATCTACTTCGATGATGAAAATGCCAATCAAAAACAAATAAAATATTGAAGCATAACAAATAGTTGTGAATGAGATTTTCTCCGTTTATGAAAAGCAACAATTTATGAATATGAAATGTAAAGATGCTGTAGCGGGTGCTTTTACAATCAGTTTGTTAAATGCGTTTAGTCTCTAATTTTATTTCTAGACGATGTCAAAGAAACTACACATGAGCAAATGTAAAGAATGTAAAGGATTTCATCAAAATCAAAAACGTTCTTCCCAGCAGCGGTTTAAATTAGAAAGAAAATCTGAAGTAGTGGTGAACTCAGAGGAAGGATTTGCACCAGTGGAGAACACTGAATGAGTAGTCAGTGAGTGTTAATTAGTTTACGTTTGTATGGTCGTTTAGGTTTTATTGCTTCTATTTAGTACTAGGTCACTATTATGATATGTTATATAATTTTTTCCCAAGCACTTGACTACTCTCAGATTAGAACCTTTCACTTACTAGTCTAACACCTTTACAGCTGAGCCACTGAGTAATCCAATATATATTTTTTAAATATATATATATATATATATATATATATATATATATATATATATATATATATATATGTATATGTATATATATAAAACTTTTTCGCAGTTGCGCCGAATGTTTATTGCGCAGGTGTATTGCGCTGAAGCTCTTCGCGTATTATTGGAATTCATATGGCTTTCATTTCCACACTAGCTTGGCTTATTGGATTTTCTGCTAGTGCAATGTATGTGGCTTCTTTGAGTTTCCGACGAGTTGTGTTCCCGTCCTTTGTCACTATCTGTATGTTATCGCATTAGATGCGGTGGTCTTAGTTCCAGACATGTTCGGGGATTCTTGACTTTTCTGGTTCGCCCTTGTGGACGTTGTTCTTATGTTCCTGCGTTCTCACTTTGAGTGGTCTACTACTCTCTCCTATGTATGCTCTGCCGCATTCGCATGGTATGTTGTATACGCAATTCTTGGAATTCTGAAAATAGACAGAAATTGTCGCTTAAACAAAAAGGGTGAGTTTGCACCACGGCCTAGCTTAGTACATTACTTACCAAACTTACTGTAGATTGAGAGGTCTTTTCTTTATCAGGTTATAAGGGAGGCAGAAATAATATACATAGAGATAGTTCAGATGTCCATGTTGTCAGGCGCGACTAATTTCTTAGGTTAAATAATTAAAACACAATAAAAAATGAGAAAGTTGTACATTAATACTACATGTAATCCTACTGAACAACACAACAGCTGTGTTTATTTGTATGTTTAATAAAAGAAGGTAGTATCTGCTGATTAATTTCAGGATAAAAACAAATAGAGAAGTACTTAACTTTTCGCAAAGCTTTGCGATAGTAAACTAATTCTTAATCGACACCTAAACTATACATATAATCTATCTTTACGTAGAATCATTTCAAAATGAAAGATGATTGAAACCGTATAACTTCATTGTAATAACAAAGTTAATTTCGAACTGTCACCAAAACACAACTAAAGTAAGGTTATGCACTCAAATGTTTTGATCTTAGAAAACATTAACCGAAGTCAGCTGTTCATTACGACGGTATTAAAACTTCCGAAACAATATTAGACCAACTTTAATTTAATGTTCGTAGATCAATTCATCAAGTTTGTCCACTTAATAAAAACGTAATTTGCATTAAAAAGAATACGTACTCGTTGTACGTTCAAAATAAAGTTAATACATTATATCAGCACAGACATGTTATGGCTACTAAAGCGGAAATACCTAACAGCATACGTAACTAGCAGCAGGCGTAATTTTGCCTGTTTCCATATTTAATGACACAAAAGCAAAAGGTTGGAGATCTAACTCAAACTTACCTTCCAGATAACATCCAAAGTACTATATGCACGCCATTTTGACCTCATTCACCCCACTCCCTTTCACATGAAATAGAACCATATCTATATTCAATTTCAAACGGTACCAAATTTTCTTAATGCAAGTGAGAGAGTTTCCCTATTAGATATAATAAATTACTGAATGCATGGGCTACTGGTATCTAGTTACAGATAAGATTGAGTAGTGAAATAGTTACTTTACTTTCTCAGCATTTAATGTTATTAAAAACATTACATTCCATGTGAGCTTAACAGAAAACCGAGGCCCCTTTTTGAGTTAGTTTATTAAAAAAAGATATTGAAACGTGTTCTTCAAGAAGCAGCTAAGAAATATAGAGCTCAAAATGTCTGGTCGTCCGATGGTCGTATTGTAATTGGTTACAAAAATAAAGAAACGTTATGTAACTTGTCAGGAAGATTTTCAAAATTGCTACGTAATTAACATGTGGTTTCAGACCTGCACCATGATTGGTATGGGAGTATTTTCTTATTATGACCTTTTTTTGCTTATGGTGCAATTAACATTATGTTTCATTAGATGCAATAACATTTTTAATAGAAAATAAGTTATGAAAATGTATTACACAGGGTGGAATTCTTATATTTAAGTTATACAATCTAAACGTTTCGACAACACTTACAGTTATCTTCGTCAGTAGTAATACTATCTATCACAATTGTTTAAGATATAGGAATAATTTTGTGATATTTAAAAAACTGAAAACGCAAACATAAACCTGCTATTAATATAACAGTTTGATAAACGTATAAATCCAACTAGCTCATCAATGAATTAAATATTGTTAAACTGCTTTGAAGATGACAAATGACAAATCGAAGTCTAATAGTGAAAAATGGCATAACCAAAGAACAAATTTAACAAAACTTATTCAAGTTAGGATGTAAGTGTAAAGTTGTGAAAAACTTTATTATAATTTCAAATTGATAAAAGTATTCACGAATAGAAACCTAACAGCTTTGTTAATAAATGCAAATATTATTTAACAATGAAAATACGATGTAGTACGTTTTATATAACTTTTAATTTTAATTTTAATTTCAACTAAAAATGCTTTACCAATTATACATAATATCATTATATTATAAATTACCACAGCACTATAATTTAACATATGTAGTTGAAATTAAAATTAAAATTAAAAATTATATAAAACGTACTACATTGTGTTTTCATTGTTATATAACACTTGCATTTATTAACAAAGCTATTTCTTTGGATTATTTTAATTGATGTCAATCTTGTATTTGTGAATGATTTTATCAATTTCAAATTAAATTTTTGCACAACTTTACACTTACATCATAGGTTGATTAAATTTTGTTAAAATTTCTTCTTTGGTTATGATATTCTTTATTGGTAGTCCTCGATCGCTAGAGGGTGTTCTGATTTGTCTTCTTCATGGCAGTTTAGCAATATTTAATGAATTAATGATCTAGTAGTTATTCTTTACTAAAATTGTATTTCATAGTTGGCTTTATACGTTCATCAAACTTTAATAGTGTAAAGATCCAGCTTAACTTTACTAAAATTTATGTAATTAATTTTTTTAATTGCCCTACAGTAATTAAGATAGGTACAGTTGTTTAAAATTAAAACCCATTACAAAAGATTGCGCGATATTGCACAATAAATAATTAATTTCTATCCCCTCCGACGTAGAAGTTAAAAAGCATAAAATGCTATTACGTCCGAGAACCCTCAGCCAATCACAGCCAAGAGTACCCCTGCATAGAAGCCGGATCCACCCACCGCGAATCAGTTATAAAAACCGCGGCGCTACCGGAAGAAGACAACTTCCCGTTGCTTCGCTTCGCGACTACTTTTCTGTTACTTGCTTCGCGATCACCTGCCGCTACTTGTTACTTCGCGACTCCGCTATCCTGATACGCTCGCGTCTTCAGCAGCCAGAACCGAGACCTTGACCGCGCGCCTGCCGTAGTTAGTGTAGTTGTATACGTCGCCGACCTGCCGATTACCGCATCCGTTTATCTTGAATCATCGTGCATTTCTAGTCGCGTTACTTCGCCGCCGTCACCAGTCGATTAGCTTTGTACAATCAAACTGCTGGTTGAGTTACGCTAGGGTTAACAGCACGTAAGTTTTATTGCACCACATTTCTAAAACATTACACCAGACACCTAGAGAAACGACGGGCTGCAGAGCCTGAAGTGATCTAACCGTTCCAGTACACACACACACACTAGAAGTATACGCCGGGCTGTATAGCCTGAAGTTACCTTCTGCAACTAGTACACACACTAGAAGTAGACGACAGGCTGTAAAGACTGAAGTTGCCTTCGACACACATACACACAAACCAGGACGTTGCTACTTCGGGCTAACGCCCAGAAGGCATCTTCGGTTTACTCCAGCGTAAAGAAGGGTATTCGCTCAAATCCTAACGCTCCCCCAGGTAGAACCCTTGATATAGCAGCCGACGGGCTTGGACCCAGAATCTTAGCAAGGGCTCTCCATTAACCAGATATTACACATACATTACACATACAATACACCTACCTGATCCTGAGGAGAATAGCAATACAAATAAGCGACGACTTGACCTAGAGGTAATCTCAATACCAGAAGCCGCATTCGTAGAGATCACCCGCGTGATCCTCCAGATATAAAGACGAACCCGTGGTGCGTCTACGTGATAAATTACAGTAAACGTACTCCGGCGTCTCGCAATCGCATTCAAATCACTTACTCGAAACACCTGCATTCCGTCGGAAACAACTCTCAGAATTGTTCAATTTATTACGCGCAGTCCTAAAAGGTCGTGTCAACTCGACTCCGATTAATTCGTTTATAACAATTAATAAAGAAGCAATCTTTAATAATTATTAACGTAAAAGATCGTGATAAACTCCGTCTTTCCTATATTTGTTAGTTAGAGTAAGTTTCGCTAATACGAAAACCTGTCCTGTATAAAGCATTCCCAGTACTGAGCTCATCCAGCCAGTGTGAAAGCCAAATCACGTATAAGAATAGTCATGTGCACCAAGATTACTTTAAATTATTTATTTTCTCGTTGACCTGCTTAAAGACACCAACGCGTTCGTTGCCCCAGCTTATCTAAAATATATAGAATTTTACATAGCGCCACCTGAACAAAACCCCGGCTACCGTGTACAGAGCAGGCCTGAGCAGTCGTAACAGACAAAATTAAATTGTCATTAGTAGGATTTTTGGGTCATAACACACCAACCATTAAACCACAATAATTTATATTTCCACAGAAACGGCTCAGGATCCAGTGAGAACCACTATCGTCCACGGGGGACCAGCCAAACGGGCGCTGCTAACCAGAACATCCCGAGGCACACCCAATCAGATTTGTTTTGTTATACTATTGTAATTTTTCGTTATATTAATGTTATTTCTTGTAGGTTAGGTTATCTTAGATTTATAAAACAATAGGTAATATACGTTTAAAATAGTTTTGTTGTATTATTCAAAGAGTACAGTGTTGAGCGCCACGGTACGAACCACCCCCGTCTTGTTGACAAGACCCGACTTGAGCTAGACCGAGGTAAATTAAATTGAACCCTTTTAAATTTAATTATTGTAAAGAAAGAGGCGTTACAATAGCCGGCTTATATTTGCGTTTGCAATTTTTCAAATTTCACAAAATCGTTTCAACATATTAAACAATTTTGATAGATAGTACTACTGCTAATGAAATTACACCATACACCATAAAATACCCAAAAAGATAAGTATTTGGAAAGTAAATTAGTTTATTTTATGAAGTAAAAATTTTTGGAAGTTAACTTTATCATATTCTAATTACATTATTTACTTTATTTTTCCTTTTTTTCAAATGTAAAGTGTGTAGATAATGATCCATAATTATAATATGGTTATGATCAATTCATTTCTCAATAGGTAGATAATTACGCTTGTAGACAGGTTGCAAATAGTAATTTTATAGTACATATCTTCCTTGATGCGTTGAATATTGTTTATTTTATTTTTCTTTAGTATTTTACTAACCCTGTCCGTGGTTCCCTTGACGTATGCAAGGTGTACGCCAAAGAAAATGTTTACGAATCACTTGTTTTATCACATTTAAATTACGGTGTTGTGGTATGCAGACCGTGTTTGGATGTAAAAAGTGTACGGAGTGCAACGTTTGCAAAATTCTTGTCTGAGATTTTTATACGGGGTATCCAAGCATATTCATATTCGAGAAATTGTCGGGTGCGAAGTAATTAAATATGAAAGATAGGCAAATTTTTCACTCTGCGGTAATGAACAATCAATGTCCACCTAATCTGTATAACAAAATTACTTATCGAACATACATCACTTAAATTTGAGATTCAAGGGTCTTTTGGCTATACCAAGACGCAAGACGTTCATGTACAAGCGATCTTTCCGTTACAATATTGCAGTTCTGGGGAATAGCTTACCTTCATTTATAAGTTTTGCTACATTTAGAAGGCATATGGTAAGGTTTCTCTTTAACAGTCAAAACTGTCCAAATTAAAGTCCATGTGAAAGCTGAAAAGCTATATGTTATTTACTGCCGCACTTACCCACTAACAATAATTTTGTAAATGATTGTTAAGTGATATAGAATCAGGGCATTATCATTATTTTTTTTCCTAAGCCGACAGGAATTGCTACTAGTATTAGCCGCCTACGTGAGGTAATATTTACATCACACTTTGTTTAGTATTTTTGTGCTTTTTAAGAAGTTTACGCTTGTTTTTAGTGAGTCACTAGTGTTGTTTAGTAGTGTTTCCACCTTGTTGCTTTTTAGATCCGTTTATCGTTGCGCTGAGTATTTATTACGGTGCAGCAGTATATGTTCAATTGTTACTCTTTCGTTGCATACATCGCAAATGGGTTGTCTTCTGGAACTCCGCATAAAATTAAATGTAAGGTTATTGTGACCTATTCTTAAGCAGGTTGTGGCTACTTGTTCCCTTCTCTTGATTTCCAGTGGGAACGTCCAAATTTTTATGGATTTTTTACTTCTCTCAGCCTTTGTCCCAGTCATCCTGCCATTTTTTGTGAATTATGTTTTTTATATGGTTTCTGAGTTCGATGGGATAATTTTGAAATACGTTCGATATGTATGTTACTACGTTCACTCTGTGGTGTTTTACTTCACAACTATTATTGGTATTAGGAAGGTGTCCAGGTAGGTGATCCATAAGAATTCAATGTTTTTGTTATGTGTAATCAGGTTTTGGTGTAGTGATAAGATTTTAATAACTGATGGATCAATTGAAAAAATGTCTTTTATACAGGTCAATGCAGAATAGTTTTTGGATAATATGCAGAAGTTTTGTTGGACAGCGCTATACTCTCTGATGTAAATAAGTACTCTCCAGATTGCAAACAATTCGGAATAAGTAATAGATACTTCTTTACACAAACTCCATTTGTATTCATGTTTTGTACATAGAATACCGTTCTCGGTGTTATCTTGTGATATGGCTACTACTAACGGTATTTTGCTATGTTGGTAAATTTTTGTTGCTTGCTTTAGTCAGTATGGGGCATAGCTTCCAAGGGGAATAGTCAGACATGCTAGTGTTTTCAATTTTTAGAGGCACTTGGTTGTTGCATTTTAAATATTCCCTGAAACGTAGAGATGCAAGTCTACTTATAGTGTGTATTGATATAAGGGATATTCCCTGAAGAAATAGTTTTTGTATAGATGGTTTTGTTGTGCCCATAGTTTTGGTGCGTAAGGTACGAGTAAGTATAGTCTTCTCAGGTCTAACAGGGATTTCCACTTTCGCAGTGAATGGATCTTAAGTAGCTCGTTCTATATGCTCCAGTCGCTAATATAACACCTTGACCTTGGATGCTTAAGAGTGTTTTTAATTTCGTGTTTCTCGCTGAAGCGTACACTATTGCTCCATAATCAATCTTGGACAATACCATAGATTTGTACATTTTTAAGAGGAGTGGTCTACTCGCACACCAGGTAATGTGTGCCAGACTTATGATATTTATAATTCTCTTACACTCGGCGACCAGTTTGTTTATTTGGGAGTTCCAGAGTAACTTTCTGTCAAATATTAGACCAAGATGTTTTATTTCCTCAACGAATGGAATTATACTGTCCGTTAACGTCAGTTTTGGATGTTTTGCATTGTCTTTTTCTACAGAGGTGTATACAATTTGTTTTTACAGTTCATACTCGAAATCGTTTAATTTCTGTATTTGCAAGTAAGGTCTTAATTGCTGGCTGCAACTTACTTTGCATCTTGCACATTTAATCGTGGCTAGAAAAGATAACAATGTCATCAACGTACAGGCACGTTTTTATCCCTCCCTCAATTCCATGTATTAAACTGTTTATTGCGACTGACTTTTAAAGTGGAGCCCTGTGGAATCCCGTTTTTCTGTAATTCTTCTTGCATATTATTATTATTAAATTATTTTGTGGCTTCCAGTTTTTTTGACAATTTGCGTCGACTACTGAGGTCATTGGCACATTGTTTCTGGTTAGTTGTTTGTAGTTTATTTAGGGGTAAGTATTCGCATTCTTTTATTTTCCTGTATTTCGCTATTAGTACACAATACTTGTTTGTCTTTTACTTTGTGATTATCTCTGTGCCTTTGTACGTTTTTACATTCTATTATTATGTACTGTGTTGTTAGAATCCCGCCACATTGTGGACAATTTCGTTTTCTACTTCCCGTAATAAGGTAGCTGTGTGTAAGTCTTGCATGACCAATGCGGAGCCGTGTTATTACTACTTGTTCTTTGCGTGTTACGGATTGCGGAAAATTACATGTTTTAGTGTTCGGTTAAATTGATTTCAATTGTGATGTGTTATAAGGCCATCTGTTATTCCACAATTCTTTCATTTTTTTATTAATAAACCCTAACGCATCTTCTAGTGTAATTTTGTTAACTGTTTGTGCCATTGGTGTTGTCGCAGCTTGTTTAGCTGATTTTACTGCTTGCTTAATGTTTGCGTTTGTTTCATCGTTATGATTGTTACTTGTTTTCCTCTTTCTTTGCTTATGTTCCATTCTTCGATTAGCTTTTTCGTTATTCGATTTTTCTGAAGGGACATTTTAATTGATCAAGAGTTTGAAAATTACCTATGATGTTTATCGCCTGATTAGCAATTTTATTGCAATTTTCAAGTACTTTTAATAATGTTACGCTCTTTATGATGGCATTAGTGTAAATTTTCGGAAATTTCCAAGCATTTACTGTGTTTTCATACACAAGAGCGCCTCCTTTTGCTCTGTGTGAACTGCAGACACCTATATAAACATTTGTCTCATCTGTTCCCTGGTTTTTTATGTTTGTGTATTGAACATTAGAAGTAGATAGTTTCCATGGTGGTATTATGTTGGTTGCTTTCCAGATATTGAGTGGCATGAGACTGTATGATGCCAGTTCTCTATGGATAGCTACTACGTCCGGTACGGTTTTGGTTTGCTGCCAGTGGTATATATCCAATATGAGAGGATTAGAGATCGTGCCATGCAAGAAGTATGTGGGTTTTGCATAGAGCTTAATGACATATCTCAAACTTTGCTGGCGTAATCTAAGGGTAACGATTAGTTCTCCACATCTAAGCATTCTGTAGGGGATGTTCTAAATGCTCCCGTTATTAGCAACATTGCGCTATTCCAAACAGGATATGTTTTCTTATATATTTGATATAGCGTTAGATCTGTATACTGCGGAGCAGTATTCTTCTTTCCCCTTTCTGTATTATAAGTGTTTTGTAACTGTGGTATTCTTCTTCTTCTTATAAATGAATTCACTACCTTTTGAAAGGTTTGCTTATTGGCGCTCCGTGTATAATAGCTTAAAACTCGGATCCTGCTTAGCGTCAGCTTACATTTTGCCACTACATTTTCTGTGGGGTTTTTCCACGTTAAATTGTGTCTAACAGCATTTCTAGGAATTTATGTTCTTTTGTGTATTGTATCCCTGTGTTGTTAAGATATAGAGTGGGCTCTTGATGAAGATGTCTTAAGCGGCAGAAATTCATGGCTTTAGTCGTTGTGTCTACGAATCTAAATCCTTGTATTTCGGCTTCCTTGTCAATGCCATCCTGTAATTATATTTAATATATTTTCTAGATTTTCCCCGTAGTAATTATGCACAAATCATTTACATACAGTAGCGCCCTAGTTGCTTCATTCACATTATCAGCTATGTTGTTTATTGCTACTGCGAACAGGGTTACGCTCAAGACTGACCGTTGTGGAATTCCGTTTTGTTGTATCCTTCTTTCAGAAAAAGAGTTACCAAATTTTACCCAGGTTTCTCTTTCTTGTAGGAAAATGTGAATAAACTTGAGGAGAAGGCCTTTATTATCCCAACTTAGCAGCGTTTCAATGATTACATGTCTCCATACGGTGTCGTAATCCTTGCGTATGTCAAAGAAAATTGCAAAACAGTGTTGTGTGTTAATTCACTATTTGGTCAAGCTTCATAATTTGGTCTACAGTTGAATGTGCTTTTCTAAATCTTACTTGGTAAGAGCTAAATCTATTTTCATTTTCCAGCACCGTTGTAAGTCTAAAATTGACCATCGATTCCAGAACCTTGGATAAACAAGAGGTGAGTGAAATAGGCAAATAGTTCTCTGGGTAATGATTGTTTTCTCCTTTATGCAATGAAATGATTGTCGCAAGTTTCCATATTGACGGAAACGTGCCCGTAACATATATTTTATTATATAGGTATAATAACGTTTGCTTTATTTCAGAAGGAAGGTGCCTTCCAGCTCGAACATATAAAGGAAGATTCTAGAGTGCGTCTTCACCACTTCCAAATTCAAGTGTGACTGATTCTCGGGGAATACTGTGTCTTTTAAATGATTCATAATATGATAGATCACTACACATATCATGGAAGTATTGCACAAAATAATTTGACACTGTTATGGGATCTTGTGAAATTATACTATTTATTTCCAGCGTTGAAATTCTTGGTGGACTGTGTGATCCTACAATGCATCTGATCTTTAACCACATTTCGTTGTGTGGGCTAGAGGACATTAAGGTGGACGTGTATTCCTGCCAAGACTGTTTTTGGGCTTTCCTCTTTTACTCCCTTTCCCTGGCTCTTGCTATCTTAAAAGCAGTGCAATTTTCGTGGGTGCTATGCTTTAAACCGGTTCAATAATATTTTCTTTTCTTAGTTCAGAAGTTTTATTGTACCATGGAACCGGTGACCGTTTTATCAAACCTCCTTTGCGCGGTACTGTTTTATTTGCTGCGTCAAGAATTGTGTTGGTTACATGTATTGAAGCTTGGTCTGTGGTACCGGATATGTAGGGATTTCTTATTATCCCTGCACAGTTCTCCCAGTGTGCTTTTTTGTGTTGTACTTCAGGTCTGCTGTAAAGGTGTGCAGTCATATTACTATATGAAAATGATCGCTATAGTGTGGCTCTTCCAAAACTTTCCATGTACCAATGATTTTGATATCAATTGCGCTGAAACTTCCAAAAGCTGAGCTTCCATGTGTAGGATCTCCATTGTAAGGATTAATAAAGAATTCTCATTTATCACAGGCTCTAAATCCTGTTCCTTCTGGTTTCATTGAGCTGATCCCCACATAATATTGTGACAATTGAAATCGCCTAACAATTAAAAACGCTTGAGGAACTTGTGATATGTCTTTCAATTGGCTTATTGACCATGTTGAATTATGTAGGTATGAGTCTATTAAATTAAAGTTCTTTTTGCCTCTACATTCGACCACATTTACTTGAAGGGTTAATTCCCCCCCCCCCCCATGACTTCTTTTCCCGGGTTGTAACGTTACGTCTTTCCTGTATATCTTTATTTTTGATTTGACAGTTTTGTTTATTGCTAAGCTTACTTTCCTGGACTGCTAATACCATTAGGTTTAATTCATTTATTAATTCTGATTTCCTGGTACTTGGTTTTTATCCCTCGAACATTAAATTACATGTAGAATTTGGTTAGACACTTTTAACTTACGCTTATTTTTATAAATAACACAACGTGTACCGGAACAAAAACTAGTAAAATGACTAGACTAAAAATATGTATAAATAAAAAAATATATCTAGATAGAATACTATCACGTATATCACATATCTAATTATGGTTTTACGTCAATAACAAGTATAAAATATCACAGATTATTATATTTTTTTCTACTTTACTGTCATAAACATAGTCATCAATATAAGCACTTTCGTTGGCTAAGATCATTGTTTGCTTCTATCCATATCTAATTCTCTGTCCATCTAATATTTTTGTTGTCTATGCTTCTTGTTAGATTACTTTTATTATGTTTAAATTTTCCAGGTATTTAACAGTTTATTGAAGTTTATTTGGCATATGCCACTGTTGTATCGTTCCGCATATGTAATTGTTTTCCCCGTACTCTGGCAGTTGCTGAAACTCTTCCATTACGTGTTTTACTGAGAAAAACCTCGCACATTGGGGATATGTCAGGGCATATTGCCCTAGTAGTAAATACGAATGACTCAACCTTGTGTTGCCGATGGCAATTCCAGTCCACATGATGTCCGCTCTTCTTGGCAAATCCCGTTTCATAATTATTCGTACGTCTGGTGTTACTTGCGGTAGCTGACTCTGATTTTCACTCCACTGTTCCTGTCATTTATTCTTCGCTATTTTGGAGATGTTATTAATTATGTCATCTAATGCGTACACATTTTCGTTTATATACTCCTCATTAGTTAGTGATGATTTAACGATGTCATTTTTGGTGAGCCTATCCTTAAAGCATTAGAACTATTGTTTGCAATGTAAATCAAGCAACTTTATTTTTTTCCGTTCCTTCCAAACCTTTTAAGATTGCTATGAGACTTCCTGTGATAACCGAACTCTCCATTTGCAAAGCGGGGATCTGGACCTGTAGCTCATCGGCTGCAGCACCAACTTGAACGGAATTTAGAGGTTTGTTTGTTATACTCATAGTGGTCCCACGCGATTGGAAGAAGTATACGTCTATCGCAGCAGTGTTTTATACTGCGATAACCCTACTTAAACTAGATGGTCGGGACGTACTCTAGGGCTCCGTTTGGAACACCAGATATCCCTCAGGTGCTATTCAGCCATCGCCGCTTGACAGCTTGGCTTAACGGATCTGGGACCCCGGGATTGCTGCACCCGAACCAACAGTTACACGCATGTTCCCCTGGTCTCCAGAACACGAAATAAAAGACATACCAGAATTTACAAAGAGGACAACACAGACAAATTGCAGAGACGTCGGAAAGGACTGGGGATGGGATAGAGAAGGGATTTCTGAGCTGCGTAGGAGCGGAACTCACCAAAGTTTGACGAACAGCCCAACCCATTGCGGGTTTTTTCATTATTTCTTTTTCTTAACAGGTTGGGAAATGCTCCTTGTGCACATACCGGGGGAATAACCGGGTAATGTGGGGCTCTCCCGTTTCCGGGCACACCCACTAATACCTTTATACTATTATAGTACTAATTCGGAAAAATATCACCGACCATAATAATACTTATACAATCATGAAGAGGGGAAACAAACATATATACATAAGTATGACATATATAGATAAGAATAAATAACTAAGTAATAAAGTATCCATCATCCATTTGGTTTAAACTCTAATGGGACTATTTACAATTTATCCAATTTACCTATTTCTAGCATGAACTTTAATGTGGTACTACACTTTTCCCTGTTTGTCAAGTTAGCCTGCCATATTGCACTAATCGCGAATAAATTTCGTTGCACGACGTACTGTTCCCAATCGCCAAGTATTTGTTCGGGAGACAGACTCCACATCTCTCATATCTTGGTAGCTCTTCACCCGCTAACAAGTAACTGTGAGTGAGAGCAGTGTCCTAAGCACAGCCTATATCACTTGATCAAGTTACTGCGTTGTATATCGAAGTAGTATAACGGTTTAGTAGTCGGTTTAACTTTATTTAACGTAGCATTGGTTTCCGTCCATCGCTCCTGCCACCCCTCACAAAGTCGATCCTTTACAATTTCGTCAAGTTAGACAGGTTCTCATCGTTTGGATTAAGATCTCCCAGGTGTTCTCTTCCTCTTTGGCCGATTGATCTGCATCTGTATAATCGTGTATGTCTAGTGTCATCAACGAACATCCCATAATTCAGATGCTTATTGTATAACGATGCTTTTAGATAATAGTTAACGATTATCTACTGCCGACCAAAAGCAAGAGGAGGAATATTTGCTTCGACGAAAAGAGCATTAACTGGTGTTGTCGGAAAGGCTCCTAAGGAGTACCTGATAGCAAGGTTTTGAATATTATTTAGTTGGTCCAGCAGTGTTTTACTACACGTAGAAAATACTTGGCACCCGCAGTCTATTCGAGACAAGATTAGACCCTTGTAGAAGTCAATAAGTGTTTTAGGGTGAGCTCCCCACTTCTGGTGAGCAAGTACCCTAACCATGTTCATTGTTCAATAATTGTCTGGTAATTGTCAAAGGTGAGTACCAGGAACTATATTTCTTGAGTTATACTAATTATTCTGCCATTCATGGACCATAGTGTGGTTTCCTGAGTCAGAAAGAATGTATACATTTTATTTTTTCTTCCGAGAGTACATACCCTTTATAATTTGGTTGATTGCCTCTTGTAATTTCGCTGTAATACCACCAATCAATTTACCAGCGTAACAGATCATAAGGTCGTCATATATTATACATTTATTACATTATTATTATTTATTATTATTATTATTATTATTATTATTATTATTATTATTGCGACGCTCGTAGAAGTTAGACGTGCTTTCTGTTGCTCTTAAATTCTGTACGGTATAATTGAATTATTGTATAATTAAATTAAGTTTACAAGATTTTATTTCAAGTTTGTACATATTAGTGTTTTTGTGCTGTATTCAAATATTATAACTAGATAACATGCAGTGCAATCATTGTGATAAAGAGTTCCATGTGGAAGAAGTTTATTGTTATGCATGTGAAAATCACTATCATTTTGCATGCTCGCTATCGGAAAACACATGGAGAGCTAAATCAAGGAACGCGAAACAATCATGGAAATGTGCATTGTGTAGAGATGGGAAAAACGTAAAAACTCAACAGATGATATGGAACGTGAAATTGCAGAAGTTGATTCGGGAATTCCAGAAGCAAAAAACGCTACATTAGAAAAAATTCTTAAGTTGATACAATTTTTAGCAGAGAAATTTGATAATATGGTAACTCGTTTTAATGAATGTGCGAAGGAAATTCAAAAGCTGAAACAGGATAATAAATCTCTAAAACGTTTAATAGAGGTTAAAGACGTAAAAATTGCAGAAATGTGTACACGCATTGTTAAAATGGAGCAGTATTCAAAGAGAAAGTATGTGGAAATTCACGGTTTAACTAATGAGGGTCAATTAACACCACTTGAACAATTTGAAACTGTTACTGCAAAAATTGGAGCTAATGATATTGAGTCAGCGAATGTTATTAAAATTCAATTAAAGGATACTTCATTTTTATTAGCTAAGCTGAAGTCAGAGGATGTTAAAAAAAAGTTCATATCAAAGGGAATATCCTGGTGGCGTAATCTAAGTGAATCTGATAAGCGAACTAACAAAAGAATATTCTTTAACGAACATCTAGTTCCTGAAATACGGAGCTTGTTAAAGGAAGCCAAATCGCGTGCCCGTATTTACAATTATCGGTATGTATGGGTCAAGAATGGACGCGTGTTGATACGTAAAGATGATAATGAGAAGGTATTCAGCATTAATACCATTGTGGACTTAAATAAATGTATCGCATAAATATTATTGCTTTTACATCGATAATAAATGCATTTTTCTTATATATTTTAATAAAATTGATATTATGTTTAATTGCTATATTACAATATCAGTTTATGAAATGGATTTAAACCGAAGAGAAACAATCTAAGATGCAAATAGGAATTAATGGACTTATACAAAACGTTCATAGTTAATAATTAACTACACACTATATAAAATCTTCAATTTACTTAATTAACATGAGCGTGTTTTCGTTTTTATTAATATTTCCTACTTACTTCATAATGGTTGAATTACTTTTAAATAAATTGAAAATAAATATGTAAAACAAATTAGCTATAAATTAAATCTAAGATGCACAAAAAAATGTGCTGAATTATCTGACTTCAAATGATGTTACATAGTTTACTGGATTAATTCAATTTTAAAATTGTTACTTAGATCACTTTAACCAGTGTATTCCATTTGTGAATAGAATAGGTAAATTTATTTTATAGAACATGTTTAACTACTGATAGAAGTTTAAATTTTATTTATTTATTTTTTTTTTCCTTTTGTAATTTTGATTATGGCAATCATCACATTCTTTTCAATTTTTTAATTATAACTCATATATAAAAATATAGGTAATTATTAGTTAGGGATAAAATAATGAAACGGGCTTAATTTTGTTTGTTTTTGCAAATTTAGACTATATAAATGTTATGTTTAGAACTGTATATAAGAATTCTTTGTGATTTTCGCAATAATAGGACAAAAAAAAGCACATATTTATTTATTATTAATTATGAATACCTATTTGAAATAATTCTAAAGAATTACAATTTTGTTATTAGTTTTTAGAAATTATGTCTTACTCCTTTTTGTGAATGTCTACTTACATTTTTTTAATCATTTACTGGATGTTTTGTTTTATGGGAGCGTCATGTTATAATTATAAGGATCTTTTATTGTAATAATTGTGTAAAGGTTTTCAATTCGGAACCGACCGTTAAGTTTTATGACTTGGTGAGACCGACAACTGTATGAAAAAATGGAAATAAAGATTCAAAGATTCAAAGATTATTATTATTACTATTATTCGTCTAACGCGGTTGCGAGCGGACGTGTTTGTGCGTTCTCTTGCAAATTTCATTACAATATATAATTTAAATTTATTAAGAATATAAGTTTACTGTTAAGATAATGAAGTGTAGTCATTGCAATGAAATATTAAGTGTTGAAGAAGTTAAGTGTGCGTTTTGTAACGGTAATTACCATTTTACGTGCTCGATATCGGAGAAAACTTATCGGGCTAAGTCAAAGGCCGCAAAACAATCTTGGAAATGTGCACAGTGTCGAGATAGGAAAGGTATTCATTCCGCGGACGATGCTTATGATACAGAAATTAATAGCGACAAAGAACTCGAGGGAATTGAGGAGGAAATTAATCCACCTATGAAAAAGTTGATTGGAAGCTTACAACTCTCAATCCAATTAATGACCGTTAAATTCGACGAATTAAACAATTCTGTAAAAGAACTGGGACAAGACAATAAAAATTTAAAGGAGGAAATTAGGTCTTTAAAAACAGTTATCGAAAATAAAGATAAGCAAATTGAATCTTTAACTGTACGAATCAATAAATTGGAGCAGCATAAAAGACGAAAATATGTAGAAATACATGGCATTGATAAAGAGAGTGACCTTACACCGGAAGAAAATTTCAAGGAACTTTTAAAAAAAATAGGCAGCCGAAATACCGAGATTCAATCAGCACGTCAGGTACCATTAAAAAATAACGATTTTTTGTTAGTGAAACTAAAATCTGAAGACGACAAGAATTACCTTATCAACAAAGGTCGTGTATGGTGGCGAGGATTATCAGACGAAGATCGCAAACTCAATAAAAGGCTGTACATTAAAGAAAATCTTACATTTGAAATCCGTTCAATTTTTAATGAGGTACGTAGAAAGGCATTTATTTTAAAATACAAGTTTGTTTGGACCAAAAATGGACGTATACTGGTAAAAAAAGGTGATAACGATAAAGTTTTAAATATTACCTCATTCAGTGAAATAAACAAATACATGCTTTAGTTTTATAACTTTTGTTAATTATACAAATTGATTGAACTGAATTGTGAGTTGTGCATTTTCGGTTAATTTATCGTTAAGAATTAGGATTTTATTTTATTATATTGATTAGAAAAGAATTTTTTTTTTTTTTTTTCTTTTTTTTCAAAGAATGTTACAGAACTTTATTTAAGTTTTCAAATTTATTTAGAATTTTATTTTTAATTTTTTTATTCAACATGGCTTCGATTCAAAATATACAAGCAAATGAATTAATTTCTTTTAAAGCTTGTGTGGATATTAATGAATGGAATTTATTTTTACCAAAACAAGAAATTAGAAAAAACTGTGTACAAATATTTCATGTCAATATTAGATCTCTTAAGAAGTACTTTAATGAATTGCAAATTATATTTAGTTTATGTAAATTTGACATAATTTGTTATCGGAACTGAATGTACAACAATACGAATTGAACACTTTTAAAATGGAAGGTTATAAATTTTACTATAAATTAAGAGCAGTTAAGAAAGGTGGTGGATTATTATTATATGTTAAAGAATCTGTCAATTTTGGAGAAATTAACTTAAAAACTGATCACTGTGAATGTATAAATTGTATATTTGAAATACCTAATAGGGGAAGTAGGGTTAATTTATTCTTTGTGTATAGACCTCCCGACTCAAATGTTAAAAATTTTATTCAAGAACTTGAAAATATTTTAAATGCTAACAATCATAAAAACATGGTTTTGATCGGGGATATCAATATTAATTTACTTGATAAAAATAATTATAATGTAATAGAGTATGAAAATTTGTTGTGTGGATTAGGATATACGAATTCAATCAATGGCATTACAAGAGAAGAAATGAGGGATGGAGTAATAAAACGATCAATTATCGATCACATATATATAAAATCCAGCTTTAAAAATATAGAGTTCACGGTTCTACAACATAAATTTGCCGATCATTACCCAATATGCATTTACATTGAAGATGATTCAATAACCAAATCGGTATGTGTTACAAATAATTCAACTAGAAAGTATAAGGAATTTGCGGTAAGTGGTATAAGTGGTTGTAATTGGAATGCACTGAAAAATACTGATATTAACAAATGTACTAATGATATAGTCAACACCTTCAAGAGAATTTACGCACACAATTCAGTCGAAGAAGACATGGCGGGAGATCATAAAAATTCAAAAAAATTAAAAAAAAAGGATGGGTTACAGAAGCTTTATACTACAAAATCAAAGAAAAAGATAGATTGTATAAAAAATGGAAATCAAATCCGAGCAACCGAGCTTACAATGAAGCGTACAAAAAATTCCGAAACTTATTAAATAATGAAATTAGGGATGTAAAAAACGAGTACTTAAAGAAAAGATTTTTAGAATGTAATAAAACCAACATATGGAACGAAATTAATTACATACTAACGAAGAAAAAAAGTAAAAACGTCGATCAGGACATAAGAAGTACTATTGGTAAAACTACAACCGAGATGGAAATAGTAAACAATTTTGCAGCAACTTTTTATGAAGAAAGTGAAAAAATAAGTAATACATGCCAGCATAAACCTAAGTATTCATTGAAAACTACTAACGAACGATTTTATTCTTTTTTTCTACCAAAATGCAACAAAACTAATATTTTTGATATAGTAAATCATCGTTTACGTGTAAAAATTTCTCCTGGTCACGACGACATAAGATCAATCGATTTAAAAAACAATATAAAACATTTAGTGGAACTAATTGTTGACCTCCTAAATCAATCCATTAAACAAGGAGCTTTTCCAGAAATATTTAGGGTATCAGTAATAAGACCAATATATAAAAAAGGAGACAAATTGGATTACAGAAATTATAGGCCGATAAGTATACTATCGACACTAGAAAAGGTGTTTGAGATTTATGTATCAGATTATCTAAAAAAATATCTAAATGGAAATAACATTATACACGCAAATCAATACGGATTTCAGAAGGGGAAAAGCACAGAAAAATTAATAATAAAATTTACTGAATACATTAACACGAAACTTGACAAAAACGAGTACACAATAGCAATATTTATAGACTTTGCAAAAGCGTTTGATACAGTTAACCACACTATTCTTTTGCAAAGTTTACAGAAAATCGGAATAGAACGCAAGGAGTACAGATGGTTTAAAAGTTATCTAACCAAACGGCATTTTACAGTAAAGTTGGGCAAAACACAAAGCACGATGAGGCAAACAACAAACGGTGTACCACAAGGTAGCAACCTTGGACCACTATTATTTTTAATTTATGTAAATGATATTTACAAATCAATTAGACAAGGAAGCATCTATATGTATGCCGATGATGCGATTCTCTTTTACTCGCATCGTGATTACCTTACATGCGAAAAAGTACTCCAAACCGAATTAAATGCAGTTGTTAATTGGGCGCATGGAAAAAGGCTTTTTATTAATACAGAAAAAACGGTATTAATTACCTTTAGAACACCTCATATGGAAAAACCTCCTAAAGCGAACATTAAAATTCACACTTGCGTATGTTTACCGAACACACAAAACTGTAAATGTAAAATAATTGAAACTGTAAATAGTACAATGTATCTAGGAATAAACCTTGACAGTAATCTAAAATATGATAAGCACATAGACTACATCCATGAAAAGATTAAAAAAACGGTTGGAATTCTGTACATATTAAGCAATATAACAGACGAAAGCACAAGAATAATTATTTATAAATCACTGGTGGAGTCGATACTTCGGTATGGGGTACAAATTTGGGGTTGCGCAGAGCACATCCATATCAACAAACTGGAAAACCTACAACGCAAAATATTAAAGTTATTATATAAAAAAACGGCAAGCAAGAAAGAATTATTGGAACAGTTTGGAACATTAACTCCTACAGGATTTTATAAATACCTACACCTTGTTGAACATTTTGCAAAAGATGATTATAAAATCATAACAGAACATACTTACAACACACGCAAAACGAGATTGTATGTGCCATATTACTACAACAATTACCGTAAGAGAACTATGAAATGTGCCATTCCTTCCCTATTCAATTCTGTACCAGAATACGTAAATCAACGGGCAATAAGTTTTTTTTAAAGAAGTAAAAACTTGGTTACAAGACATTTAAAACATTCAAAATTTATTTTTATTCTTATTTATTTTTCTTTCTTCTACTTTTTGTCATACCGACAATGTTTAGCAATTATTATACTTTGTTACAAATTTGATAAAACTGTATACTTAGAATAAGCGTTAGAATAAATTTTCATTCAATTTAAGTGTATATTGTGCAAATGTCATATTACGTAATTAGGCACCAACTGTCAAGTCATAGACTTAGTTGGACCTCATAATGTATATATTATGAAATAAATAAATTCAAATTCAAATTCAAATTCAAATTATTACTATTATTATTATTATTATTACTATTATTATTATCATTATCACTATTGTTATTATTATTACTATTTTTTTTTTTTTTTTTGATAGTAAAGCACATCGACTGCTGTGGTCTTAGTGCTATTCCCTATTAGCTCTGTTTTATTTACGTGTAATCATTTAATGACTATATTTTATTAAACACATTTATTGCTTAAAGAAGAAATTGTATCGTAGTTTTGACAGTCTTGCTGCATTTCAAGTTGTTTCTGAAATTATCAGAGATAGAACATAAATTTCGCATAGCAGTGTAAGTTACGCAGTGACATATTATATGTTCAATTGTTAAATATGTTTGGCATTGTGCGCAAATTGGACGGGGTGCTTTTAACAGTAGGTATTTGTGTGTTAGCGATGTATGATCTATTCTTATTCTGTGAATGACGCTGCATTCTGTTCTATTTAAGTACATTTGAGCTTTCCATCTTGTAATAGATGGATCAATAGTTCTCAGTTGACTTTCACTCCTTCCCAGCTTTGTTGCCATATTGAATTTAATTCAGTTTTAAGGAAGGAAGCCATGTCGGTATAGTTTGTGATCTCGACACTTTAATGTTTGCGTGACTGGGGAACCATAGAAATTGTATTATATATTCTAAATCTGAAAGGTGTTTGATCGTCGATATAATATACTGTATTAAAGGATCAGTTAAAAATGAGTTTTGGATACTGGTAAGGGAGCTCTGCGAGTTACTAATGATAAGAAATTTGTGCTAGCCTGTAGATAATATCGCAATATCGAAGTGCCTGCTAAATACTATATAATTCAGCTGTGTATATTGATGTGTATGTTGGTAGAGTCCAGCTGTACTCACTACCATTAACTGAGAAGGCACAGCCCGCACCTGTGCTTGATTTTGACCCATCCGTATATATTATTAAATGGTCTCTGTATTTGGACAAGATTTTCTTGAACCCTGTACAATACACTGATTGGGGTGTATTGACTTTAGACTGTTTGGATAGGTCATTTATGACATTAAAACGTGGTACTAGCCATGGCGGAATTTCAAGTTGTCCAAGTGGAAGCGTTCGTAGAAGTTGTTGTCCGATAAGTTCTAGTGCACTTTTTACACTGTACCATAATGGCTTATGTAGTCTTTGTTCAAAGTGAAATTGTGTATGGTTAGAAAACAAGACATTGTAATTTGGGTGGTTTGGGAGAGCTTTAATCTTACACGCATACGTAGTCTATTTTTGATTGCACTACCTGTTTATAGATACGTAGAAGAATTTCGGGATCTGCTCCCCACTTGAAACTTGACATTGCCCTTATAATGTTGAGAGCTGCCTTGCATCGCACTATTAGGTTAGTTATATGTTGCTTCCATGTTAGCATGGAATCTAGGGTTAAACCTAAGAACAAGCCACAGTGTTTATCTTCTATGTGTTTATTTTTTAAGGTAAGAAGTGGACCATAGTGCGGTTTTCTCAATCTGCAAAAGTGTATACAGAATGTTTTTTCTGTTGATATTTTGAAGCCCACGTTTTCTGCGATAGTATGCAATCAACGGCTTGTTGCAATTTTCTGTTAATTTCTACCATTGTAGGAGCTGAATATACAATAGCTAGATCGTCGACGTATAGGTAAGTATGTATATCAGATGGGATTCAGACAGTCCGAGAGTTGATTGATATTGCAAACAATGCCACACTCAAAGTTGAACCCTGAGGAATTCCATTGTCCAATATCCTGGAAGAGGAAATTGAAGTTCCGATACGAAGTCGAAAACTTCTTGATTCGAGGAAGGATGATATAAATACAGGTAAGTTACCTCTAAAGCCCCATTCGTGTAATTTTTGTATAATACCGTATCTCCATGTCACATCAAACGCCTTCTCTACATCGAAAAAGACAGCAACCGCGTGACGTCTTTGTGCGAAGGCGTTAAGAACAGTATCTTGTAAATGTACCAAGTGGTCCACTGGGGATCTGAATTTTCTGAGCCCTGCTTGACAATTGACTATATGTCCACTCTTCTCGATAGTCCACATTAATCTGGTAGCGACCATACGTTCCAGTAATTTGGCTATGCATGAAGTTAAGCTAACTGGCCTATAGCTGGTGACCAAATATGGATTTTTTCCACTTTTAAAGATAGGGATAACTATCGCTTCCTTCCAACAGGGAGGATACTGTCCTTTTTTCCAAATTAGATTAAAAGCGTCTAGGAGCAATTTTTTACATGTGTTGGTGAGATTCTTTAACATATCGTATGTTATGAGATCGGCTCCAGGAGCAGACGACTTAGCACATTTTAGAGCAACTTCAAATTCAGTCAAACTAAACGGAACATTGTAGTCAGCATCATAATTTGTGGAGCTGCTGGTTTGTTGAAATTGATCAGCCAATGTATCAGCTATACACACTGGTTCGCTAACTATAGTTTGGTTGACTTGTAGCTGTATTGTAGATTGAGTACTTTTTCCTGATATGGATTTGATCTTTCTCCAAAGTTCAGAAGTGGGAGTTTGGTTCGTTATTGTTGATACATAGTGATTCCAGGAGTCCCTTTTGCTCTGTAGTATTGCTCTTCTAGCAAGCGCTCTGGCTTTTTTGAAGTTTATTAGATATTCAATCGTGGGTTGTTTTCGGTAAATATTAAGTGCTCGTTTCTTTTTTGTTACTACTTCGCTGACAGTGCGATTCCACCACGGTATTTTGCGTTTTAGGGGTATACCGCCTGTTTTTGGAATTACGATATCAGCAGCACTAACTATCATGCCAGTGATTTCTTGTATGTCGAGTGACGTGGATATCTGATTAAATGGCATGTTTAGATGTGCTTTGAAAACATACCAGCCGGCTTCAGATAGCTTCCGACGAATTGGACTAATTATCGGCGTGTCTTGCTTTTCAATTCCCAATACTATTGGGAAATGATCACTGTGATACAGGTCATCTAATATTTTCCACGTGAATAATGTCGCAATTCGTGCAGAGACCATTGTAAGGTCAATAGGTGAGAAAGCCCCGGTTCTTTCACAAAGATGCGTTTTCTCTCCAGTGTTAAACATGAACAATTGGTTTATGTCCATTACATTCTCTAAAGCTTCTCCATTTGCGTCCGTACGTAGAGAAATTATTATTACTATTATTATTATTATGGTTATTATTATTATTATCATTATTATTTATTTTGATTACGCGATTAGTACTCACAGAAAGTAGATGTGTTATACTTCGCTCCTGGTAATATATATTTAAATTGTGTGAAATTAATCAAATAGTGTTTGAAATTATGTATTTGAAGTCTGAAAGTGATTTTTAACTAAAATATAAAAATTTTTGATCATTATGAAGTATAATCACTACAACAGAGAGATAATTGTGGAAGAAATTGTTCGCATGGGTTGTAACAGTATTTATCACTACTGCTTTTTCATATCTCAAACAACATTAAAAACTGCAAAACTAGTCTGACGATGTACGACCTGTAGGGGAAGGAAAACGCAAAAAACGGAAATAGCGTCTGATTCTAAAACAAATGGAGATATAAATGTTACTGTTGAGGTCAGCGCGGGATTAAAACCATATTTTGATACGATAATTTCATCAATCTCTGAATTAAAAATCGCATTGGCAGAAGTAGACGAAAATAAGGTGCTTAAGAAGGAAATCATGTGTTTGAAACAAATAATTGAAGATAAGAGCTATGATTTATGTTTTAAAGTATATAAGTTAGAACAACAGAAAAAGAGAGAATTTGTCGAAATCCACGGTATGGGTGATGACAAATATAAAACGCCAGAAGATAAACTGAAAATAATTATGCATTAAATCGGGTGTTCAGCACCTGAATTTAAAAATGTTCAGGAAATACAGCTTAAGAAAACAAATTTTCTGTTAGTAAAGTTTCAAACGGAGGTTGTAAACAAAAGGGTGCTAAAGGCGGGAAAAGACTGGTTGCGTAACTTATTAGAAAGTGAAAAAAAAAACTCAAAAGCGCTTGTACTTTAATGACCACTTATAAGCACACAATAGGGTGTTGTGTAAAGAGGTAAAAAAAGAAGGCTTATGTACACGGTTATAAATTTGTCTGGGTAAAGAGGGGACGGATATTAATTAAGAAAAGCCACTGGACGTAAACACGTTAAACGATGTTGATAGAATTATCAAAAACAGAGGAATCGTTCGGTATTGGTACTATCTATTAGTTTAATAGCAATACACATTTTGGAAATTTTTATAGATATTTTCCATGCATTTTTAATACAAACAAATGATTTACGATTTGTAACATAAATAATAAAAATTAAAACTTAGTTTATAGAATAATAAAACCTAATTAATTTTAATTTCCGTTATCATTAAAAAGAAATGTATGGAACTTTGTTTTGGTTGTGTATAAATTACTGAAATTCTTTTTCAGGTAATATGATGATCAATGTGATACTGCATGATAAATGAATGATATTATTTTTAAACAAACCTTACATACTAAGGCTTGGAATGTGTACGTTGTAAATAGGGTCAACTTATACAAATCTTTTCAATTTTTACACTTGAATTTAAAGTTAGTAAACAAATACTTCGATGATTAGTGTTACGTTTACCGTAATTTAGGACTGTCTAAAATATTTATGGCTAATTTGCATGTTTATGAATTTCTGTTATGGGTTACGAATGTATTTACAAACTACTTAAGATCAAAATGGTGACAGGTTATAAGTTATTTTAGATGAACTGTTTACAGAAAATTACAATCACAATTTCTATTCCACATGTATATATTTAATTATTCACTTAAAGCTTTATATTTCTTTTTACATTAAAACGATATTTGCTTTCCTAATCTAAATAATTGTTTATCCGTACAAATACATACGTTCTATACTTATACTTAAATATGTACACATAAATTTTTGTTTTTTTCTTTTACACTATAAAAATTATAATTTATAAAGTTATAAATATAGGGGTGCTGAAGTGTGTAAATTACAATATGTTACTGAAATGTACAAAATATAATGGTCACTATTATTTACTGTTACTGTGAGAGTACTAAAAACTATTTTTATTGCATATTTTCTTTGTTTCTTTGTTGTACAGTTAAACGTATATATGTATATAATGGCACCGACTGATGTCAGATTCAGATTGAGATTGAGATTGAGATTGAGATTGAGATTGAGATTGAGATTGAGATTGAGATTGAGATTGACATTGAGATTGAGATTGAGATTGAGATTGAGATTGAGCTTGAGCTTGAGCTTGAGATTGAGATTGAGATTGAGATTGAGATTGAGATTGAGATTGAGATTGAGATTGAGATTGAGATTGAGATTGAGATTGAGATTGAGATTGAGATTGAGATTGAGATTGAGATTGAGATTGAGATTGAGATTGAGATTGAGATTGAGATTGAGATTCAGATTCAGATTCAAATTCAAATTCAGATTCAGATTCAGACCCAGACCCAGACCCAGACTTAGACCCATAGCCAAACCTAAACCCAGACCCAGACCAAACACAAACCCAAACCTACAACCACACCAGAACCCGAACACGGACGCGGACTGGAACTCGGATTCAGATTAGTATTCGGATTCGGATTCGGAATCAGATTCGCATTTGGATTCGGATTCGCATTCGGATTCCAATTCGGATTCGGATTCGGATTCGGATACGGATTCGGATTCGGATTCGGATTCGGATTCGGATTCGGATTCGGATGCGGATTCGGATTCGGATTCTAATTTAAATTATTAGTACTATTATTATATATAATTTAAGCAAATCAGGTAAATTGTACCAGAAAAGTGAGAAATTTTGATGGAAGCGAACTAACAGATTAACATTAAAAATTGGCAACTGGAAATAGGTGATGATGTAAATCAATTTGTAAGAAATAGTATGCATGAAATTTATAATAAGTCGGTCGTGAAAAGGCAAATTAAATCTAGTAAACTAATAAGAAAAGATAATGAATGGATAACGTATGAGCTGTTTAAAAAACTTAAAGAAAGTGAAAAACTATTTAAAAGGTGGAAGTCCAATCTTAAGAATATTGAATACAGATATCATTTTTCAACACAAATCAGTGAGCTTAGACAGCAATGTAGCCACAACGTCAGAGTAAGTCCGAAAGAAAATCAACTGAATTGCCGATTTTTTACACCTTTTCTCAATCAAAGCCAAATTGCAAAAACAATAATTGGCTTAAAAATTAATAAATCGCCTGACCATGACAATATAGGCCCTATTGAAATAAATTATAATCCAACAACGGTTTTTGGACCAATAATATCAGAAAATATTTGTCTTTAAAAAACGGAATTTTCCCGGAAAAATTGAAGATCTCAGTGACAAGGCTAATCCACTAAATACAATCAATTTTAGACCGATATGAATCCTACCAGTTACTGAAAAAGTGATCGAAACATACGTGGTTCGTCACTTGAACAAATAGTTGGAAGAGAATAAAATAATAAATTGCAACCAATATGGATTTCAGCCAGGGAAATCTATGGAGCAATTTCTCAGTAATTTAATGACTACATCAAATAATAATCTAGATAAAGAAAATTACATAATAGCATTATTTATTGCTCTCACGAAACCATTTGATACAATTGACCACAAAATATGGTGTTATTGGGAAGCAACTACAATGGTTCAAGACTTACCTGGAGAACAGATTTTTCACAGTAAAAATTAATAATGAATACAGTGAACTAAAGCCATGTGCCTTTGGGTACCTCAAGGAAGTAAGCTAGTACCAGTGCTTTTTCTAATTTATGTGAACGAATTATTTAGTGTGATTAAAAATAGGGTGTTGTATATGTACTCGGATGATGCCGTGCTTTTATACGGCCATAGTGATATAAAAACATGTGAAGAGCTAATACAGAGTGATGTGATTAACACGCTTAAATGGACACATGGTAAAAGCTTGTTTGTAAATAATATTAAGACTGTCACTATTACATTCAAAACTGCGCACATGACGATAGCCAGGTCTACCAAAATTAAATTACATAGTTGTGATCAACAACTGTAGTTGCGTAATAGTTAAGCAAGTAAATGAGACAATGTATCTAGGACTAACAATTGATAATCGTCTTAAATATAATAAGCATGTAGAATATATATTTTCAAAGTTAAAAAGAATCATGGGTTGTTTTCATATGTTACATAGAACAGCCAACCATAACATAATGATTATAGTATACAAAGCGTTATCCGAATCTATTCTAAGATATGGGGTACAAAACTGGGGTTTTGTTCAAATGTGTATACAGACAAAGTGAACAAATTGCAGAATAAAGTGTTAAAAATGTTATATAAAAACTTGGATGAAAATTAAATTTTACAAAAAAATCGATACATTAACTCCTTTAGGTTACTATACACCATATAATATCGTGAATCATTATGATAATTCAGCTGAAAACACACTTGACAATGGGTTAAGTGACCAGTAGTGACTTTGGTTTTCCATGTAAACGGCACTACCAACCCCCTTAGATGTTTTAGATCCATCGGTGTGTACTGTTTTGTTATATTTCAATTCATCCGTGATGTTGTTAAATATACTTTTATAAATTTCATTGGACGTATTTTCTTTTGGGTAGCTTGCTCGATCTAAGCGGTAGGTAACGTTGGATATATCCCACGGTGGGTACTCAATTATGAATTGCATAAACAGTGGCGGTATGGTAATATTCAGTTCTTGAGCTTTTAGTAATGTGCGTATGATGGTTGGCTTTGTTGCTGTTGGTTTCGATTGATATTGTTCTAACATTTCCTTATCATGTAAAATTGGATAGTTTACGTGGTTAGGTACAATTAATATTTTTAGTACGTAATTGAACTGCAACCTAAGTCTTCGTAGGTTTAATGGTGGAACGTTACAATCTGAGTACACAGATTGGACAGGGCTGGTACGGAATGCGCCAGTTACCATTTTTAGTCCATTTACTTGAATTCTGTCTAGCCGATTTAGGTGAGATTGTCGTGCAGATGAATGTAGTACACATGCATACTCCATAGTTAATAGTACCAAGGCTTTGTATAATTGTAGTAGTGTATCTATCTCCACCCCAAGTAATACCCGACATGCACTTAATAATGTTTAATTTTCTTTTACATTTTGTTTCAAGCATTTGGATATGATCATGAAAATATAATTTTTATCAAAAATTACGCCAAGGATTGTGATGCTATTTTGAAAATTAATTTTAAAATCCTTATTGAAGAGGATAGGGTCGTTATGTTCATGTCGTAGTCTATAAAAGTGTATTGCAGTGGTTTTAGAAACTGAGGATCGGAAGGCTATTATTCTCTCTGCTACCTAAACTAAATGGTTAATTTCGTTTTGCATCGTTGTTTGGAGATCTTCTATGCTATTAGACATGTAGAACATGCTTAGATCGTCTACGTATAAGCAGCCTTGCATTGGGGATTGTACACTTTCAATTAAATCATTGATTGCAATTAAAAATAGAGTGAAATTTAAAACAGACCCCTGTGGAATACCATTTTCCATTCTATGTGGTAGAGATTCAATTCTTCCAATTCTGGTTTCAAAGGTTCGATCACATAGAAAGCTCTTAATAAATAGTGGCAAATTACCCCTAAGTCCCCAATCGTATAATTTTTTAATAATATTGTATCTCCAGGTCAGGTCATATACCTTCTCAAGATCGAAACTTAAGGTTACCATCTGTTGCCTTTGGAGGAATGATTTTCGGATACTATTCTCCAAATACACCAGTTGGCCAATACCATAGTGAAAGCGCCGAAATCCAGTTTGTCAGACTCCAGAAACCACATTAACCTGTCATTAACCGTTCTTTCCAGAACTTTGCTAATGCAGGAGGTAAGTGGTATGGGCCTGTAGTTTTCAGGTTTAGTATGGTCTTCATCTGCTTTAGGAAAAGGTATTATAGTTGCTTCCTTCCAACTTAGAGGGTAAGTACCAAGTGAGTATATATCGTTATACATACTTAATAATCCTTGTTTCTCAGGTATGGGGAGATTTCATTGCGTAGTGAATATGGTCACTACCCGGCGTGGAATTTTTGGATTTATAAAGAGCTTTTTCCAACTCTTCAAAGGAGAAGGGACTATTGTAATCAAGATGCTCATCGCAATAAAAGTTTATTTCTCGGTCAGTGCTATCTTTATCTGTAGCTATTTGAGCTACTCACCGCTTCGAAGTGTTTTGCTAGGACTTGTACAATTTCTTCTTGTTTTTCAATTGTTTTGTTATGAATAGTTAACATTCTGGATGGATCGTATACGCCTTTCCTGCTATTCTTTTTAACTTTCTTCCAGATTTCACATATTGGGGTGTTAGAATTAATCGACGTTATGTACTTCTGCCACGATGCTCTTTTATTAGTGAGTATAATTTTCCGTGAATTAGCACGGACTTTTTCGAAACCTGCAAGGTTTTCTAATGTGGATTTTCTTTTAAATATGTTTAACAACTTTTTCTTTACCATTATAGCATTTTTTACTGCTTCATTCCACCAAGGAATATTTGCGGATCTTATTTTTTCTTTCATTTTTGAGAAATACTTTTTTCTTCAGCTTTTATGACATTTTAATCAAACTGCTCGACATTTTCATCTATTCCTTCTGTAGGCAAGTTGGGTTCAGAAAAACTTATATTTTACGTGATTCTGATTTCCTGTATCTATTTTTCTGATTTGTAGATCGAGCATTCCTATGACATAGAGGGATGTTTTCCGTTGCAATTTATTCAAATAGGTTCCTCCATACAGGCAGTATCTTCCTGGGTGGGATAGCCAAATACGCATATAGGGCTATTTTTGGAATTTTACGAGGCATGCCCAAACTGCTGAAATTTGAAACAGCGCATTGGCTCCGGAACAAAAGGGCGAACTTTTAAACTGTACATTGCTGCTTTAATAACTTTTGGCACCTCATGCCTTTCAAACGTTAGCAATAACATAGCGGTACTTACTAATGTCCCATTCCTTCTACTTTGCAAACGTTTAACCCCGACTACACCTTCTGATTTCAAGCCTTCTTAGATTTGATCCCTACAATAAACTATTCCTTTGCGACAATTTAAAAACTTGTGTGGCGTAACCTCCACATACAAATCAGCATCTTTTTAAGCTTTAATAAAGTATCTGTTTGTTTTTTCGATACTGTTTCCACTAATCTTTTTAATTTCGCCGACTGTACTATATATATATATATATATATATATATATATATATATATATATATATATAAAATACTTTACTAATAACAAAACGGCTGACTCTTTCAAAATTGCCATCGGGCAACAATTTAATGGACAGGAACCGAGGATAACTCGTCTCACTTAAAACAGGAAAGCTATCTCCGTTTAAAGAGAGAGGCGACTCTTGAGTATTTGAAATGAAATTCATATTGATCCCACGAGGACAGGTAGAAAGAACAAGGTCAACCACGGCAGTGTTACTATACTGTGGCAAGGCTAAATACTGTGGAGAGGCGCCAGATTCCCCACAGGCGTTTCAACGTTAGGACCAGACTTCCCCCTGGCCACGCTCAGGCATCCCCTTGCTCAATCGCTTCAGCACCCAAAACTGCCAAACGACCTTGGGATTTGGGGATTTTTTATAGAGGTTACCTTCCTCGTAGCTCGGCCGGTAAAGCCAAGACCAATGACCGCTAGGTGTACGACGTTCCCTAACTATTATTTTTTTTTTTTTATTCTTCCGAGATTACATACCCTTCATAATTTGATTAATCGCCTCTTGTAATTTCGCTGTAATACCACCAACCGATTTATCGGCGTAACAGATCATAAGGTTGTCATATATTATACATTTGCTACATTATTATTATTTATTATTATTATTATTATTTTTTATTGAGATGGGGTCAACTGTGAGGTTATTGCCATTAGTTTCACTTTGAGTGTCTAACTACTCAATCTTCTACTACCTGGCATTGAGATTTCTTATATTTTTTCAAACAAGTTTGATACATGCAAGAATTGAAATAACTTCTTTAACGTGCATCTTTTCATTGACAATATTTCTGGTACTGTTTCTCGGAAGTTGTATCTTAGTCTGTGCTGTTTCAGTTCATCACATTCCACCAGTACGTGTTTAACCGTAATCGGACATTTACACGAATTGCACATATTGTTAGGGGTGTTTGTGAGTAAATGTGAATGCGTTAATTTGGTATGCTCTATAATGAAACGTGCTAACCCGATTGCCTCTTTTCGTGACATTAATGTATACCGTTTATGAGCATTTACCAATAGTGCATGTTGTTTTAGTTCACGCTTTTCTTTATTCCACATGTCTTGCCATAAATGATTGTTTTGTGTGCTATTGTTCTTTTTGTAGCAGTTGGTGATTAAAATGCGTCTCATTTGATCGTACTTTAATAATAGCCACTTTCTCCTTAAAGTTAAAGGCAACACTCCTGCTTCTACGTACAGACTACTGGTTGGGCTAGTTAGAAATGCTCCTATTGCGCATCTTAGTGAGATACTTATTTAAACGAGTTTTACACGTTGATCTATAAATTATGCACCCATAATCTATCCTAGAGAGGATTAATGTTTTATATAATCGAATTAACACTTCTCTATTTGCAATCCATTTCGTGTTAGCTAAGCATTTCAAAACATTTAGCGATCTTCTTGTTTTCATTTCTAATTCTTCAAGGTGATATTTCCACGTAAGTGCTGGGTCTAACACCATTCCTAAAAATTTTACTTTTTCTACACATAAAATCGGTTTGCCTTTTAGAAATAGGTTTGATGGATAATGTGGGGTTCGCAGCTTGCAACAATGCAAGCATACGGTTTTCTCTGTAGAAATACGGATTCATACATTGCACAATTTCGTTTATTCCTTCTTGGATTTTGGTGTTTGAGGAGTATTCACTTTTAGACGACGTATATATCGCTGTGTCGTCCACATATAAGCAGCGGTCGATTTCTGGATTCAACGTGTATGTTATATTGTTCACTGTGATAATAAATAGGTTGACCCCTGAGGAATCCCGTTTTCTAAGATATGTGTAGAAGAGAGACTACTCCCTATCCTCACTTTAAAGCGTCTATCACTTAAGAATGACTGAATGAAGTACGCCATACTTCGAGTTATTCCCCAGTCGTGTATTCTTTTTAGTACAGAGTATCGCCAAACCGTATCATAAGCCTTTACTACGTCAAAAAATACTGCTGTAAGGTGCTCTCTATTAATACAGCTTTGTCGAGTAATTCTTACGAGACCCGGCTTGAAAGTAGTTTATCCATTTGTTCTCATCCAGCAGATTGACAAGCCTTTTATTAATTATCCGTTCAAGGATCTTGGCTACACATCTTGTTAGGGATATTGGCCTGTAATGGGCCGGTTCTCAGGTATCCATATTTTTCTTTAGTGGAACAATTATCGCGGTTTTCCACTTTTGTGGATAATGACCTTCTTTCCATACTTCATTAAAAATAAAGAACAGGTCTTGTAGACCTGCCTGAGGTAAGCTCTTTAGCAGTACACTACAGATATCATCTATACCGGCTGCTGTATTTTTTAGTTCCTTTACTTCATTTATTAACTCTGACATTGTTATTTTTCTGTTATATGAGTGTTCAAGTTTTTCAGAAAATTCCAGAGGTTCCTCACGTCTTTCCTTGTTATCAATGAAATCTTGCTGGTAGTTGTTCATAATGTTTGGCAAAGAGTTCTGCTATCTCAAAGTGTTCAGTTACTATCTGATCACCTTCACGTAGCTTTGGCGGGAGTTCTGTCCTTGAATTTGCCTGATTATTTTATTATTTTTATTATTTTTTTTTTGTTCTGAGGCATCGACAACTAAGGTCATTAGCCTGTGTATGAGGTAGATTTATGCTTTGGTTTGACAATTTTAAATTATCAAATTTTCCCATATAGTCCAATTTGTGTTATATATTCTACCACGATCTTTAGCTGGCTGTATTTATTTGATGCAGGTAGTTTACACACATTGTCTTCTAGATTCATGGTTCGTTTAATAGCAGTGTATTTGGGACAATCGTTTAATATATGCGTTGTTGTTAGCGTCTCGTTGCAGTCTATACACTTGGGTGAGTCGGTTCCTGTTAGTAGATATGATGATGTAATATTACTATGTCCGATGCGTAGTCTGGTTATTACTGTTCTAGCTCGTCTAGTCAATTCATTTGGTAACTTCCATTTATTGACGTGTTTTTTGTAACTCGATAGTTTACTTTGGGTGTTATTCCATTGTTCTTGCCATTTCTTGCATATTTGATTTTTAACGAATATTTAAGCGTCCTTGGTATTATATCTTGTATTGAAATTTCGTTTAAAGCAGATGTTTCCTTAGCTGCAGCATCAGCTTGCATATTTCCTTCTAGGCCTGAATCTCCTGGAACCCATACTAATATAATTTTGTTATTTTTTAAATTTGAGATTACTTTTATCTTATTGTGAATTTTCTGTATTACAGGGTTTTGAGAGTTGTGGCTATTTATTTCTAGTAACGCTGACATCGAATCTGTACATATTATGCAGATTTTATTTACGGCTGATTCACAGTATGTTAGTGCCCTTTCTATAGCATGCAGTTCTGCAGTATATATACTATTCTATTCTTCTAGTTTCCATTTGAAGGATGTTCCATCTACAAAGAATGCATATCCTGGCTTGTATATTCTTGTACTATTTGATTAAATTTGTTTTTAATTATTTGTGGATTTGTGCTATATTTGTTGAAAATTGTTAGGTCTAGTCGTGTTACGAATTCTAAGATTTGTCACAGTGGGATGTTACAGAGGGCAACGTGTGCTACTTGTAAAGTTGGTATTTGCAGAGAGTTTCTACACTCTTTTGCACGAGCGCATAGTGGACGAGTAACAGTTGGTTTTTCTGTAGATCGTTGGATGCGTTGCTCATTGCTGATTCGCAGTGTAAGCTTATCGATGGGCTAGTTCTAAATGCACCAGTAATGTATCGAAGTGCATTGCATTGGATAGAGTCTAATACTCTTAATCTTGATAGCCTCGCCGCCCAGTAAACACCACAATCATAATCTGTTCGAGATAGAACTAACGTGTTACATATGTTGGCAAGTATCTCACGGTTTGAACCCCAGGTGATGTTAGCCATGCATTTTACGACATTCAACGCCTTCTTGGCTTTTGTGGCGGTTTCATTTATTTGTTTTCTGTACGACGAAGGACTATCGAAGTGGAACCCTAAAAATTTTACCGAGTTTGCACATTTAATTGTATTACCTTTTAAAAACAATTTTGGTCCCCTGTGAGGAATACGAAGTCTACAGAAGTGTACGCAGACGGTTTTATCGTTTGAAAACTGGAAACCAGATGATTCTGCGTTCTCATTAATTTTAGTGATTGTGGGTTGAAGTTGGTGCTCGATAGACACAATTGTTTTCCCTGCGAGGAATATAGCAATGTCATCCACGTACAAGCATTTTTGGATTGTTTCACTGACATCTCAGGCTGTTATTTATTGCGATTATAAATAATGTTCCGCTTACTGTAGAGCCTTGTGGTACCCCATTTTCAAGTATGTGATTTTTTATCAACGAATTTCCTACCCTTACTACGAAAGATCTGTTTTCTAGGAAATACTCAATGAATTTTGGTAATTGTCCTCTGAGCCCCCAGTTATGTAATTGTTTCAAGATCCCATATCTCCAGGTTGTGTCATACGCTCTATATAAGTCAAAGAAAACTCCGACTATGTGTTCTTTATCGAGAAAACTATTTTGGATTGTGTTTTCTAAATGCACTATATGATCAATTGTAGAGTGTCGTTTCCTGGACTAGTTTGATAATGTACTAGTAAACCTTTTGATTCTAGGAACCATCCAGTCCGTTGTTCACCATTTTTTCCATCAGTTTGCCAATACAAGATGTTAGAGATATCGGGCGGTAGCTGTTCATGTCGTGGCGAGGTTTACTTGACTTCAGGACAGGGATAATGATAGCATCCTTTAAACAACACGGAAAAGAACCTTTCTTCCAAATATTATTAAAAAGGGCTAGTATTTTGACTTTCTCTAATACTGGAACATTCTTAATAAATTCCTAATTAATATTATGTTTCCCAGGAGCTTAAGGACGTTATCTAATTCTTGGAGGGTAAATGCGTGATTACACTCAAGGTTCATGTTACTTCTAAATTTAAGATGACTTTCTAGCAATTGCTTTTGTAGTTACTATTTGCGCTAATGCTTTCATAATGTTTTGCAAAAAAACTGCTATATCAGCTTCATCCACGATAAAGCTGCCATCGATTTCCAATTTATGAGTTAAATAATGGTTACTCCCTTGTATTGCTTTTATTTTACCCCATATCTCATTAGTTGGACTGTTTACAGTGATATGGTTAATGTACTCTTCCCATCACTTCTTCTTTTTTTGTCTAATTATATATCTACAGCTTGCTCGCGCCTTTTTGAATAACACTAAGTTTACTTGAGTTGGGTGTTTTTTAAAATTGTTCAGTAGACATTTTTTAGTTCTGATTTTATCTTCAATGTCTTTGTGCCACCAAGGAACTGATCGTGAACTTATCACACCTTTACTTTGTTGAACTGTGATTTGGGTTGCTTGAAGGATGCTTTCTGTAATATCTTGAACATCAGTTTCTATGTTTGCTGTTAGTTCTGGAGTAGAGTAAAGTGCTTCATGTGTAAACCAGTTTGCTGTTTTTAACTGCCAACGCTTTGGGATATGTTGTTCGTGTGAAGTTCCCATTGATATGAGTATGGAGAAATGATCACTTAAATAGGGATCGTCTAAAGGTTGCCATCTAACTCGTGTTGCTAACGGTGGTGAACATAAAGCTAGATCTAAGCATGAAAAAGAGTTTGATCTTGTGTTTATGAAAGTAGAACTTCAGTCGTTAACTAAAATTAAGTTAGTTTGATATATAAATTGTTCTAAAATGTTTTCCCCTGTATCCCTATATGAAGACCCCCATAAAGGGTTGTGGGTATTAAAATCTTAACGCGTTATTAAATCTTATTATACATGTTTGTTGTATGTAAGAAACTTATTACCTGCATTAGTGTTCTCTTTTGATTTGTTTGAGGGCATTTTCGAGATTGAAATTGTATCTAAGTCTGCGTTTGATAACTAGTGTGTTCGGACACTCATCGAAAACATGTTTTAGAGTAATTGATATTTTGCATTGTTGACATGTTGTCCTTTCTTAGTTTCCTAGCAAGTGTGAGTGTGTTAGCTGTGTGTGTCCTATCCTTAGTCTAGTTATTACCACGCTATCTTTTCTTGTCATTCCTGTATATCGCTTTTTGGCCGTTACGTTAGGAAGGTGTAGTTTTAGTGTTTTGTTTTCGTCCGACCATTCGTTTTGCCATGAGTTCCATATTTTTTCTTTTATTCTCGCGATACTTTTGATTTCATTTTTGTCTGTGATGTTTAGTAATTCGCATGTTTTTGTAATTCGATAGTATATTAGCGACTGTGGCGTGTTAACGTTACTGTCTTTCCATATTAATGGATAATTAAAATGTTTCTCTGTAGTACATATTTTGGAGGCGTATTTCATTAACTGCCATTTCCTTTGGTACTTTAACAGTAATACTCCAGCTTCTGCACTTAGGCTACTTGCTGGGCTTGTTTGAAAGGCGCCAATTGCGTACCTGAGGCTGACGTTTGAATGCTATCGAGTTTTCTTAGCCTTGAGTTGCATGCTGACATGTAGACGATAGAGCCGTTATCTATTCTGGTTAGTGTTAAGGTTTTGATTATTATAATTATTATTATTATTGTTATTATTATTTTTTTTTAAGGCATCGACATCTAAGGTCATTAGCCTCATTCACCTCATTTAAATCTTACTATAGACGCCAATTCTTATTAGATAATCTATTACAATTGTTAAGTCGTCGTATTTGTTTGATTTTAATAGTTGGACAACATGGAATTCGTTTCTTGTGTTTGTCATGATGGGTTTGAATTTTTTGCAAGATTTTAAAATATGTATAGCAGTCATGTTTTCATTGCATTCATCACATTTTGGTGCTTAGTTTCCTGTGAGTAGGTGGGATGACGTAAGGTTGGTATGATCAATGCTTAATCGTGTTATTACCCCTTCTCTTCTGGTAAGCTGGTTTGGTAAATTCCAGGGGCGTACGTGTTCTTTGAACTTTAGTAGTTTACTTTTTTGAAATACATCACCTTGTATATGCAGCCATTATTGGAATCTCCTCTTCAATACGATTTCAACCACATATAACACTTATGATTTTATGTAGTCTAGATGATTTTATTGGAAGAATTAAGCGAAGATGACTTCGACCATAGATTAGGGTTTACTGAGGTAATGATGGATAGATTTTAAAATGACGGAAATTTCGTTAAAGTGTAAATCGACATAATTTTAGGTACTGAAGTGACGTAAATCCAAACTGGATGCGTGAAAACCATGCTCAAAGACCACAAAAACTAAATGTATGGTCATGTGTAGTGGGTATTCAGTTAATACGAAATGCTACTTAGAAATGAAATTGTACCTACACTGAAAAACTTGTTTAGAGCCAATTTTAATCAGACATGGTTTCAGCAAGATGGGGCTACAGCTCATTTTGATGTAAATGTTCGACGTTATTTAGATTAGATATTTCCCGGACGATGGATTGGTAGACGAGATAGTATTGAATGGCCTCCACGTTCAACTGATTTTAATCCTAAAGATTATTTTTATTGGGGATACTTGAAAAATCCAGTTTACATAACTAAACCAGCAAGTCTTGCAGAGCCAAGACAACGAATTATCGATGAATCTCGATTAATTTCTAGACAATCATGAAGAAATGTAGTAGACGCATTCTACCGTCGATTAGGATACTGTCAACTCACAAATGGAGCACATTTTGAACACTTGATTAAGTAATCATTATGTTAAAAATTTTGTAATCTTTCAATTGTTCAATGTTTTAATTTGGACTAACAATTTACGAGATAATTGGGTGTTTCCAGACTTGTAGTCCACTCTATATATGGTACAGTTACACCTGTAATTTGTTACAGAGTGAAATGATTTGTTTCCATAAATAATACTTTTAATGTAATTCATTATTTACGTAATTCTTTTTTTTTTTTATTAATTAATTTTAAGTAATTTAATATGACAGTTCACAGCTCTATAAAGCTTATACGTCAAACGTCATCTATACATCAAATATGACATCATGTATAAGTGACATTACGTCTTTATGATGTACCTAATGCTAATGATTAACATAATATCGCTGGTTTTACGTAGCTACACGTAAGAAAACGGCTCGTGCACATGTAACATAGTGACGTTTTCTTTATGTGGATTACGTCATTACATGTGTCTCTTGCGTGTTACTGTCACCAAATTGTCCTGACGTGTTTTGAAAATCTGAGCTCAATTAGATACGCAGATCTTAGACACATGACTTCCGCAGGTACAAGTCTCTCACATACGACGCTTGTTCACAAGGATTCTTTTAAATCTTAACTTCACGAAATTTTATCCAGTCGTAGATTCCAACAGATTTTGCGATGTGTAACAAGAGGCGTAGTAGGAGTGTTAAAGATAGATCCTTTATTGAAATTACAACTTGTTTGATTCCAACCTTGGCTCAAACTCCAAGCAAGTATGTATAGATGAATCTTTGTCATTAGACAGAGAGACTACATAATATAATATGTTAAACCCAATTACCAATAGCAGAATACATGTGTACTAAAAATAAGTAAGTTATTTCACCGTACCATCAAAGCTTTAGTAATAAACGTGAGAATTGTATTTTAACATAATAGTACGTAATGTAATTATATTTTGTTTAAAGGCGCGTTTCCTTAAGCTACCTATATATCTAGTAATACCAAAAAGTATATTACTTTCCTTTCGAATATAGTGACAGTCTAAATAATTACTATATACATGATTAAAAACAATTTGTGTGTGTTTTTGTTAAGCAACTCGATTAAATCAACAATTATGTTTCAATTGCAACGTGTCATTTTATTTTGAAGTTTACAGTTCGGACAATTTCATTTGAATAATATAACACAAGACTGGTACGAAATTAGTGGGGAATGTGTTTACGTAGTCAACGCATAATTCAGAGCTATGTCCAATATTAGCTAAGGCTGTTTAATTATTATACGAAGGTTAAGCTTTTGTGGTTATAAATACAAGTAGAGTACCGTAACTGTTTTAAATATTTAGATATGGTTATCTTAAGCATAGTTTCTCATCATTAAAGAAGAGATTTGCATTCCAAAATTGTAGACTTAAACTTTCATAATGAAGTTAGAGGTTATTAAGTTAACGTTTTGGTTACAATCAAGAAAAATATTAATAAAAGCGAATAATATAATTACTACTACATGCCATGCCATTAAATTGCCTTACATGACCAAATGTGAAATTTAATTTATTGTGCAGGTTTTACACAAAATGTAAGGCAGTATCGCTTAAAAAAGGTAAAGAAATATTAATCAAAATATAAGTTAAAGTGGCCGTTTAGTAGTTTATAACATTTAATTAAAATGCTGATAAGGCTTTTTACGAACTTCTAGAACGTTAAATTTCATTCTGTATAATTTAAAACCGATTTTTACTTATTGTATTGTAGTTTGTTCGCCATTTTGTTTTCTTTGAATTACGAGAAAAATAATTTGCCTGTATACTGTGTTTATTTAAATACAAAATTCCGTGAAGGGTAATGAGTAGAGTGAGGATTTTATGCAAAATGCATATCGCTTATTTTTTATAGTTGAAGAATATCGTTTTGTTTTGAGACGAATTGCACTAAATGCAATCATTTGACATTAATTAATTTTTGCATATTTTGCATATTTCGACAAATACTGCATATATTGCAATTTTATGCATATTTTGCCTTTTTATTCATAATTAACATATATTTCGCATTTTTTCTATATCTTCCAAATTCGCTTTAAAATGCATTATTCTAACTTATTTTAAATTTTGTTATTGTGTCTAACTAAGAAATGTATTTTATATGAATAAGACAGGTTTAAAGAAAGATTATTACCTGCAGTTATGCAACGTTAATACTTCCGGATTATGAAGTTTCAATGCCGCTATTTCGTAGTATTTGAAAATTCCAATGGTACCTAAGTAGATAGTTAAAGCATTGATTGAGGGAATTCCAATCAAGGGTTAAAGTTATTTGGACTTTTTCAAGGTAAGTGTTTAGTTAGTTAATCCTTCTTGAAAATAATTTGAGAGTAACGGACAAAATGCAAAATTTTAAACATTATTTGGGCGAAGACGTAACTGAATGGTACGGCTTTGTTAAGTGAACTTCAAGATGCCGAAAGTTAAAAATAGTTTAGTTCAAGTATGGATAAAAAATATATCCGAGCTACGTCTGGATGATGAAAAAGTGTTTTGCATAGCCTGTGGAAAAATAGTAAGTACCAATACATATTTTTAATTGATTTCGGAAATTAAACCCTTATTAATTGAAGTAGGTTGTTGAATTCACCGTTTTATCAGTTTTTAAACGCAATTAGATACTTATTTTTAAAATTAATTTTTCCTTAGATCATGTGCGAAAGGAAATCTCAAGTTACCTAATATTCCTCTACCACCAAAGCCTGTGATTACGCGTTGGGGTACTTGGTTAAATGCAGCTCTTTTTTATGCAGATCATTTGGAAAAAATAAAGGAGTTAGTTTTAGAAATTTCTGATAATTCAAGTACTTACGTTCAAAAAGCTCAATCCATTTTAAAGAAAACACAATTGCGCAATGAGCTGGCATTTATAAAAGCAAATTACTATTTTGTAAGTTCAACCATTGCTAAATTAGAAACGGAAGCATTGTCATTAAATGAATCTATGCAAATAATTAATAAATTTCAACAGCTGATTTCTGCTGTTTCAGGAAATATTGGTAAAACTATTTCTAATAAATTAAATGAAATTTTACAAAAAAAACAGTGGATACCAGTTGTTACTAAAAGTTAATAATAAAGTTCTGAAACTTGAGGAAAATTCCGATGATCTTGTTATAAATTTAGATTTGGCCATATTAGCCGCATTAAAATATGCACCCATAACTTCTGTGGATGTAGAAAGAAGTTTTTCTTTGTACAAAAACATACTATCGGACAGACGCCAAAATTTTCTGCCCGAAAACTTGGAAAAATATTTAGTTATAAATTGTTTTGCAAATAGTAATGAGAGGGTGTAATCTTTATAATCTAATAAGTTTTATAATACGTTATTGCCAAGTGATCACTCTTTGGACGTCACGCCCTAACCTCCAAACTTCAATGTTATAATTAATCGCAGCATAAGCATATGAATAATATACATTAGGTAGTGTTGATTTATCCAATGTTGATTTTAACACCGTTAATAAGTAGAAGCATTGATTTAATTTGTTGCCAACCGAGTTAATATGGACATCCCAGGAGAAACAATTATTCAAAGACATACCCAGAAATTTTACGGATTTAGAGAACTTGACTGCAGCATTGCTAATAGTCAAGTATTCTTGTAGTGTAATTTTTCTTGTAGTGCAATGTAAGTAATTTGAGTATTAAGTATCAATCTGTTTTGTTACACCAATTATTGAATTCATTAAAAGATATCTTAATTTTATGTAACAAAACATTTTTAGAACAGTCTGAGAGAAGTATACAGGTATCATCAGCGTACAATAGGACCCTTCCTTGAGAAATATACCGTGGCAGGTCATTTATAAAGATGAGAAAAATTGGTGCTCCTAAAACACTACCTTGTAGTGCTCCCAAATTTAAATCAAATTCTTTTGAATATGCATCATTAATATGCACCACAATCTTCCTATGTTCTAAATAAGACACAAACCAGTCATTAATGCATCCTCGTATACCAAGACTATTTCGTTTATTTGAGACGAAATAATTGTCGACCATGTCAGAGGCCCTTGTCAAATCAAATAAAATGGATACAGAATGATCACCAATATCCAACTTTTCGTTGACAAATTGAACGTACCCAATTGTACTAGCTTAATTTTCGACACTACTGGGGTATTACCCTGTTTGAATAATAAGATCACTGAAGCAACTTTAGTGACGTTGGAAATTTTCCCTGAGTGATTGATAGGTTAATAAAATTGGCAAGAATAGGTGCAATTATTTGACCACAATATTTTATAACAGATACAGGTATTCCATCGAGACCTGTCGATTTTTTATTAGGAAGATCTTGTATTACAGAAAGTACGCCGTTACTAGTGACTGGACTAAAGGACATAGTTTCAAGAGAAAATAAGTCCGTTGTGCATTGATCACTTGAATTGTTTCCAAAATGGTTAATCATTTTTTTACGTACATCACTAGACAAATATTCACCAAAAGCTGTAGCTATCTCAGTTGAGTTTGTTAATATTTATTGTAATTATTCTCTTTTAATGTATTGCTTTTACGTTTACCTTTAATATCATTTACCAAAGCCCAAGATGTTTTATTTTTATTTGTGGAATTGTCGATTATTGTTTTTTTTTCATGTTCCATTTGTTTTCGCACTTCTCTCTTTAAAGATCTATAGTGACCTCTTTTACGTAACCAATCTAAATTTTTGAGTCATATTCTTCTTTCATTTAAGCTTTCAGAGTATTTTATTTTAAAATTACAGTTTACTTTAGACTTGTACTTCATGGTTCTACTTTGGCACGCATAATTAAAACACCAAAGAAATTCATCAAAAAATATAAAATTATATATACCCAGGGTGAACCAAACTTACTTTTTTTTTAAATGGGACACCCTATATATTATTTCAAATTTAGATTAAGCTCATCTCCGTCATACTTCCAATATGGGGTTTCATTACGTTATACAGGGTATTTCAAAAGTTATGGTCAATTGCACACGAAAATCATTCTCATTTCACCATCCTGTATACCCTAGACAGAACAACCTAACAATATTTTTTTCCAGGCATAACTTTTTGACATTGGTACAGTGTTACGAGAAAGTGCTTTTTCTTTATTATAGCGCCAATTGAATATAGAGCGAGCCAAAACTCGAAAACATGATTTTGTCAATTTTTTCAAATAAATCACCCTGTATTTTATTTTAAAAAGTGAAAATACACTTTAGGTTCTTTCATTTTTATTAAGCACTCTCTATAGCTAAAATGGTTAATTTCTGAGAAATTTTCGGGGATAATATAAGTAGTGATATGATTATCATCGGTAATAGCTCGAGTTAAAACCGATGTATAGGTTTTAACGAGTGGTATCATCGATTATTAGTCATAACACGTGTTATATTTGTTAAGAGAATGTAATGAACGTTAATAGAAAATACATTTTTTAAAGTTTACAATTTTAAGCGATCTGTCACTTTGATAGTAAATATTACAGTTTCAAGATAATCAATACAATTATTTAAATCTTTGAAAGTTTTTGTCACTTTGACAGTAAACTATTTTATACATTCAAATCATGTGACAGTCAACATGCGGTGATAAAATTATCACCCATTTGATAACCTATTCTGTGATTTTGTTTTTGTATTTTAACCAATGAAAGTAATCAAAAATGTGACATGTGAATTATGTTCTCAGTTGAATAACGGAAAGAGATTTTTTTAACAATTTCTATTAGAACAAGTTAGCCGTTAGAATGACAGATAGATATTATTCCGTAATAATTAGTAGCTTGTCATTTAACAAACTTCTTTGAGATTGTGCAGTGTTTATTAAATTGTACTTTCCTGTTGAGACATGATATGGGTACTGGGAGAATGTATGAAAAACTGTTTATTAGCGCAAAAAATTTACAAAGAGAGATATCCCGCACGAAGACAACCCGAGAAAATAACGTTGGAGAGGTTAGTAGATCGTTTTAATCGTACGGGTTCAGTAGTTTATGAAAAAAAGGAAAGGGAAAAACCTGTACTTAACGAGGAAAATGAATTTAATGTGATGCTTGAAGTTACGCATAATCCACATGTTAGTACATGTGAAATCTCGCGTCAGCGTGATATTAACAGGTCCGTCCAAAGAATACTGCGTAAAAAAATGCATCCATACCATATCCAGTTGCATCAAGAGTTACTCGAAGATGACTATCCCAGAAGGGTTGCTTTTTGTGAATGGGCTCAACAACAAATCCACAATCAGGCGGATTTCTTTGGTTTTGTCCTTTTTGGAGAAGAAGCCACATTTCATAAAAATGGAACTGTGAATAGACACAATTTCCATTATTATCCGATAAGTAATCTCCATCTTACAGCAACTCATAGTCAAACTAGGTGGTCTTTGAATGTTTGGGGTGGTGTTGGAGATCACGTAATTGGACCACATTTTTTCGGTGGAACAGTGAATGGTCAAGTTTATTTGGACTTTTTAGAAAATCATTTCCCATTACTGTTGGCAAACGTTCCTCTTAATGTGGTTGTTACACGATCGACCTCCGGTACATTCCACTAGATTAATTCATAATCATCTTAATACCCATTTTCCTGGAAGATGGGTGGGAAGAGGAGAACCCATTGCATGGCCAGCTCGTTCACCAAAGTTACGTAGAATTGAATTCTTCAAGTGAGGTTATATAAAAAACCGTGTGTATCAAATACCTCTAACCACACAAGATGATATGAAGAATAGAAAACGAGAAGCATTCCAGAGTATTAATGTAGAAATGTCAGTCGAGAATTTGAAGATCGACTGCAATGCGGCATTAATGTTTTCGGTGGACATTTTGAACATTTATTGTGAAATTAATTAATTTTATAAGAATTTTGTCTTAATAACCGATGTTTTTTGAATTTTTTATAATAATTTGCCACACTTTTATTTGTTCACGGCTAACTTGTTATAATAGACATTTTTTAAAAATCTCCTTCTGTTATTAAATTGAAAATATCTCAGAAATTAACGATTTTAGCTATAGGGAGTGCTTAATAAAAGTGAAAAGGACATAAAGTGTATTTTCACTTTTTAAAATAAAATAAAGTATGATTCATTTGAAAAAATTGACAAGGTTTTGGCTTGCTCTATTCAATTGGTGGAATAATAAAGAAATAGCACTTTCTCGTAACACTGTACCAATGTCAAAAAGTTATGCCTGGACAAAATTATTGTCAGGTTGTTCTGTCTAGGGTATACAGGTCTTTGAAATGAGAATGATTTCCATGTACAACTGACCATAACTTTTTAAATACCCTGTATAACGTAATGAAACCCTATATTAGAAGTATGGGGGAAATAAGCTTAATCTAAATTTGTAATAATATATAGGGTGTCCCATTAAAAAAAAAATATGTTTGGTTCACCCCGATAATATGTAACACCCTGTAAATTTTATATATAATTAATATAATTTTTGTAAATAACTTTTTTTGATATCTCCTTTAATAACGGATATATCGTACTTCGACGCTCTAATGCCGCACCCTGTATAATTTATTAAAAACGTTTGACAATAATGATCTGATATACCTGGATCAAAGTTATTCGTTTTTAATAAGTAAATTATATTGGTTATAATGTAATCTATTGAGTAGTTGGTATTATTAACAGATGTAAAAATCCTAGTGCAATCAATAATTAATGATGTCATTCCATATGACTGAAATATATCAAAAAACTATTTGGTACTTGAATGATTATTAAGTTGATTCAAATTAAAATAACCGCTGATCATAATGTATTTAAACTTTTTGGATGATATGTGCAAAGCCTTTGAAAATTGGACCAAAACCAGGTTGATATTGTCTTTGCAGTCGGTAGGTGGCCTGTAAATATTTATAAGGCAGAAATCTTCCCTAAAAGATATTGCACAACACTAAAAAATCATTTCTAATGATAATTGAATAATATAAGTTAATTCCGCACATTCTAAAAGTTTAGTTTTGTTTACAAATATTGATACTCCACCTCTAGAACGACCGGTTCGAGAAAAGTGAAACTGATTTAAAATTATGAATAAAAATGTTTTCAATATCACAGTTTACATACCAATGTTCACTAAACATTAAAAACGAGAAATTTCTATCATTAATAAAACGTTTAATCGGAGTGATTTTGTTGGACAAACATTGTACATTCAAGTACATAGATTGTGTACTGCACATCCCTCAGGCCAAATATCCAGGTTGTGCACCTCTTCAACGTAAGACATGGGGAAAATTACTTTAAACGATGCAGATAAATTATTTTTCTTAACTAATTGTTCACATTTAAATGGTATAGATAGCGCAGATTTGTTCAGAGACGCCAACAGAGACTCAACAGTTTCAGTCGGAGAAATCCTAAAAACGTGCAGGTGCCCTATTTTGGGAACCGTTTTTATTTCGTCACATTGGCTTTTACCAATAATAATATGTTTCTTCTTATTTAAATGCTTATAGGTTACATCTTGAACTGATGCAGTCGGTGGTATAATTAATGATTTAATAAGAATAGCTCTGGACGAAGAGCTTTTATTAACTGTTTGAGGTTCAAGTTTAGGACCACTAATTTTGACGCAGTCTGAGTCTGAGTACTGTGCCAAAGTTACCTACAGGAAGAGGCAGCTTTGCACCATTTTTAATTTGTACTTTTAAAACTGTTTTAAAATGGCCACGGAATAAAGTTACCAAATCACCAACATTGGCCAGATTTGCAAAATACGTTCTCTTAATACAAACCTATAGTATAAGAAGTAACTGGTGACCTAATAGCTAATTTATCGGTTATTACTCTACACAATATAATTCTGTAATTTTATAAATGCCCCATTGAGGTATTATTTTTACAGCTTTTATTGCTTCCCTTCATCCTCTCATTCAGGCCATGCCCAAAACGTCTCTTACCACTACTGCAACTTCTGTTACGAGTTTTGTACTGGAAATACTTTCCTGAGGATTTCAGATGAAAAGTGTGATGATAGATTACCTTCGACTAATTTTTTTTTGCTTGGAAGCTTCCAAAGTGTTGGGAACACCATTTATTTGAACCAATCACGAAGGCTTACCGAGTCAAGCCACCGAATGGTACTGTTGCAGCGTGTAGAAAGGGGGCCTCCTTTAGTTCACGTATTACACAAGTGGTTGCTCAGGTAAACAATATAAGTGGAAGTAGCTTTGGCACTCCCACCCATCATCAATGTAATGCAAGTTAATTAATATAATTAACTGTTTCATATTTGCAGGCGTTATGAGCTTATTATTTTTAAACCGCCTGACATTTGATCCAAATGAAATGCTATAATTCTGTGTAACCTTTCGTTTTCCTGGAAGTTTTGAGTGCTTGTTGTAGATTTTGTTACAGTGTTTCACAGTTTTACACTTTTTTCCACGCTTCTGCAAGTGTTTCATGACTGTAATTAGAATAACTGAGACGGTCTACCAGTCTTCGTTAGCTTCGAACCATGATCCACAAGATTCGTAGGAATTATGGATAAAAAGATATATAAGGTCAACTTTGCTCCGCAGTTGAAGTGACGTAAGGTAGTCCAATTTGTCCAGAAGTACGTACCCTTTCTCATAAAGAAATCGTTCCTAACCTAGAAATTTTGCAATGGTTCATAACTAAATGAGCTAACTAAAAAAAATTACTTACTTCTTAAATGATCGTTTAAGTAAAAACTACACACAAAAGCATCCAATTCTAAAATTTTGCCAATGCACCTGTTTTAAGTAACTTAGACAACCGCCGCATTTGTGATCTGCAAATCATTATAAAGGCGCCATCGACCGGAAAACTTGGTATACAACGATGGCATCTGCATAGTTCTTCACATTCGTGACAAATTTTCTTTAAGTGTTGCTAATTTACCTTCCCATTTACGGTACCGAGGTAATTGAATAAATAGACAAGAAATGATTTGTTTTGCTATTGTTGTTAATTTGTATTCATTGAAAAGGAGATGTTATACTTATACTGTAATCATGTTGATACTTATGAACATTATATTTGAATAAGTCTTTATTACTCCTTGAAGTATCATATCGTATACATGGAGAGTTTTTGTACAGTTTCTGTCATTCTATTTTTGGTTGAATAAATATTTATATAACTAGATTAACGAATTGTGAGTGGAATTTTAACATCTAAGTTAAATATTAAAGGATATAAATTATGAACAAATATTTATACGGAACAACTGCAGTAAGTTTACGTTTTTAAGTATCTTATATATGTATATATAGATTTTCTAAATCGATTCGACATTTGGTGATTTAGAATTTGTTCTCAATAGTTAAAATACAATCTTTAAAGCATAATGTTGAACTAATGCATATTATATATAAAAATTATGTAATAGCCTTATCTCGCCTTTCCTGGTAATAATGCAAATCCTACGAAAATTATTTGATTCCATTACATTGACTTCACTAGCAATAATTCAAACCATAATACTGAAGTTACTTGTAATAACTCGAATCTGCTAAATAACGTCTAGTGGTACTATATCCTTTTCTCTATTAATTATACGAGATAAGAGGAAATAAGGATAAGTGTTGCATCATATTGGGACAGGCAATAAATAAAATTATTAAAATTAAAAATCTTTGTGCAATAATAATTCAACCAGTCAATTACACACTGGGAAAGAATCGTCAATAAAATTCAGCTGTTAATGAATAAACAATTTTACAGGTAACCAGTTCCCAAAACGCCGAACTTGACCAAAAGGTCGACTGTACCCATTATGCCGAATTTCACTGTTGGACCTTTACGTCGAACCTGACTAAACCACCGACGAGTATTTCGCCAAATGCACTAATTCTGCCATTTTTTGCTCCATTGCGCAGACAATGATCAATCCATCGAATGGCAAAAGCGCTGAATTTGTTTTGACGAATTACCACCAGCTTAAGGTACGAAGAGATCTTCCCGTGCAATGTAGATATCATTGATTAGTTAAATACCCATGTTATCAATAAACACCTCATGGATATCGTGCCATAACCAAGTAGTAACTTCTTGCAAAACAATAGCATACTCTTCTAAAATTAACACCAGCTTATTGAATTGCTTGTTTTTATATTTGTGATCTATATTTAAATACCTACATACGATTGAATTTAATAATCCTTTAATGCGTTGACTGGTTTGCCACTAGAACACTTAAACGGTTAATGCAGGCGTATTGAAACCAAGGCAGTGGTATTCAGTTATTAGTATAAGTTTGTTTAAGTGACTATTATTAGGGAAAACTTACATTAAAACTAACAAAAACGAGTACACTTTCTCCTTATATTACTATACCGCAAAATAAACACCTATTTACTGTCAAAAATGGTTTATAGCCATTATACATAATAAAATAACGTTTAATAAAATTTCGACTCAAGCTCAAATACTCCCGTACGAATACATCTATGCTGCCTAACTACTCTCCTTTTCTCAAAAAAAGGATAGTTCTCAAAAGCTATTAAATTACAAAAAAATACGTGGGAATACAATTCCCCTTTTACAGTCCCTATTAAAAGGAAATATATATTTTTGAAAGATTTGCTCATCCGTAGAAAACCCTATTTATATTAAATGTCTTTGTAGCAAAAAGTGATCTAACTTTGATTTCTTCGTATGCCCAAGGGTGTAATTATAACTAAAATCCTAAACCGTAGTATCTTACAAAATTTTGTAAATATCAGAACTCGAAGCGATTCGCATGGTTTAATCAAATTATGCGATTCGGTCTGCATGGGAAAACACCTGCTACTTCTGCACTAAATATACTTAAAGCTTATATTCCATTTGTTTTTCCTTCTCTTTAACCCTGTATTACATACATTTAAATCGTAGGTACACAAAATACATAAAAGAAGACACACTAAAAAACATCAAATATTACGACTTATTGACATATGATTAATACGTTTCTCTTCTCTTTTCTTTCGCAATAACAACTTTCATTGCATGTTCGTTCTAAAATAATGAAGTTTTCTCGGTCTGCTACCTATAACCTAAACTAATGAAAACATTAATGTACTACACAATGGACACAGACTGTACAACTAAATTAGAGATTGGGGAACATGCTCAGATACTAATAAAAACTTAAAAAAACAAAATTATCAAGATCGGCTAAGTATACCTATGTATCGATCTTGTATATTTGTCAAATTTATATTCGTGTTCTTGCTTATGATTAGAAAACTTTGCGGTAAATTCTTAAATGAATGTGCGATATTCCCAATTAAATATTAGTTTTACTCCTGTTAAAAGCCCTATTGTTATATGCAATTTTCTTTGTTCAAAACCTTTAAACAATTCATGTAACTATTTTGTTTGTACACACAAATTTTTTAATAATGTTAGTAGGATATTTATTACTAACTTTATTAAAAAGGTAAAACTACATTTACCTGATCAGTGTTTAATAATATGTACATTTGTCGATTAAGCTTAATAAAAAAATAATTATTCTGTATTATATTAATTATGCTCGACGTTAAAACTAGACAACAGAAGCATTCTTAATCCAATGGATAAACTTAACTAAATGAATTAGAATTATTAATTTATTTTTATAGATTACGAATGATCATTTACTGAATTCAATGGATTGTCTAAATATTGCAGTGAAAATAATTAAAACTGTATGGTTCGATTATTTATTCATCCGTAGTATAACAATTATTATCGCGTCTGTAAAGATATTGAATAGAAAAATTTGAAATTCAAACAAGACAAATGAATAACTTACCTCCGTTGTGTGCGTTCGTCCAAGACTGTGCTTCCCTACAAAGGCTAGGTAAACTGCCATAACTCGACAAAAGGTTATTTACCGAATTTGATTGAGGCGTTCAACCTAACTAAATTTTGTTTAGTACTAAATTTACTTTTTTGTCAGACTGGCTTTATTTCTAAGTTGTCGGACATAAGCGTCATAATAGTCTTAGTATTTAAGTAAATAGCATAACAGTAGATATTCTAAACTTTAAAGGTTACTTTAATTTAAAATGAATGCAATGTCTCAGGTTTTTCTATGAAAGACAACATTAGTGAGATAGAAAAGCATGGCTGCAGTAAACTAACATAAAAAATGAAAATCTGGAGATTTACTTTTCCAGGTGAAATATGTGTCCTAACATTTTTCAACAAACAAATCCACTGAAGTAGGCGACGTGTTGGTGAAAGCAAATAAATAGATTGAGATCCTAAACGGATTCTGCTATTGCCTAAAGTTTAAATTGAATCGAGCTTGGTTGGTAAGGTTAACATCTCAAATTAATTGACGCAATTTGTAGAGTTCTATATGTAGGTATGCTGGTTTCTACACTTGTATTGAGAGTTTATATGAAGATTTTGTAATGCCCAAGCAAATTTCGTTCACAGAAATATTACTTTAATGTTCTCGTTTGCAATAAAACATGTAATAACATATCGGCACATAAAAGCGTCGACTAGTGGGTAAATACTTTTCCAGTACTGCTCTATAAAACTATGCATCTACTGTTTGTTTAATCGTAAATTAAACCCTCTGTGGGTTAGATTGCAAAACGTGCAATGTACTACATTAGGTTTGTTTTTATTAATTCTCGGTTCTCAATAAATAGTGAAATCAAAGAGAATCGAACCAATTATTCCTTCAACTAGGCTTTAACGAGTGCATTTAATTAAAGTTTAGCGTACTGTGTATCACCACATATTACTATTTGTTTTCAATCTGAACTTTTAGAACTAAGGGCGAATTGATTTAAAATTAAACTAATGCTAACAATGGCAACGAAAACGTTAAATGTCAAAAGCAAACTGAAACTATACGCGATACTAAACTTTTGTGTTAGTATTTATATTTGCTTAACGAACAGTGTAATTTACAAGTCAATATTATAGCAGTTAATATATAAAAATATTATTACAAAGTTAATAGATTTAATTTCATTTCGTTCAAAAAGTCCTTATGTAAATGTCACAGTAAACCAAAACTCAAACAACACACGTTTTAACATTTGGGGTCTTAGGAATCAAATAACACAAATATTTCTATTATAACTATTAAAAACGTTTATAACATTTACATCCGTTAATAATTCAAAAATTAGATCGATGCTAATATAAGACACCATCGTACAAACCACAATAAAAGCTGTAAAAAACAAGAGTATTAAAAACTTCACACGTTCTGACAAAGGTTAACATTACAGGCACAAATGCGCTTACTATGTCATCTAAATCCTTCGTGTAATAAAAGAAAATGGATAGCCGTGCGTCTCTGTAAATAATGCATTTACCTGAAGTGAACAAGTTGGTTTTACTCAACCCTTTAAGGGATACATTCAACAGCTGTTACCATTGTAATTCATTTAGCTTTCATTTAAAACTTTTTTTTTAACTTTCTTATTTTCATCTGGATTTGTGCGTATGGGCCAAGGCTTGCATTATTTACGGTAAGAGTTATGATGGTTTCATATGTTAAGCTTTGAATAACTATGCATAATTTCATGGAATAATAGATTATATGAGGAGCGTTCAAATATGAACCAAAATTTGACTGTAACTTTATGTTTAACTGTAATAGGTATGTTTTTTAACGATTTCTCCAAATATTCTTTAAGTCTTTGCACTTATGCCATGTTATAGTCCAGCAGAATGACATTCCGCATTAAAGAGTTTCTGCTTATTCAATGAAATGCAGACTAAACCTTCTGGAAAGTAAGTCAGAATAATACGTCGCGCTCCCAAAAAAGTCTCTTAAGAGAATACATTCACTTGTTACACCGTATATCCACACCAGTTGTCGTGCTAGGTCATGGGGGTAGTAGATAGGAAATTATGCATTGGAATCTGGTCCTGAGTCGATGTCTTTTGGGACACAAATTCCTAAGTTTCGTTAAGTTCGATCAGGTTTATGTAATTGAAGCGCTCGGGAGAAAAGAGCGACAAGCCAAAATGAGTTAATTATGAGAATATCGAATTTCAAAGTTTCAATCAAATCCCGAAATCATATTATGGAATTCATTGATGTGAAGTTTCTACAAAGAAGTACTTTGCGATGAAGTGTGGTTTGGCAAAACCATGTGTGATGGATTTGCACATATTAAAGGGAGAACCGGTGCGCACGCAAAAGTGCAGTTTGTTGTGATATCTGGATACTGAAATAAATCGAACAAATTCTTATTTACAACATTATCTCAATAATTTTTTAAATAATAATAATTTATTTATTACTCCTTTTTCTGGGTCATTACACACCTCCCTCTCTTTGAGTGAATTAGGCTAGGGGTAGCATTCCTAATTCTTCCACCTGCTTCCGCTTGACCCAGATGAAAGTTCCATCTCCAAGCGGGAGTCGGAGGCGCCGTCTACTTTTCTTCTGCCGCCACGTTAGCCATTTGGTTACAGGGGCCGGTTTCTGAAAGGTCGTGTCCCGTTCCGGGATGTGTATTGCTACGGAGACGATCCCCAACTCGGCAGCGCTACGGATCGGCTCGTATGGTACTGGCTGTTAAGAGCTCCAGCTCTTCTAGTTTTGATAATATTTCCTTCGTCAGTATGAAACGGTAACCTTCTAGATACCCTTTTAATTTTGAAATTGCATATACCACTGCTAGACAATTCTACCGTGGAGTAATTTTTTTCGGCTGGAGTCAGGGAACGACTGATGTAGGCTATCACGCGCTCTTCCGGTCCCTGGCCCTGTGTTAAAGCTGATCCTACCCCAGTGGTACTTGCATCTGTCTGTAAAATAAATAGTTTGCTAAATCCGGGGCAGGCTAGAACGGGGGGGTGCTTTACTTCCATAGACGCTTCCTGTTGCACCTCATTTCATTGATATTTTACTCCCTTCTTCAGGAGACGAGTCAAGGGTTGTGTCCGCAAGGCGAATTTGTTAGTGTATTCTCTATACCAGGTCGCTAACCCTATAAATCGTCTAAGTTGTGTGGTGTTTCGAGGCGGTTCGAGTTGTACGAGGGCCTCAACCTTGTCTGGGTCTGGCTGGATCCCTTGGGTCATGACGACGTGTCCTAGATATCGGAGATGTGTACGACAAAATTGGAATTTATTCACTTGTAATTTTAATTCATGTTCGCAGAGTCATTGAAATACTTCCCTTAAATTGTTTAGGTGCTCTTCGAATGTTTTCCCCAGTACTATTATGTCGTCCAGCTATAAAAATACTTTTCCTACCATTTCTGGTCCAATGACAATATCTAGAAATCGTTGAAATGTTGCAGGTGACGAATGCAATCCAAAGGGTAACCCTTTGAATTGAAACCTGGTCCTCCCTGGGGACTGATAAAATTTTTCTAATTCTTCCTCTAGGAATTTGTATAATCGTGGCAGTTGCTGTTCCTCCGGATCATGGATTCCACTCAAACCAGACTTATAGTCGGCCTGTAAGTGAATTACGTCGCCCAGGATTTCCATACGTTTATTGCCTGGTTGTGTGATGACCTGGGTTGATTGTCGGAAGTCTAGTCCTATTACAACGTCTGTAGATAAGTTGGTTAAGTAGTGGCCAGGAACTTTGCAATTTTTAGTTCCTGTTTTTGCAGGGAATCGATATTGGCCTAACGATTCAGTAAGGAATCCGTCTGCTAGTCGTACAGTGTCCTTTATCAGTGATTCGGGATAGACCTGGTTGTTGATGAGGATATTCTTCACCTGAGGATAATAGATCACCGGTGGACATGGGTTGAAGCGATTGGGTTGGTGGTTTCTGGAAAAATTGCTTTATACGTTGTAACCACCCATTCCAATCTTCTCGGGAAGTGAGCTGCAGTGTTCTTGGTTGTGAGCCAGTGTTCCTAAGAGTTTCTGCGTCTCCCTTACTGGCGTGATCCGTTTCCCGACCTATGACAGGGACAATTTTTAGATAAGACTCCTTGTTTACCACATCTAGAACAAAACGCTTTGAAGGTTCCCTGACTATTTCTTCGGATATGGCCTTTCTCTCCGCAGGTCCAATATACATCTTCTCTCCCGTAAGTGTTAGTTGTACTAGTTTCTGGGTTAACTCTTTTCTTTTCAGGTTTGTGGCTTGGTGAAGGGGTAGCCGAATTCATTGTTAAGCTGCCGAAATGCACATGATTTGGACTACGACTTACTGGAGAGCTGTGAGCACATTGGGGTAGCATTGCGTATTGTTTTGCCATAGCCAGGAGTTCATGTAGGTTATAGAAGTCTTGTTGCCTAATGTAGAATTTATATTCGGTTCGTAGGTTGTCATAACTTCTTTCAAACTGGGCAGGACATCTACATTTCCAGAAGTGTCTAGATGATATTATCTTGTTTCTTCAATAAGTGCATCTAGTTGATACGCATATCTTCTGTACTTTTCGATGTACTCATCTTGCAAATTGTTTGTTTGCAGATTTATCTTATAAGTGTTTAAATAACTGGAAAAGAAATATTATTTTATGTTTAGGAGTATTAATTATAGTTTTTTTCTTGTAACAAGGTTAAGTTAGATTTTAGTTTGTTATTTATGGATCAAGATTGTATTAGTTTCAATCCCTGAAATAGATTCAAAATTATTAATTATACAGGTTAATATTCAATCAGTTGCAGAGCTGGTATTAGCTAGGTTCTGTAATAAACAATAAATTCTTAAGTTTGTTGGTTGATGTTATATTTAAACTACATCAATGTGTTTCCTGGTGCTGTAGGTTATATCTGTAAAGCAATAAATTTCTGTGTCCTGGTCTCGCTACTCTCTGGGAATCTGTAAATGAAAGTTAAATTCGGTTGCGAATTCATTCAGCTGGTATGACTGGTTATTTCAGGTACCTAATTGTGTACCCTTATTTATGGTTATATTTCGATTCTACAGGAAGGGAATAACTTTTAGTTGCAAACATTTTAAATATTTCTCATGCCTCTTACGTTGGACGACAAATTTGTAAAATTTTCCAAGCCCCCCGTTGGGCGCCGAATTTGTAAGGCCCTTTCGGGCAGCTGTACAAATTACAATTTCACTATGCGGATTTTGTATAATACCTCGACTAGCTACAGTGAAGCGGGGGTGGTTCTGCTTTTAGACTCATATAACCTTTAAATAATCAGGTACGATCAAGTTCTCATATATATGTTATATATATATATATATATATATATATATATATATATATATATATATATATATATATATATATATATATATAAAATAAAATGATATGTTCTGGTAGGTAATGTTCACGTTACACAAAAATCAAACAAAACGAATTAAAATAAATGGCACGTTCTTCAAATGGGTTCATTGTGGGTAGGGCACCAACCGTAACGGCGGTCGTGGACGGTTGCAGCCTCGGGCCTCGAGAGGGCGAACGGTATCTAGGGGAAATTTGTTTCTTTTCAGTTCCTTCCTGTAATCAGTATTGGTTATAACGTTTGAAAATATAAACATAAAAATTTCGTTGCCGGTTTATGGGGAAAAATGTTATAAATGTTCTTATTGTTGCTAGGGATGATGTGAATATTCCACCAGATCACTTGGATATTTAATGTCAACAGGTAAGTTTGAGTTTGAAGTTATTGTTTTAATTAATAAATTAAATTTAAGATTGAGGTTAGCTTTTGTATACCACAGTTCCTTTTCTGTAATTGGGAATAATTACTTGAGTTTTGATCCATTACTGGACATAATTGTATACGGTAGTTTAGAGTAATTGAATCTAAATGGTAATAAAATTAGGTTGTCACAATTGGCCGTGACCTTAAACTACTTATAACTGGTTTTATATACACATGGAAAAGGGTTCAAGTAACTATATTTATTCTCATACTATAATTAAACTAAATATATGTACATAGGGCTGAAAATAATTAATTGAATGCGAAATAATACATTCGTTTTATATATTTTCATTAAGTCGCGGTTATGAAATCTTACACCACATGTGATGTTTAAATCACTAAAGGTCAACAAATAAACAGGAACGTTATTTAATGTTTTGAAATTGTTCAGTCTTTATATGACAGGAATGGTTTTAAATGGGATATTTACTCAAACGTTTTAATTAAATTAAAACTAAGAAATAACCTTGTGCAGTTTAAGTAATTCTCAAACTGTATTCGTACTAAATTACTACGAAACAACCTGTTTTATTCATTCACGTTCGTGATACTAAACTGATCGTTTTCGTTAGGTCTGGGTTGGTTTATTTTCGGTACTATTTACACAAGGGGATTCTCGGGGTTTGATTTTGAATTCTCTCTCGGCCAAGTTAACTCGAACCGAAATAGTGAATTCTTAGTAATTCTAATTATTCAGAGTTAATACGAACCCTCCGAATAAGTAGAATTTCGTAGGTAATACAGCGGGTTTGGTTTGGGAATTCGCTGGCAGCCAAGTTTAGAAACTTCAGCTTAACTAGTCAATTCTGCTTGGTTCTAGTTATTTAAAGCTAATTCGGACACTTTAAATACGTAGAATTTTAGAGAGCTTTAATTTTCAACCTTCAGACAAGCTTCTGGCATCGATAACAAGCCACCTTACTGCCGAAAAATCAGCGGATAGGGCAATTTGGTATAGGTCGCTAGTCCCTCTCTTTTACGCTAAATTATTTATTTATGGATAGTTGTAGATGTCACAGGAGATTTTCAACTATCTTTATAATACAGGACAGATTTCGAAATAGTAAAATACTTTATAACAATAAGGTAAATTGCACGAAATCGCTTTAGAGGTGGTCAGGTTTGATATTCTCACAGAAATTTTCTGAAGTACTGGAATAATAGTAAATTATTATAAAAGCGGGTTGCAGAGAAATTATGCTGGAAATTCTATAAAGAAGTGATTTTCAGAACCGAGAGACGATTTACATTAAAACCTTCGCTTTTATACTTCGCGATGAAGTGGGGTTTGGCAAAATCATGTGCGATAGATTTGCACATATTAAAGGAGGGAGCCGGTGCGCACGCAAAAGTGCAGTTTGCGATATCTGGATACTGAAATAAATCGAATAAATTCTTATTTACAACATTATCTCAATAATTTTTAAAATAATAATTTATTTCTTACTCCTTTTCTGGGTCATTACAGTGTAACAAGCATTTTAGGATACATTTAATGACTGGACTCTTTCTTCTGATACTTTGTTTTTCCGGTTTCTATATTTTCCATGTCCATCTGGTTTCGGTACCGAACATTCTTTAGCAGTGAAGACATTGTACAAACGCTTCTTGGAATGTTGTACTGCGTGAACAGTTACAAATTCTCTTTTACAAAATTCCAAATCTTGTTCTTGGGTTTTAATTAAGTATTTGAATGTTACTATTCGTGATCTATTTTTCTTAGTTTCCTTTCGCAATATTTTCCCAAACGCTTTTGCGGACAGTTTTATAAGCAAGTCCTAAGTTCAGCCTTTCACTTTATCTTGATCTTTCTTTACATTCATGTTTCACATGTCCCGTCTGAAAGAACCCTTTTTTTCGGAGTGCAATACTGCCTCTAGATACTGTTTGGTTTTCTAGTTGAAGAAAAATTTAACTGAGTAAATAGGGAATATGTCACAGTCCAGCGAGCATTCTCAAGTCCCATTGCATTTTCTGTAACATACGTAACCAGACTTAATGTAAACAAAAGATTAGCACTAGATAGAGCATGTAACTGTTTACAAAGTGATTGAGTAATTAATAGTAAATTTTATGCTAAAGAAGATATGTCACATAAAGTGAGATCTGACGCCATGGAGCTTTTACTTGTGGCTTATTCTTTTTTTGCGACATACGAATGCTCGTTTATTATTGATGCAAAAAGGAAACTCAGCCATAGTGTTTCCATCTAGTATCTGATTCAATGGGACATCGTACCATTATAAACGATTTCAATGAGCATACACCACAATTTCATTAGAATTGAGCCATATCTCCTTTTTTCTTCGGAGCGCTTCAATTAAACTTATTCATTTCAGCATGTAAAATACGACAAAACTTTTGTAAATTCAACATGGGCATTAAAGATCCAATGGTTAGCTTAAATTTGACAAATACCAATATAAATTGAGTAGTCTCTTAGCTCAACTAGATGTATCAATAAATTACATTACTTTGACGTAGATTTTCATTCAGTTTGCTTATCATTCCAATTAAAATAACAGCTTTACTATACTGCTCCACAATTAATTATAATTTGGTAGTTATTAATTACTGAAATTAAATAGAAAATGTAAGCGAAAATATCGCATTCGGTATCCTTATGTTATGACACGTGACTTTCTCTGGAAGTTCTCAATTTAAATTGCAATTTTATATAATTACACAACTCACAAGAAAAAAGGTAGGCCGAAGTTTCAATTACCCTATTTAATACTAATTACGTCGTTACCAAATTCATAAACAATTAAATTTGTGGAAAACCCAAAGTGCGTTCGGCCAAAAGTTACTCTTTCGAACCACTTACGATATTTAAAATGGTACTTATACTGATATGACTGATATTACATTCAGATTAATATTAAAATTAAAACAAACGTCAACAGAACTCACATTTCATGTAATATCTTCATGAGTCTATCGCTCTTTAATAAAAAAACTTGAAAATGTTTAAGTTGAATTCCTATATTAAATTGACACAAAAACTTAACTATAATCACGCAATTTGAAAATTTAATACACATATGTCCTCTATAAGTATACGAGATGCTATACTAATTTCCATGGCTCTACAAAAAATATAATGGTGTTTAAAGACTAACCCCCTAAAAAATTGTATGCACATGTGACAGGAAAAATACAGCAACCGCTAAAATAAACAGTACCGAAATGTAGAGCGCTGAGGAATTTCTCACGATAGTTTGCACTTTGACATTACGTCACAGTTAAAGCCTTTGTCATAATAGTCTTTTCAACTGAAGAAAAAGTATTATTTCCAGTCATACGGAGTTGGACGGAATATGAGCCCAAATTTAAAGTCTCAGAAAAATATAAACTATTTCACAATGTAACCTCAAATAAAGCTGTAATTCTAGCGGTTGTTGAAATAATTCGTTGCACTGGGGGTGGATTATGTCAACGTATAGGCTCCTCGGGTGATGAAAGACACGTATTTGACCAAGTCAGTATCTATAATCTAACGATCAAAGATTAAGTATTCTATATTAAGATCTCAACCGAATTCCCTTTCATATTACAGAGATGATTGTTGAGCAATTCGCTCTAAAACCAAGTACGTGTTTACATAATTTCATTATAACTAACCTAACCTTGTTAAGATAACCTTGTAATTACTGATTAGCATTCATATCCTGTATCTAGTATAAACGATCACAGATCACAGGTTAAATGACTTTGGGGTTCCAGAAAATGATATCGAAACAAACCAAGAACCGTTTATGGGATGGTTCTACAAATGCGCAAGTGTAGATTCAGTGCGTGTGGACTGTTTACTGCGTGTACACCCTTTTCACGTCAATTTATGAGGATTATTAGGCGTTGTTGCTGAATGTGTGTAAGTAGTACGACAGTAATCAGGGTGCTACCTGAGTTTCCTCAAATGACCTGTAGGTAAGGATAAGTATACCATAGCAGATGAAATAACGTGTGCGAGAGAGACAAATGCTTGAAAGCAGAAAGGTGTGAGGACCATAGTAATGAATTCAAAAAGTAGGGCTTTAAACAAAGAGCTAACTGGCGCAAAGAAATAGATTTAAATAGTTGAATGCAGATAATACCTGTTTTTCATATTAAAATGTATATTACCTCAAAATTATCTCAAACAAAAATTAAATAAACAAACGATGTTGAAAAGAAGGTTTCAGGTAAAATATATAACAAATATCATACGTTGTCATTGCCAGTGGGACTTCGTTATATTTGTCAGCTACACATTAGTGTTATTATGAATGAAATCAAATGGTCTTAAAAAAGTGTAAATTCAAGACAGCCTGTTTTGCTGCTTGATTACGGACTCCACTTCACTTCATACGGGCTATTAGGGATTATTACTGTATGTGTATAAGTAGTAAGGTAGTAATTAGGGTGCTTTCTGAAGTTTCCACAAATAACCTGAAAGCAAGGACACGAATAAGGCAGAAGAACTTGAGGTTTTGTACGCGTGAAAAACAAATGCAGCGCAAAAGTGTGGGGACCTTAGTAATGAATTTAAAAAGTATAGATCTGTATGTTTATATGTTTTCTTGGATGCGGAGGATAGCTGTTTTTCAATAGTTCTTTTGTTCGTATTAAAATGTATAATAATTAGGAATTGACTAACAAAAAATTAAATCGGGGACCGCATTGCATATATGTGCTCTAAAGTTGATGTGTTGCAGTTGTAATAATTTGGACTAGAGAACATGATTTATTATGATTTTATGATGATAACAGTTCGCTTACTCCGGCGCAAAACGAGCTGAGACTTTACGATACATTTGGTGATCAAATCCAAACCAAGGCGATTATATATAATTGGTGCAACGAATTTAAACTTCACGGTTCTTATTTAAGCGACGAAATTCCTTTGCTGCAATTGTTGTCAAACTTGATTCAAGAGGATAAATGAGTAGCATACACGTAGATTCAGGCAATATTAGGTATTGGAATGAGTCAAATCCAAACGATCCTACACCAACATCTACGTGGAAAAAAATACGTTGCCGTCAAATCTCGCACACCCTATCGGATATTGAAAAGCGGTAACATGTCCATTAGTGCAGAACTATTAGTGTAGATAAACCATAATGAAGAAGAAGGTTTCGTGCTTAGACAAGGAAAGAGAGGGACGCGTAATTTCGGATACCAATCTGTTACGATTCAGCACCAAAATTATGAAAGAAGAGAGAAATATATCCCCTCTATCTGTCATATTACCGAAGGCGGACGATGCTAAAGTTTGTTTGGAACCAAACCAATAGCCACTGATTAATATGTGGTCCCAATTTTTTACGCACATCTAAAATGCATGTTACGAGTCCCCTCTCTTTCTCTGTCAAAGGTTTCATGTAATACATATAATACGTTGGCGCAGATTCGGACTAATCTAGGACATTTTGTCATTAGAAATGTTTTCAACCACTGGTAAAACGTCATGAGTTATTACATTATTAGCATTACCGTTATTAATATGAATTTATTGGTATATAATATAGCGAAATTTGTCGTATAATCTTTCACTAAGCATTTAACTGACACATTGCACATCATTTTATTTCTATTATTAAAGTTTATGAAAGGTTTGAAACCAGATGTTTATTAAAGAACTGTTTACCTAACTAAGAGGATAACGTGTCTTATGATCAAGACATTCTTTAGAGCAGTGAAGTATATATATATATATATATATATATATATATATATATATATATATATATATATATATATATATATATATATATATATATATATATATATATATATATATATATATATATATATATATATATATATACTCTAACGAAAAAGTTTCTTATTAATGTATGAATAACACTTTATTCATATATGTATATATATATATATATATATATATATATATATATAGATATATATATATATATATATATATATATATATATATATATATATACTCTAACGAAAAAGTTTCTTATTAATGTATGAATAACACTTTATTCAACTGCATCTGAAATAAAACTTTAAAACCTTTCTACATCTTAATCCTATCGGGTTGATTTTGTGTAAAATATCGCACATTTATCAAATCGATTGTGTAACTACACATTATTAAACTAATGCTGGGTATCGCTAATTTTCATTAACCAATACCACTTAAAATTAAAGATTTAAAGAATGTAGCACTTACTCTCTGCCATAATTAAGTCGATATAATGAATTATCATACCTGAAACAAAAATAAATGTTAGTATGATAGAAAGTATGACTTATTACAAAATAGGTTAACAGTAAAGACTTGCATTAAAAGATTTTAATATTCGGAACAGTCAACGTTATCCTTGCTCTTACACTCAATTTATACGCTATCATTTCTTTCTTCCTTAGTTCTCCAATTTAACGAAGTAGAAGATAATTGAAAATTGTTATTTAAATTACGCAAATTTTGGTATACAGCATTTGATTTAAATTACGCATGTGTGTATAAACTGAGGAAGTAATGTCAACTTCTAATATTAGTATGACATGGTACGCCAATCCATCGAAGACATGATACACTTGCCTATTCGTTACAACCATAACCTCTTCCGTACATGTGTAACAAACTTTTTACGTTTGTAATAAAATTTACGTTTATTTAGGCAACTTAACGTGCATTTCGTGCAGTGTGTGTTGCATATCTAGTTGCATAAAAACATGCATTTACCTTTTTTGAGATAGAACTCATACACATAACGTTCGCACATCAGTTTCAGAGATGTTCATGCGCAAAGAGTACTGTAGCTGTTTTTGTTGATGAGATTTTGAAGGTATGTTCATTTGTTAAATCTTTTTATTAAGTGCTATAAATTTTATGGTGAGTTATAAAACACTACCATACTAAACTTTGAGACGTTTACTTTTTTCAGGCACTTTTTTTTATATTTACTTTCACGTTTACGATTTATTTTTTACTTTAACTTCACTATTACTAATTACGATTAATCAAGAGTGAGGTAAAAATCTGCGTTAGTGGGAAGTGGGATTCCAAAACATTTTGATCTCGCAAATTTAGTCATTTGGGAGTTATAAATCATACAAATACAGATTTATTTCAACCCTGAAGTAATATTACGCAACATTTTATAAAACGCTGACACAGCTTGCATCCATTCCGTTATCTACAATGTGACCAAGAACAAGGTATTTTGATTCCATTAATTACTCACAACATTAATAATTATTCATAGTCTTTAACGTTACTAACATTGGCATTAAGTATTTCTGTTCATAATTAGATATAGATCGTGTAAATAAAACTTGTTGTAGAAATTTCTTTTAACTTTATTGTATAATGGTTTACTTCTTTATTCCATATTTAAAAACAAGTGGGCTTCCGAGAATTTAGTAATTATTTTCAGGAAGAGGCAACCTCGATTTTAAAGCGAACATATCGAGGTACATGTAAATATTTTTTGGTTAATAAGGCAATTTTAAGAACCGGGCCCACTTTAATCTACGATTGAGCAAAAGGCACCAAACATTTTTGTTATTACCCAAACTATTAAGTAGCTAAAACTTGTAGCCATGTGTGTAGAAGTATATGTATAGAACTTTAGGATTTGTACACTGATTTAAAGGCCTTTACACTGACCTCCGAGCGTGGGACATCCATTTGCAATTATTAATGCCAGATATTTTCGCTTATGTTTGTTGCAATTCCGAATATTTTTGACAACTGTTTAAAGGTATTGTAATATTTGTATTTACGATTATTGTAACCTTATTGTATTTTGTGTCTTATTTGTATGTCATTTATTAGTATGTCGAATTATGTGGTAGATGCACTTAGAAGTGATGAGTTATTAATGGAACTGGGATACCGCAATATTAATGGTGCTGAAAATTTATCGGTTGATGAAAACGCAAATTATTACGACGTAAACTGAATCTAGAAGAGGTCGATCCAAAATTATTTGATTCTTATACAAAAGTTGAAATAAATCAAAATGAAGAAATAATTTGTTTAAAAGAAAAACTTATTCATATTCAATCTTTAATAAATTTGTACAAAATTAATTCAACGAAAAGTGAATATCTCAAACTACATACTCGTCTTTTACATATTTTGAAGCGATTAAATTATGCGGTGTTTGTCGATGCTTGTACGTGATCAATTACTTTCACTATGTAATGATAATATTGAATTGATTGAATCAATTAATGATACTTTAGAGTTAAGTAATGACTCACAATATCTTGATAATTCTAACTTTTCGATGGCAAATGAAACGATAAATACAACAGTAAATATTCGAACTGAAGATTTTTCGGATTTAATGAAGAATTTAAGTATTTCTAGAAATTCTATTCCTGTTTACAAATTAAATCTTAAATTTAATGGTAGTCAAAAAGAAGTTTTCTCATTTTTACAAAGGTGTGAAGAATTAATGCTTGCATGTAATATTTTAAAGACAGATATGTTATTATCCCAAAATTGATCTATTTTCTGGAAGGGCTTTGACGTGGTTTAGAGCCATTAGGTCTTAAGCAAATTCTTGGGATGAGATTATTCTTAAATTAAAAAGTGACTTTTTACCCCAAAGACCTGACTAAGTTTTGTTGAATGAAATTAAAAACAGGAAACAGACTTTTGATGAAATTCCAACCATCTTTATTTCTGAAATGGTTAATTTCTTTTCTCAATAAGAGGTTCCTCCTACTGAGGTTGAACAACTCAAGATTTTTATCAAACATTTACAGCCTTGGTATGCAATACAATTGGCTCTTATCAATGTTACCAATATTTCTTATGTTGTTGATTTATGTAAAAAATGACAACAGGTTAAATTACAAAACTCTAAATTTAAATACAATTGAAATTCAGATTTTCAAAAACAACCTGATGACAAATCAAAATCTTCTACTTCTAATCAAAACAATAAACCTAAAATTAATTTTACTAGTGCTAAACCGATAATTTAGAATTCAACTCTTAAAAATTCAAAAATCAATGCAGCTAAACCAACGACGACTTGTTTTAAATGTAAACAATTAGGACATACTTATCACAGCTGTGACAATGTTGATAATATTACCTTTTGTTACAAATGTGGTCATTCCGACGTGACTTTCACTAATTGCCCAAAGTTCGATTTTATTAATTTATTTTATTCAATTTAAATAAATGTGAATTTTGTAAACCACAATTATCATATTTGGGTTTTGTTAGATAAAAATGGTCTTCATACTGTTCCATCAAAAGTGGATGCGATTTCAAAATTTCCTCAACCAAAAACTTTTACAGAAGTTAAATGAATTATCGGAATGTGCTCATGGTACAGGCGATTTATTAACGATTTTTCCACAGTTTTAGCTCCAATTAACAATTTATTTAAAAGAATAAAGATATCTCAAAAAGTTTCATGGAACAACGAAACTAATGATTCATTTTTAAAAATTAAATCTTTATTAGTAAATGCTCCTATCTTGACGAGTCCAGATTTTACAAAAACATTCTATTAACAATGCGATGCCTCCAATTGTGGTATTGGCTGTGTTTTAACCCAAGGTGAGGGAGGTGATGAAAAGGTTATAACTTTTCACCTTCCTATTAGGCGTTTGATCGAAGCGTTCCGATTACTGGAGATTTTTATGGTCGATTAAAAGATTTTAAAGAGGATGATTTATTAATTAACAACCGTAAACAGTTGGTTCAAGATTTAAATGAACTTTCAGCGATTTTTAAGAATGTAAAATAAAATTTACATGCCGCTTACGAACGAAATTCAAAATCCTACAATTTGCGACGTCATCAATTAACATTAAACGTCAGCGATCTAGTTTGGAAAAAGAATTTTACCCTATCTGGTGCGATGAAAAACTATAGTCAAAAGTTATCTCCAAAATTTACTGAAGCAAAAGTTACTGAAGTGTTAGGTCCAACCATTTACCGATTGGCCACTCTTAATGATAAACCTTTAGGTATTTTCATGTTAAAGGTTTAAAACCACATTAAATCGAAATTACTTTCATTCAATAATATTTTTGAGACTATTACATTCTAGTTTCTTACTTACATTTTAACTACTTTGATTATTTTTCAAAAGTAATTTAATTTTGTTTTGTGCTTATTTAGTACACCGTTTATTTTGTTTTTGCTACAAATGTTTATCACGGTTGTTGATATTTAGATCACATTGTGCAACTGATTTTGCCGATTTCTTGGGACCTTAGTTCTCAGGTAAATTATTTTCATTCATTGGATTTACAATTGCTATTGTTACAATAGTACATATTGAAATAACCATTATGAGTTTACCTCTGATCGTTAATTAACGTGAAACTTTCAAACTCTTACCCGTTGGTAAGAATACTAGAAATGCTTAAATAAGTATCTGTTTTTGCTTCGAATTAATTTATTTTGGTTTCCCAAAAACTATCTTCAAAATCCTAGCTTGTGATGATTCATGATTTGTCCAGTATTCTAGACTTGACAGTGCTTTGTGTTCTTAGGTTCACATCATGTCAACCTCGCTAATAGTTCACATCCTAACCATGACTTCCCGATTATGACACCTGAGTACTTTTGGGTGGGGTTATGAATGTGTTAGGAATAGAGAGCACAATCCAATCCATTTATACACCGTGACCTGGTAAAGACTTTGATATACGGTTTTTGACTTTGATCTCGCAAATTTAGTCATTTGGGAGTTATAAATCATACAAATCCAGATTTATTTCAACCCTGAAGTAATATTACGCAACATTTTCTAAAACGCTGACACAGCATGCATCCATTCCGTTATCTACAGTGTGATCAAGAACAAGGTATTTTGATTCCATTAATTACTCACAACATTAATAACTATTCATAGTCCTTAACGTTACTAACATTAGCATTAAGTATTTCTGTTTACAATTAGATGTCGGCCGTGTAAATAAAACTTGTTGTAGAAGTTTCTTTTAACTTTATTTTATAATGGTTTACTTGTTTATTCCATATTTAAAGACAAGTTGGCTTCCGAGTATTTAATAATTATTTTCAGGAAGAAGCAACCTCGAATCTAAAGCTAACATGTCTAGGTACATGTAAATATTTTTTGGTTGATAAGGCAAGTCGATAAATTTAAAAACCTGGCCTACTTTAATCTACGATTGAGCAAAAGGCACCAAATCTTCTTGTTATTACCCAAACTATTAAGTAGCTACAATTTGTAGCCATGGGTGTAGAAGCATATACGAGGGCTATTTTTTTTTCAAGGTCCGATCGATCGCAAAATAAAAACCACAGTAAAAATCAAAAATTATTTATTTATAACAAGTACTTACATAATTACGCTATTTTTCTACATAGTCGCCACTCAGGTTTAGACATTTATCGTAGCGTGGTACCAACTTCCCAATACCCTCGTTGTAGAACGTAGCCGCCTGTGTTTTCAGCCATGTTTGTACGCTGGCCTGCAGCTCCATGTCTGTGCCAAAATGTTGTCCTCCTAACCAGCGTTTCATGTAAGCAAACAGATGAAAATCGGATGGAGCCAAGTCCGGGCTGTATGGTGGATGACCAAACTCTTCCCATTGAAAAGACTGTAGGAGCGTCTTTGTTGAAGCTGCAATGTGCGGCCGAGCATTGTCGTGGACAAGGACAATGACTGATGACAACATTCCTCTCCGCTTATTCTGAATGGCCCTTCGTAGACGTTGAAGAGTCGCGCTGTATGAGGCTGCTGTAATGGTTGTGCCACGTTCCATGAATTCCACCAAGAGAATTCCATTTCGGTCCCAGAACACAGCAGCCATGCACTTTCTATTGGAGAAGGTTCGCTTGAACATCTTTGGTTTACTGGGTGAGTGAGAATGCATCCATTGTTTGGATTGTTCTTTTGTTTCTTCAGTTTCGTAATGGACCCATGTCTCGTCCCCTGTGACAATTTTGTTCAAGAAAGTTTCTCCTTCATTGTGGTAACGCTGGAGAAACGTTAGGGAGGCTTCCATTCTCTGTGTTTTGTGATGGTCGGACAGCATCTTGGGAACCCATCTCGCGCACAGTTTGTGGTACTGAAGCTTCTCGCTCACAATGATGTAGAAAGCTGACCTTGAAATTTCAGGAAATGAATCGCTCAATTCAGAAATTGTGAACCGACGATTTTCTCGAATTGTCTCATCCACTCGCTGAACGAGATCATTGGTTGACACGGACTTCCTTCCCTGACCGCCTGCATCATGAACATATGTACGTCCTGCTTTAAAGTTTCTGCACCATTGTCGCACTTTGCTGTCACTCATTGAAGTTTCACCGTACACAGTACTTATTCGTCGATGAATTTCGGCTGCATTACACCCCTCAGCCTGAAGAAATCGAATTACCGCACGAACTTCACACTTGGCGGGAGATGCTATTGTTGTAGACATGTTTACGCCCTACCTACGTAAACACAACTAAACTGAAGTGACGCGACGCGATTGACAGTCATACTAAAGACGCTGCGCAACACATCTGCGTGCAGGTTCATCCGATTTTTACTGCGGTTTTTATTTTGTAACCGATCGGACCTTGAAAAAGAAATACCCCTCGTATATAGAACTTTAGGATTTGTACACCGATTTAAAGGTTTTACATATGGTTGCAGTAAAGTTAACGGTAACAAGCCACTTACCAAGCTAAGACTCTTCTTTTTTAAACCCTACTCTTTCCGCTTCCACACCTCCGCATATGCTGCATCTCTTTTCTCTAATTCCATCACAACTCGATCTAAAATAGCATAAAATGTCTCCGTTCTTAATTTATCCCTTCCAGGTAGAGTAATTTCACTATATCGGCTTTCATCTAAAAAGAGTTTTCGTTTTCGACTTCGTTGTTATTCAGCTTCGTATGATTCTTCTGCAAATTGTTTTGCCTTGTTACTAAAAGTTGTAAACATGTCTTCAGATTTTAAGGACTTCAGAAACCGAATTAACGATACCAACGGATTGAATACTTTTATTGGTTTTGTGAAAACGTTCTAATAACACTTCCCAAAATACACTGATAAAGACGCAATCGAACCGGTGCAGTTGCCGTTTTATTCCAGTTGCTTCTATACGTGTGGTAGGCTTTTCAGATAAATTTTCCATGATTTCTGTTAAAGTTTGCAAATATTCATTCCAATTTTGACACAAACTAATTACGGTATCATCTCATAAAGACCAACGTGTCCCATGAACTCGTTTTGGAACTTTAGCATTGTTTTTTAAGTTTGATTGTAAAGCTTCCCATCGACGACTAGAAACTAAGAAAAAAGTATAAATGTTGCAAGGCGTCGAAAAATATAACATATACTGCTGCACACACTCCTACTAAATTTAAAGAGTGTGCTGTGCAAGGAAGATAGTAAGCAAGTGGATTACGTTTCATAATGCAAGCTTGCAAGCCGGTGTGAACCCCTGACTTATGACCCACGTTCAGCAAAAATCCAATGAACCGCTCCACAGGTTTTCCGTTTATCTGAACATATCGTATAATGATGGATAATTGGTCGATGTAGACAATATGAGGTATAGAGTGGACAATAATACTGTAATATTTTGAAATATGAATTTCTCGAATTATGTAATTTAAAACTTCTGGTAACATCAACTCAATAAATTCATTACATATTGTTGTCGATAAATACGACGTTTTGCCACAGCCATGTGCTATGTGTTTTGCTAAAAAGGGGTCGAACTCTGAGATAAGTTCTAAACACATCATGTAATTTCCATTTTTCAGAGCGCCAAACTTTTCTACTTTTTCCCTAAGAGCTAAACCTCTAGATGACGACTCTTTTTACTACAGCAACTACCCTTTGCAACACATTTTTCCAACACTCAGTTAGACTTTTAATTTGTTCACAAAGTAATGAGTCTGTTATGTTCGCACCAACACTATTTTTTCTATGTAATAACAAAATTTGACATTTGCAGTGTTCGCGAGATACTTCTTGAAGATTTAATATTCTATTTATATTGCTCCAGGTATTTATACCTTCTATTGCTATTCTTGAAGTTCCACCAAAAAGACGGCATGGGATACAAAATAACTTTTGTTTCGAAGAAGAGTATGATAAAAATTTTCGTAACTGTTCTTCACCATTTTTTTTATTTTCGACGAAACACACTTTATTCAAGGACCGCTGAACCATACCTTTAGGATTGCTAGCTACAACAGTTTTTGTTATCGTTGCTGCAAAATCACCGAACATGTGCTGATTGATTTCTTGGGGTAATAAATTGTCATTGATTTGACTATTTAACTGAACCCATTCAGCGGGATCGTCACTTAAATGCACTTGCTCTTGCTTCTCACCCAAAACCGAAAAAGTGCATTGAGCACCTTTTAAAGAACCTGGCTGAGGATCAATATAATCTGTTCCTAACCCATAATTACTACCACTACCACTAGCAGCACTGACACTTTCAATTGAGGCATGTACATTTAAAACAGCGTCAGTATCACCATTGTCTAAGGTAGTTCTAATGCTATAAGTAACATCGGGGTTTACGGGCATACACAAAGTCTGTTCAGATTGATGTTTTACAGGTGCTTGTAAACTGAAATGGTGTCTAGTCTTTTACTTTTATTCAAAACATTTTCGTGTTGTTTGCGTTTTTCATCAGCAAGTTTTTTTATACTGCGCACCACTTAATTTTTTCCGATGTTCAGTCATTATTAAATTTAAAAAATAAAAAATTAAAATAGTGTCACATTTTTGATAACGATGGAATCTTTACGTAATTTATTTCATACTAACGTAAAAGTTTCCACGAAAATCTTATGCACTACGAATAACGATGAAACACAGACTTAAAATGAATAATTAACTCTTAAGCTTTTAATTTATCTCAGTACAATTCTAATTTATATTCAATGCTGGACGACAAATAAATTCGCAATGAATCATCTCTGGATGGGTTCCTTTTTATGTATAAACACGCACAGATGGAATAATCTAGAAGGAATATTCTAGATTCTGAGTGACTCATCGCTAGACGACTGAATAGACTATAACGGTATGATTTGATGTTTACCGCGTTGGTTATTTTTAGTATACGGGTATTTTCTTATCGCATATGCAGGTGTGTTACAATAGTAGTACAAGTGTAAGCGTACAAAGCAACAAACGGTACAACGTACAACTGAAATCAGAATCCAGAATATAATATACCTACTGAATCAAAATAAAAAAGAAATCCTTGTCTGCAGAAACTTAGTGTGTTCGGATTAATGAAATAAGAATATTAACTATCCAGGGTACCTCCTCAACACATCGTCGACACTGTATCGTCTCAATGCAAACTTGAGTCGGTTGTTTGGTCAAACGCTTCTCACGTCTGAAACCAAACACAAAACCCAAAAAAAACAGCTTAACCATTTTAGTTGGTAATGAATATATTCATAACATAATCAATGTAAGATAGAACATGTGTACAGTACTTGCCGCCGTGTTTTAAACATAAACCAAATGTACTTTACTAGAATAGAGGCACCATGTCCTCCACTTTTTTAACGTCACAAGCCCCGCCCACTGGGGGGTCTTCCCCTACACTATTTGTTTACGCCCACGTGGAAAGCGTACTTTTGTCGGTTATTTTTTTACGCCTTCTTTTCGGGGGCCATTTTCAGCCACTTGATGGAATTTTCACCCTAATTAGGACCCTTTTGGTTGTATTAAGAGCCTTTTTGGCAGTTCATCCAGGCAAGTTCATGCGCATACAATATTATGGTTGGTGGCCCTAAGGACAGCCCATTTTACCTGATTAGTTTCTGATTGGTGGGTAGTCTAACCCAGCTTCTGAGCTCTGATTGGAGGCCTAAGGCTCTGCAATGGTTGCGATGAAAAATTTGAAATGTTATAATAAGGAGACCTAATGCTAATGTGTAAGACAGCTATAACAACAATGTGTTAGGGTCTGTGTCCTCTTGTCGTGGCCCCCTTGGCTGGAAATAGTATTATAATAAGGTGGCTCTAATTCTGTCTCATAAGACAGCTGTAAGAATTTGTTAGGGTCTGCGCACTCTTGTCGTGGCCCCCTTGTTGCGAAACTTGACTTTGTTTGTAGGGCCATCTAGTGGTGTATTGACTCATGAATATTTTTTCTGTAATAAAGGTAGCGTCACCTAGCGGTACATTTCTAGGACTAATTAGGATTTGTTTATTTGTGGCTGTATAGACTAATGAACATTTTCTACTGTAGAAGTTGACCATGCACACCTCTCTCTCGGCTCTTACAAACAAACAAATCAATCAATCGGATCGAATTAATTAAGCATGTCAATATCAACCAAACAAATCATGCTCAATCAAATCAATCAATCAATCAGATCAATCTCAATCTATCAATCAATCAATCAACTAAATCAATCTCAATAAAACCAGATCATACCTTACAGTTTACGAAAACCAGCTTACAGTTCAAAAATACTGATTTGATTTAATTAATTACAGCTTGCTTGCTCAAAATCAGCCACAGTTCAAAAATACCAAATTGCTATAACGGAAATAAAAGGTTTTAACGGTTTATTATTATATGCGAATCAATAGCTACGAAGTTTAAAACCAACAAATACGTACCGCATAATGCTGTTAATTAGAAAATAGCGTAACACTTACACCTTTGACTAATTAACTAATCAAATAAGTAGAGTTCTAGTAGAATAAGATCTGATGCAGAGTCGGTTGGTTTTACGACGTCTACCTCCTATAAGGACTAGAACACATTAAAATCTTTATTGGCGTTTATGTGAACAATATCAAGTAAAACATATATTAAAAATAATACGCATACCTTCAGATGAGTTTTTCTTTCGGCTATTCTAATAATAACTGTGTTGGAGAATTTAACTAAACTAAATATTGAAATATTTTATACAGCTCACTAAACCCGTTTTGTGTTTTTACTTATGAATAGTTGATATAAAACTGGCTATTGGCTTTCCCATCATTAAGTAATTTGTAGAATGTAAATATACAAACCTAATTATCTCTATCACACTTACTGCAATACGTATTTACTTTTCCCTTTCGCAGACTACTGAGAGCCGCCTTATCTGAATTGATATAAAACGATGTTTGTAGCGGAACCATCGGGGTGTGGGAAATCGTATTTTATCGTTGATTTTCAAAAAATATTGAAACTGTCTGCGATACAGCTTTTTAAAAAGTTATCTGGTTTTACGGCGAATGGCAATCATTATTCAAAAAAAAAACCACCTTAATAATAATTGACGATCTCATGCGAGAGGCTAACGGTTCGGTGGTTGATATTTTTACAAAGGGTTGTCATCATAAAAATCTAAGCGTATTTTTCTTAACGCAAAACATATTCCGTCAAAGACGTAGACAGCGGGATATCTCCCTCAACGCTCATTACATAATCTTGTTTAAGAACCCACGTGACAGGGCACAGACACAGCATATAGCAAGGCAGATTTCACCTGACAACCCGAAATTTTTAGAGGCTTCGTACCAAGATGCTACTTCTAATCCGCACGGACATTTGTTGTTCGATTTAAAACAGAATACACCGGATGTGTTACGCTATAGAACAAACATATTCGGGTCTCAAGGTATTTGCCAAGTATATACAGCGAAAAAAGGGTTCAAGCCTCACAGTGATAAAGATTACATCATATGTGCTGGTTGACGCTTTAATCGAAATTTGCGGGTGTGCACATAACATTTTAAAAGGTCGTGTACCTCGGTTAGCTGATCAGAGGCAGCGACTCTCTCAACATAAGCACACTTTAAGGCGGCTGGCACAGAGAGGCGAATCTATAAAAAAGAAGAAACAGTTCCTCGTACAGAAGGGCGGCGCATTTCTACCACTCCTGTTAGAACCGTTACTTGGCGCAATTCTGGGTAATTTTTTTCAATAACTATGGACCACAATCTGAAGATGATGATTATTCTACCTATGAACTTTATAAAGCGTCTAGAAGCGCCAGTTGTCACGCAAAACAACACATTAACGCAATTGGGTAACGACATGGATAAAGCTTTAAAATCCAAATTAACCAACCATGACAAATGGCAGCAGTACAATCAGGTTCTTCAAAGATATCTACACTTTTCCAATCAGTTACGTCAACCCGCTAGTATATCAGTCAGCGGTGATGATGATATGAGAGATTTGCCTGTTTCATACATGAAGAAAGGTACTGATTTCTTGCATATACTGAATACAGGCAGTGAAGTATTTTGGGATAAAAGGGGTACTGTCACAATAAAAGGTGAGATCGTCTCCCATTCCAGCATTATCGATCTGGTTCACGAAAAGTTAAGACAGTGAAAAACTACAAACTCACACAGTTGGCGAGAGTTTGCGACGTACATTAAAGAAATAAATATACCACGAGAGTTTATAGGAAATACTCGAAACGTGATGCAGCTGTATCACCTATCATTGAACCGAGCCTCACAACTCTCTTTGACTAGATTGAGGTACGTGGAGAACATAACATGGATGCTCTATACTATGATCCAGCGCATCCGGCTGAGTTTTCAGGTATAAAAAGTTTAGCTAATGCTGTAAAGGGTAGATATGGTGAACTGAAAAAATAACCGCAGGCTCAGGAGGCTTATACGGTTCATAAACCTGTCAGAAAAAAGTTTCCCCGCAATAGGTGTATTGTGAGCAACATTTACGAACTGTGGCAAGCGGATCTTTGCAATATGCGAACTTTAAGTAAATACAATAGTGGACACAATTACATAATAACGGTTATTGGCGTGTTTAGCAAGAGGGCCCAGGTGAGAGTTCTTGAAACGAAGACAGCCGCATCTGTAATTGAAGCGTTCACAGATATTTTTAAGGAAAGTGATAATACAACGGCAAATCTACAACGGATAAAGGCAAGGAGTTTGTGGCGGTTAGTGTACTTTTTCAAGAAACAAAATATCAATTTCTATGTAACAAATAACCCTGATGTGAAAGCATTTGTAATTGAAAGATTTAATAAAATATTGAAAACAAAGATGTGGCGTTGTTTCACCTACAAAAACTCTCACATGTATATTGATGTGCTCCAAAAACTTGTGACTGCTAACAACCATAGCCCTCATTCAAGTATAAAGATGGCCCCTGCGGCTGTAAACGATGAAAACATTTTGGAAATGTGGAATAACCTGCACGCGAAAGGCTTAGGCACATCATGTCATCCTAAATATAAAGCCGGTGAACATGTTAGAACCGCTAGAGCTTCGGATTCTCACAACGTTTAGCCTTACAGTTGGGTTGTCGACCGGATCAAAACATAGCTATGGAGTCAATACCCCCGCACCCCGCTAGTATATGGATAGGATTACCAACGCAGATGTTTGTTTATTGCGACATCGTTGAACCGCAAATCGTGGTATCGGTGGCATCTACAGAGGCGCACCATATCAACGTGGTCACGGGATAGGAAGCTGGCTGGTTGGTATATTTAGAAGTATAATACCGCTATTTAAGCTTGGCGCAAAGGACATTGGAAAAGAGGCTAATATTCTTTGTGACGTCATAGAGGATAGACCTGTTAGGGAATCGTTTCCAGAAATATTTCACGAGGCAGGTAGAAATCTTAAGCGTAAAGCCGATGAGAAAATCGATAAAATGGTGGAGGGTTAGGGCTATAAAAGAATACGTCTGGCTGATAAAGTGAAAATAATGAGAAGATGCACGTCATAACTTTTTCATGACGTAATTTTGTAGTATGTTTATAAGTAGTTCCTTTTACGACCTACATATTAGGTTAGGTGAATCAAACGATTGCACTAACAAATTGATATCTCTAGGAATAATCACGCTTGTTCTTAAAATAACAGTTTTTTTTATAAATACAAACATAAAATTAAACGAGAATTAAAAAACAAACAATTAAGTCGATTAAAATGTAATACAATGAATCATACTAATAAGACGAATGTGATAAATAATTAAAATCAAAAATTTTACTTTATTAGTAAATTTTATTAGATAGTTTCTTAAATTAGCATGATTACTATGAATTTAACCAACAAAAAAAAGATTTTAAGCAGTTGGTACAACCACCTAGTTACAAAACGTCATTGATTACGTGCACGCATCTTCTCATTATTCTCACTTTAATAACCAGTCTGTACCGAGAGCTGTTGCTGCAGAAGAAGAAACCTACTTACGACGATATATTTTCAAGATAATGGCTTTTCTACATGCTCAATCATGTGAATGCGTCAAGTCCGAATGGGATTTGTTCGCTTTGCCGTCGACGCATGGAAGTATCGAGAGTGGTGAATGAATATTTTGCAAGCCCTTATCAGCTCTTAGTGATGACTCCCCAATGGAGTTTGTAGTACCCGGAAATGGAAACTATTACATAGATTTAAGTAAGATCATGCTCTACATCACTGCCAAAGTTCTAAAGCAAGATGATGCAGCACTTACTGACGCTGATGTTGTAGCACCGGTAAACAATTGGATGCATTCGCTTTTCTCACAAGTGGAGGTTTACTTAAATCAGAAGATGGCGTCAGGATTAAACAACACCTACGCCTACCGCTCATAAATCGAAACGTTGCTAAATTATGGAAAGGAGGCCAAGAGTTCACACCTAGGTTGTACCTTATGGCGCAATGATACAACCGGGCAGATGAATACACTAGCGACCAGCAAACAAATCGAGATAATTGGTCACGTGCACTCGGATTTATTTAATCAGGAAGAGTTTCTCATAAGTGGTGTTGAGTTAAAGGCTAAATTTGTACGATCAAGAGATACCTTTAGTCTAATGGCGGTGGCGTACGGTTCAACTTACGAGACGCCAATTATGGACGCTAGTTTACTGGTGAGACGTATGCGAATCAGTCCCACCATTCTAATTACACACGCTAAAGCTTTAGAAACAACTGCGGCGAAATATCCTGTACAAGAACTGATGTAAAAGTGTTAACTATACCTACATGCGTACAGTGAAAATTATTGGGTAATATCTTCCTGGGTCAGTTACCTAAACGAAGTATCGTAAGTTTTGTCGCAAATAAAGCTTTCAAATCCATTTAATTTTCATCACAGCAATATTAACTAGATGTCGTTATATATATTGACGGCCAAAAAATTCCTTCGAAGGCCTTACAACCAGACTTTTCAGCTAATGATTTATGTGTGAGGACATATCACACCTTATTCTGTGGTACGGGTATCCAGTTTTTTTTAATGAAGGCAACTATATATCGAGAAGCGATTACCCCAACGGTTACTGTTTAGTGGCCTTCATCCTAACCTGTTTCTGTTGCAGAAAATGTTCATTAGTCTATACACCACTAGATAGCGCCACAAACAATCCCTAATTAGTCCTACCGCTAGGTGAAGCTACCTTTACTACCAAAAAAATACTCATTAGTCCATACACCACTACATGGCCCTACAAACAAAGTCAAGTTTCGCAACAAGGGGGCCACAACAAGAGAGCGCAGACCCTAACACAAGTTCTTATAGCTGTCTTATGAGATAGAATTAGAGCCCCCTTACTGTAATACCATTTCCAGCCAAGCAAGCCACGACAAGAGGGCGCAGACCCTAACATAATTTCCTTATAGCTGTCTTAAAAGACTAGGGCCCCTTATTAGAACATTTCAAATCTCCCACCTTAACCATTGCAGAGCCTTAGGCCTCCATTCAGAGCTCGGAAGCTGGGTGGGGCTAAGACCCAACCAGAAACTAATCAGGTAAAAGGGGCTGTCCTTAGGACCACCAATCAGAACACTGTATGCGCACGCATTTGCCTACCTTCCAAGGGCTGAACTGCCAAAAATGCTCTTAATACAACCAAAAGGGTCCTAATTAGGGTGAAAATTCTATCAATGGGCTGAAAATGGCCCACGAAAAGAAGCCGTCAAAAAAGGGACGGGACAAATACACCTCCCACGTGGGATTGATCAAAAAGTGGAGAAGAAGGTGCCCCAGTGGACGGGGCTTGTGACATAAAATAGTGGAGGGGATGGTGCCGGTATTCCACTTACTTCAATTCAATAAAATAGTCAGATTGTTTTGGAAAGGTTTTTACGTGTGTATATCCTATAGTATGTTTAAAGTGTTAGAAAATGTTACTGTAAAGATAAAAAATTAACAAGATTTTGATTTAAAGTTTTATTTACAACAATTACTATTTCGTTGTGTCATCTACAAATTTTAGCGCCCCCTATACCTTGGCGCTTTACGCACGTGCGTAATTTGCGTAATGGTAAACACTGCAATAGGGTTAATTGAATATTGTAGGGGCCGTAATAAAGATCGTGTGCAAGAATTCGCCGCAATGAAGAATAGTCCATGCCCAATTGTCACGAACTAACATAATGTTTTCAACAAACCAGACAGAACGTCGACGCCCAGAATTTTTAACGTTGACTGATGATTCTATTTCGTTGAGGTTTTTTATAAGTCTGCGTACTGTTGATTCATTCGGTGCATAATTACTCCAGAAAATTGCACTAAGTTGTCGCACTTCATTTTGATAAAGCGATTTCACAACTAGCACAAGTTTCTCATTTGAAAAGCGTTCCATAATGACAATGAAGTTAGAATGTTAGCAGATTTGAACTTTATACAAAACAGTGTTGCTAAGCAATAAACAACAAAATGACGAGCGATTCAAAACGCCGCGCTTTTTAAACCACCCGTTAGTATGCAAACTGTATAAAGGTAAATTATATAAATGTATCTTCATCTAGAAACTACGCATAAAATGTATTTGAGAATGTATATAGGTACATAGTTCAAAAGTATTTGTATCTATATATATATATATATATATATATATATATATATATATATATATATATATATATATATATATATATATATATCGATACTGACAAAATGAACATTATTATATTCATGTACAATGGGAGTCCCGATTACATTAAAATTAGATGTGTACATTTTGTTTTCATTGTATCATAACATAATTTTGGTCTTTAAGCAGTAACGAGAAATAACTTTTTGTTGGGTTTGTTAGTATTTTCACAATATTTTTAATAGGAATGTTTAGAATTTTTATTGTAAATTGCTTCACTACTTCATATAGTATTTCACAACTTTATATTCATTAAATTTTGTTAAATTCGTTTTTTTTTATTGTGGAGTTTTTCATTGTTAGCCATCGTCTGTAGAGGATATAATAGTCTTTACTGTATTCAAAATTTGGGTTTTCAATGGTTACTAAAAATAATACAACATCCAAGGGCACACAAACAATTGTAATCGAAGGCTTATCCCTTGTGTTTTCATATTTTATAAATTTGTGGGCATTAACATTTATTTATAAAACGTTTTCCTTTCTCCTGACAACGATAGCTGCAATTGCTGTCGAAATGCATACGTTCAATTCAATGTCATTATTTTTACTTGCATAACACTTTTAAAGAGTGCAAATAATTTGTTCCCAATTTGATACTAGGTGTTTCATATTAAACATTCCGTCAGTTTATATTAAAATTCTGTATTTTAGGTTTTATATGTTTCTCATTAAATAAACTTAATTTCTCTAATGTAGTTTCTATAAAAAAATTCGTAACATAAAAATATGTGTTTTAATGAAAATGAAATTATTGAGTTTTATATAGGTAGTGAAAATTAGTGAATTATAGCGTAACGAGCTTTATCTACATAAGCTTACGTTTGTAAATAAAATTACACAAAAATATACTACGTGGATTAAGGAAATGAATACACTAATTAATAATTAAATTGAAAAAAGATGAGTTTTACGATATTTCCTTTAATCATTAATGTCACGCACGTACAACGTAAAATTGTTTTATGAATTACCTGCCACAAAAATACAATTAGCAACATTTTTGAATTTTTTAATTTACTTTCGATTAAATTTTATTTTTGTTCACCTTAAATATAGATTTTACCCAAATATATGCCTTTATCACCTTTACCTATAGTATTTTGAAAAAACTTGTGTTTGACGAACAAAAAAGTAACGACTACTATCACGCTTTAGATATAAACTAAGTTCCTATTTACAAATGTGAGGTTAACCTCATTATGTTTATTATAAAATCATACAAAAATTCAACATATCACAATTACTTAGCCTTCAACTTCTGTATACGTATCAGAAATAGGTTAATGGTACTTTGATATCCCTTAATAGATTCGCAGGATAATCAAATAATTTAGCAAATGTGAACCATTTTATCTAATGACTTACAAATTGTAGTTCCAAAATTCAATAATGGAAATTATAGTTAATGTATTTGAGCTAATATACCAAGGTGTCAAAGTTCAAACAAGTGTATGAATAAAGTTTTCTCAAATGTTACTCCTTTATATTGCTGTTATTTTAGTTATAGAACATCGGCATCTGTTGCTTAGGAGCTCTTAGGAAAAAAATTGCATACCCTGTTTATGCATTTTGTTTAAAGAATGTGTAATTTCAGGTAACACCCTTAAAGAGCGAGTGGTGTACATTTTAAAATATGTAAATTCTCAGGTAGGTGGTGGTTTTATATAAGTTTCTTTGTTTATCGAATTTAAGGAATTAAACTTTTGTTTTTTTTTGTTATTGCTTGTTGTTCAGAACGTAGCATCTATGCTATCAAAAAGGAATACCAAACCGAAGTAGTATTTGGCCCGAAAAAACGTGTAAAAAATATATCTGCACAAATCAGTAAAATCTCTAATGTCCGTTGATGTTGGCTCATAAACACGAGAATACATTATAATAATGCTCACTGGATGACGGTTACACTTTAAAGAGCGAAACGCACTAGAAACGAGAATGATGCTGGCCTTGTGTCTTGTGCGCTGGTGGATTCGTCAATGTTCGGGTGGAATCGGTTATCTTCGGGGAAGTTTGGAGTAGGGGTCGCTGAAACAGTCTTCGGAGCCGTCTTAGGAGAAAATACCTCAGCCAAAAAGGAGTTTAGATTTATAAACATGCCCCTAGGGAAGATATTAGAGTGTGGATAGGTCAATACTCGCGCGCGTGTCATCCAGTGAGCATTATTATAATGTATTCTCCTGTTTATGAGCCAACATCAATGGACATTAGAGATTTTACTGACTTGTTAATAAACTATTACAACATAACCGTTCAAGATGATGATGGAAACGATGACGTGGATGAGCTGATTGTATCTCACATCCAAGGTGATGGTGATGATTCACAGAAGAGGAAGAAGCGCGATGAGGTAGAGGAGAAGGACGAGTCTCAAAACCATGATAATTTAGCATATAATTGATAGAGCCTTTACTCCAAGGTCTAGAAAAAGAACACTCTAAAAAACCTAGACCTACCAAAAGTTAAAATTAATATTAAAATTAAGACGCACCAGTGTGCCTTTTTTTAATTACAAGATGTCAAAACCTATTTAAACGGAGATTTTCTTCTTCCCTATTGAAGTTGTTAGCATTTTTGTATCTCAACAGCTTCACGTTATAAACTAATATAATAATTAGTTTGTCTTGAGAATATTGCCATATTACCAAATTAAATGTTATGATTTAAAGGATGCTAAGTTTGTCTGGTTGACCTAATCTACAAAATCACGATTTTCGAAGTGTGAAATATGTACATCAGCATAAACGCCATGTTAACCAAAAAATGGTTCTGAAATTACCCGATAAGGAAAAAATAAAATTGCATATGTATTTTATTCAGTATCGATGCACTCAGTGAGTTAGCAGCAGTGACGTTAATAATCGGCTTTGGGTGGTATGCGCGCCTTGTGTACACATATTTTAGAATTTTCCTGAGAGTGAAGCGCTGTTGGTTTGGGATGTTAAGAATAAATCAATCATAGCAATAGCAGATAATAGTAAGGCGCACAATTGTTTTTTACTGAAGAAAATACGCTGTTTGAACTTTTTACCTATGGCTTTAAGTGCTCTACCAAAAACTTTCAACAATAAAGGCTCTAATGATCATTTGGCATAATCAAAATCACCTATCAGGGTTATACGTCACATTCTTACTGCTTGGACCAGATATCGGTAAAAAATAGAATAGGGTTAATGAGCTAGTACAACGACGAGGTACGACAAGTTACTGTGTTCAACTTAAAAGTAGTCACTGACGTTTTGTATGCTATACGTTTGACCTCTCAGATTCGAGCCTCAAGCTGAATAGTAATTATAGAACCAGCCTAATAAAAATATAAATAGGTATTTTTACTTATGAACTTGGTCCTTATTTTCATATGTTTGCAAAAGAAACAAGATTTTCTATTATATGTAAATTTCACCGTCAAAATTGCCCATTCTTTTTTCACGACATGACTTATTTACTTATTTAAATCACGATTAGGTCCCACACGTTGACATTGGCAAATTAGCAAAAGGTGTTTTATGTGAGAGTTTTTTTAGGGGTTATTTCTATTTATTTTTAAGTGTCGTTAATTATATTTAGGTGCATTAAAATTACGTTATAGAAAATGGTTACTCTGTATTGAAATTACCTCAGGCAACGTAGCTTGAAGAATTAGAGCATTGGCGACGGATGTCTGTGGGATTTTGATAAAATTTATTTTAAAAAGACGAAGTGTTTGGTTTCCATAATACGTTGGTTTAGAGTCGCTTTTTCAATGTTTTTACGTGACGAAAACATATCCCGTTATAGTAATGTTTGCCTCGAGGTAGTTTGATGCTATGACGTAATTTTTCTCGATTCGGTTTTCGTAATTATTCTCGTTTTTTATTATTGGTTATTTCTGAAAGATTCGTAAGAGCTCGATATAGCGGCTAGAGAAAGCGGTTTGCTGCACGATGTGAGTTTGTTCGTACTGAATTCCACCATCTACCGGGGTCGATTAAATTTTACTGTGGGAAACCTTTTCCCGTTCGCCTTTCGCGGATTTTGAACAATAGTCTGCCACCCCGGTGATATCTTAGTGTGTATATTGAAAGTCAGTAGTGACATTTATACGGGTCCATTGAGGAAGGACAGGGTTTAGTTAGTGCTATTTCTTCATTTTTGAATAATAATCGCATTTCTGCGGATTTTTACCTTGCAAATTCAACATGATCAGTCCATCCGCATTCACAGCTATTCTGAAGAGATAGAAAAAATGCTGTAAATATAAACTTCCGGTTAATTAGTTTTCTGCATATAAAAGTCAAAGGATGCTTGTGAATAAATTACCATCTACATATATATATATATATATATATATATATATATATATATATATGTGTATATATATGTATACATGTATATATCTTAAACCAGATGGAATAGTGAGCGAATCATTTGGTTTTGATTTAAATATATCCGTCACTAAGTTTGTGTTGGTATGGAATCAAAAGTAAACTGAAAGTTGTCGACTGGTGAAGCTGTATTAAGGGAGATCGAAGAGTGTTGGTTTCTACCGTTCAGTTACCGATAGGGTCAATTATCCGGAAAATACCTTTACCGCACTGTAGAGACAAAGTGAGATCTCTTAGTCGTCAATTTATGTAACGAAGGTAATTATTTAAATACATTTTGTTTTATTGGCGATCGTAATAAGGTGTGTTTTCCTTTAAATTGTATTTCTCAGGCGGATGAATACGCTTCCTTTGGTTACGGTTTTGCATAGAAGCCCTTCAAGTGTTTAAATTAATTTGGTTAAAGTGTATTGACCAGTACATTAACCACATCGTATTGTGTATTATGTCTATTTTGTTCCGATTACGCTATACAAATTTACGCATTACCAAAATTTGTCAAATTTATGTGTTCGACGTTATTGATATTCATTTTTGGTGTTATTTAAAATTAACACACTTACCATATAAGGTTGCGGGAATTTGAAACTTGCAAGCGTCAGTTCCATTTAATTAATAGATTTTACGAAATTGATAATGTTTTTAAAATCTGTACCAACACGCTGATTATTTATTATGTGCAATTATTTTGAAGTTTTATAGGAACCAACTTACCGGCTGTAATTCGCTGGTTCACCTGGATATGCGTCTAAAGGTACGTAAGCTTTTTCGTCTGTTTGGAACTAGCTGTGAACCTTTCGCATTTAGGTACTACGACCTCTATATAGACATCTATAAAGATCCTGGCGCCGAAATGATTTCTCACAAACCCCTATTTTTTTGCACATATTACGAGCTATCCTAAACGCTGAATTATTACCACGCCCACGCCCTTTTGCCACTGAGCTATCGACACCATTTCCTTATCAGTCCAATTTATTATATACGTTAACCCTTTATTACAAACAAATTTTAAACTTTTCCTACATAAACCTATGACATCCATTCTAGTTTAATTGGTAAGAGTATCCATAACATAAGATGGTTCACAAATACTATTGCCAGTTTTTACCTCTTTTTCATGACTACAGGTAACAAACACTATAGAACTGGCAAACGATGCTTAAATAAAAAGCAGAACCATAAGAACATTCAGACGATGACTGATATGGTGACACTAAATATTTATCATAAAATGACCAGGACTTAACTAAAAGTAATTATTGTTATTTTCTTCAGCTAGTCATCTTGTATAATTTTACGAACCCGATGCACAATAGATCTACACATAACATTTTAGTGAAAATGAAGCAAAAGTGTAATATTCGATTCTTTTCAATAAAAAATTGATGTATTGTTATAATAATAAAAAAGCGACGGTTTGATGTTATCGTGCTCTTGGTATATTAGCGTACCGTATAGGTTTTCTAGTGACTGTAGTAGAGGCAACTATTTTTGGCTTGTAAGGTAATCTTGTAAGCCAGTGGACAAATATCCTAGCTTGTACAGAATTACATTGGGTACGTGTCGAGTAACCGAAAATGTGGTCTCGTTTTTGGCAGGTGCGGTAACTTATTCCAATATTGAATAGGATGATACTGTTAGCACAAAATGCTACCATTATCTAGCGTACAACTTGTAAAGCAACACATCTGCAGCTATTAAAGAAAATGGAATCACTGCCTAGCAACTCCTCTCTAGATACCAGGGGTGGCCAGTATTAAAACAAACAGGCTACGTTGTTAACGATCGAAATGTGAATTGGTGCGTGGAAATATTAATGAGAAAGAGTATGAAATTTTCAATGTAATAAATGAAAATCAGCTCGACATCTTGTATGGATCATAGGCAAAGTGCAAAAGAAATGCTATATAGGTGGATGATGATAGTTTGGCGCTTTTGCTCAAAAACTGAAACGAAAATGCATGCGACAATAGGGTAATAGGAGTAATTGTAAGTGATACAGCGAAAAGATGTGTTAAACAATAATAGTTGGTAAGTAATGTAGATTAGAACGATAGTGCAATTTTGAAAGATCAGTTTTATTGCATGTAGTGCACAGGTATATGGAGAAAACAACCAAGAAAGTAAGAATTTCTGAAACGATGTAGATAATGTATTGAATACTTGTAATCCAAGTGAAAGACATAAGAATGGATGGGTGGGTGTGCACAGATAACATACGGAACGTTTTCTAGGATTAGAGATGCAAGGGTAAACGAGAATAGTGAACGCCTGGTGAATATATTTGTGAAAGGAAATCTATTTGTAACTCTGTATTGGTTTAAACATAAAAGTTACAAAAGTTGATGAATGGGAAATCTGCAAATGTGGATGGGACTACTGGTAAAAAGCTAAAATATGGATATGAAAAGCTTGAGGAAGAATCTGGAGGCTGCGATGACCGGAGCAACTACTTGTTCTCAAGTTGCAGAGCCTTGCTAAGGAGCTAAGAATCCTGGTTTTTACAGGCGCGTCTGCATCGCATCAAGTCAGCTTCCGACGTACGGTACAGAAGGTTGCAATGACCCCGTGGAAATTGCGCTCACTCAAGAGCCATACATGTACATAGGGCACATCAGGATACTGGATATGGAAATGATTATAACCTAAATACAACACTTCCCATTAACACAATTTACTTACGGAGCTCTAGTACCAGCGGTGGTGCAAACACTGATCTTCGGAGAGGAACAAGGTGCCGTAGTGGCCTTGGCCTACTTTTCGGAGGTTCCTACGATAAAGGTAAAAGCCCTTGTCAACCGTTGCAAACAGATGGATGTCAAACCTCGTCCTCGGCAGCGATGCCAATGTGCACTAATTAGTACAGTGCAGCTTGGATATGAACAAAAGAGGTGAGGCTCTTTTAGAATACACCAACTAAATATCGAAACAGCGAACTGGGAGAGAGAAGTCATCTTTGGAAACGTAATAAGTCTTACACATCGCTGTTGCGATTCCACAAATTAGAACTAACATACTCAACTGGCAACTGGCCAAGTGAGGCATTAGTCTCAAACCATAGACGTATGCGGTTTGAGGTGAAGGCATGATGGTAAACAGTAAGTAGTATGGTCTCGTAAACTGACTAGTGCTCATGTGAGAAGTATATCAGGTGTGGCATAGAAGAATCTACAAAACATTAGATACAATAGAAAGAACCCCAAACGACCTACATAGATCCAAACACAAAGCATGCGAATCCAGTTGCCCCATATAAACCAAAGGTTAGAAAGGTGCCCTGGTGGAATGAGAAAACAGGAACGCAGAAGGCAAAATGCTTTGAATAAGGCTTCGCAGAAGAAGGGAATTGTATCGGACAGCACTTGGCAGGCTTTACTCTGAGCTAAGGAGGTCCAAGAAAAGAACTTGACGAGAATGCTGCGAAAGCATCAACAAGATCTCTAAAATACAATCGATAATCTTAAAAACGATGGGAAATAAACAAAGGGTGATAGGGAAACAATTGGGATTGAGCACATAATCTGCTGGCGCACACCAGCCAAAACGAGAAAGAAAAACGATGCCACAAGACCGTACTCAAGGGTCAAAAGCGAAGTGGCAAAAATTTTCGCAAGGGAACGGGTTGAATGGGCCCTTACTACCCTTTAAGTCTCCGGGTGGAGGTGGGATTTTACCCAGCACTTATACAATAGGTAGTTGAGAACGTGAAACAAATTATATGTGAGCTATATAGGGAGATTTTTCTTGAAGGGGATAGAAAGAGTTTTTGAGTAATTTATAATAAGCGAGGTTCTATCATACTAACCGCTTCACCCTCAACATGCCTACCATCATTCATCATTCACAACCCTACACAGTTTGACCAACAAATTAAATAGGTGCTTTTGTTAAACGAACTGGCTTTGTTCGAAGTTGTGGAGTGGTGACTGACGAAGAGTGCGTCAAAGAGGGGTGTCGTCTCGTTTTCTTTGCTCGTTTGTGGTCGACAATATACTAACTCTGCGGACATATACACAGGGGTACGCTGACAACCTGCTTTGCGCATCCCACGCTGTTAGTGCACTAAATACAGTCTGGGAATAAACACGTACAATCAAAGTGACCTCCCATACCAGGCAAATGATCCTCAATATTATGGCTTCTATGCTAGGGGCCACCACCGTTGGGCTTAGCAATATGGTCAAATATTTGGGAGTAACCGTTGATCAAATGTTAACGTGGAAACTTCATTTGGAAAAACGTTGAAAATCTCAGGGCTGCAGAAGACTACTGGGAAGAACCTGGGGCATAACGTAAAAAATAACCAAGGGAGGCCGCTTGAAGTGATTACCAGGCTTATTGTCCACTACGAGGTAGTAGTGTGGGGGAAAAAGTACAACAAAATAACAGCTCAAAATCAGCTTCATCATATATTGCATGTTTGAACATTGCAGGAGCCAACAGCGCTAGTCCTATAAGCGCAATGGCTACTAACTAAGAAGAAGAAAGTGATCAGGATGGCTCTGTTACTGTGAAAAACTAAAGGGTGCACATTGGGAACCTTGTGGGTCACCTGGCAAGTTTTGAAGAGAATTATCTGTAAATGAAAGGAAGGCTGTGGTATTAACAGAACATGTCTCATATGACTGTGTGGCTACTACTGGACATAAGCTCAACGCCTTTCGTAAGGACAGATTAACTTCGAACAAGGTCAGGGGCTGATAATTCCAGAGCAGTTCTTAGGTTGTTCAATAAGCTTCGATAACTCTAGTTGGGGAGTCACAAAAATCCCAACAGGATTAGGTTATTGAAGGAAGCCTGGTTGCTTAGCCGTGACTACTGTCAATAATAAAAAGTGTGAAACCTACAGAAGTATAGGTTTATTGAGTGCACCTAGTGAGGTATTTAGAAAAGCTTTGATTGATAGAGTACGCGCAATGACCTATCGATAACCAATAGTCATCGTCCTCAATATATGATAATAGGTGTAAAAAAAATTTATTAAAATATCCAATAAATACCTGAACACGCAAATGTAAGCCTTCTATAACAGCTAGGGAACGTATGTGAAAAAGTTCACAACCAAATCTAACTTTATTTTTGTAAAGATTAGGTAGATCTGTATAAATTAAATATTATTAGTCCGCCTTAGAAATGAAAAATCGGAATACCCTTTAACGGAAGAAGGCTAACAATATAAAATGTCACAATCAGTAAACAAAGTACAAAGTAAGTAAAAGTATTCATAGCTAAAGACTTACCAACTAAGTATCTTATTAAATCATACCAAATCCAACAAAGAAGTAATTTTCCGACACTATTTCAGGACTGTAATTGTTATTATACACTGAAAACGTAATGTGTATGTTTAATCTTGTCTTAATTTTAAATATATGTGCTAAATCAGTGTAATTCTGTGACACGCCAACATAATTAACCGGTAAAGTATTTACATCGAAGCCTAGGAAAAACACCAAAAAATCTGGACATAGCAAAGGTTAAAATTAAAATTCAGGCATATTATTCTGCCTTTTTTAATTATGAGATGCCAAAGCCTAGTTAATCGATTTTTTTTGCCCGTTTAAGTTATTTGGGTGTTTATACGAACATAACAATGAATTTACTTTGATAAAATATCAATATTATCATGTTTAATGTTATGATATAAGCTACTTAATGCAAGGTCAGCTACGACAGACTTCTCTGGTTGATTCAATCTCAAACACCTCATATGTTCTTTACGTCTAGTATCAAAGTTATGTATTTTGGTTGCAATGTATACTTCTCCACAAGAACAAAATAAGTTATACACTCCAAAAGCTAATGTTCTTTAATTTTTTCTGTAGGTTTGAAAATAGTTTTAATACCATGGTTAATTAACATATCTTTTTCAATTTTATCCGTAATGTCATTTATGAAAGAAATAAAGTCTTCATCAACATCAAGTTAAGTCTTTCGGGTGCGTCTAGCAGGTTTAATTAATTTCTTTACGGGAAAAGTCATTAGCTTGTAGTAATGTTCTTAAATGACGAAATTCATCTTCAGTCTGGATCACACATTTGCTTAGCTCAATCCACTCGATACAGTTGATTCTTAGCCGCTATAATGTTACTAATATTTTGTGACCATTAGCATATTGAATCCCTTGATCCTTCTAGCGAGATTCCTCCTACCATTTTAGAAAGAATGTCTTGGTGTCCTTTGGGTAAATGTTTCAACTAATATTTACCTGTAATTTGCTTTTTTGGCGTAACATATAAGAACCCTTTTGTTGTTAGAAATTGCTAAATCACTAGTCAACTTTCGCACAGTTTTGAATATTAATCTATGACGCAAGTTAGACATAGTTTTAACAAAGCTATTCATGTTTGAAGATGACTCTAAAACAGGGCTTCCCTGAATACAACTTTTTGGAGACTTCCTAAATTTTTAATTAACTTTGGAATATGCAAGGGATATTAATATCGAACACTATTTCAAAAACCGGGTATACTAATTTTTCATAGCTGAAGCATAGCTTAAAATGACAAATTGAATCCAAATAGGTATTAAGTGTGCATGACAAAACATAACAAAATAGAAACTGCTGGCTCGGAAACTGTCTTAAAATCAATGTTAGTAAATCATGCTTTATTGCAGGTATCTTATTGCTCTCCAATCACCTTTGCACGTAAACTAGCCTAAGGTTTCTTTCAATCGCATTTATTTTTTTAACACTAGAAATACGGTATGATTTATTTACCTATAAATACGATATCGGTCAAGTTGACCGGAGTTTAGAATTACATTATAAAGGCGAAATAATAAACCCAAAATCTGAAAATTTTTTATTTTGAAGATACTAATACACAATGAGTAATTAAATACACACTGAACATATAATTCCTTTAGTTATAATGCCAACTTATTTCCCACATATTACTTTTTTACGGATTTTGCAATTGTCTTTTGACTTATTGGCACATCTTTAGTTTGGCATTGTCATCACTTGTTTGTTGATTGCGACCCATCTTGTTGATAAGGTAGTGGACTTTCTTGTACGTACGTACTCACCCCTGAGTTCATCGGCGAGTTTCAAAATATATTCTCGACGACTTATGTTTTTGTAAATACATAAATTGTAAATTATCCATGAATTTACAGCTGCTAAATCAAGCATGTTGAAAAATACTTGGAGAGGACACCTCCTGGAAGACGATTTCATTATTTAATTCCTTGCCATTAGATCCAAAACATTTACCCCACATTTAGTATTGTTGTAGAATTTTTCTGGCAGATTTTTCTGTCCCTTATAAATCGTTGGAAATTTGTGGATACTACAGAGAATGCACACATTTTTCGATCTTTTCGTTTGATAACTCGATAGAGAAATGTTACATACAAAAACCTTCGTAGAATACAAACCATTTCTCGATTTTTGTATAGCAGCTGGTAAAAATCTTTTACTTCGGTTTCCAATTCCAACTGGTGATATCAGTTCCTTTTGCAAACTTTTGGCCAAATTGAGAGATGTAAATTAGTTATCTACTGTTACATTCCTCCATTTTTTTTAGAAAGGGTTCCATTAATTTCATCACAACATGTTCAGATAACATATTAGTTGATCTTGAATCACCCTTGCCCAAGTAAGGAAATTCATTCAACTTATATTTTATTTCAACATCATCTCCAATCCAAAACTTTATACCAAATTTATCGGGTTTATTACTCATGTATTGGATGAATGGACATATGGTTTTTGTAGGAAATAGTTGTTCATCAATTGTAATGTTTGCTCTTGATTTATAGCACATAATACAGTTACTCGCAAATTTATTCCATACTTCAGATATTGCAGCAAACTTATCAGATTTTTGACGATATCGACGAATTGATGTTAAGTCAAATCAAATAAATCGCTTTATTTGGTTGAATTTCTCTGGACATTGTGTCACAAAAGAAATTAGACGCCCATCTTTTGTTCTACAATTGATCTACTGGAAAGTTTTTAGCATCATAGATCCCACGAACGTACAAACAAGATATAAACGCGTATAATTTTTCCAAAGAAGTTGTCCATGGACTGCCACCAAATTGTCTACTTGCTTCAGCTTCAGTACACTCATAATATTACTCATCATGGAATTGTCAATAAAAAGCCTCCAAGAACTTGCATAAGTGTTGTCAACGTTTCGTTTAGCATATACGTTGTCCCAGCTTTTTCTCTAAGTATGTTATGACGAGATATACGTCCACAACCGTTATTCAAGTCACTCAAAATTCTCCATTTAGTACCGTCAGCTCCATCATATTCTACACTAATGTTTGATGTTGCTGAAAAACTGGATAAATGCTGATCTTCGTCACCGTCACTACTGGTGCTCGAAAATGCATCTTCCAAACCTAGGATGTACCCTCTGATGACGCTACACTACTATCACTAGATTATTACCGTCGGAATCGTACAAACTTAAAGTATCAGTTTCATATTGCAGTTCGGCTTTCAGTAAGATATTTCGACATCTTGAACGTAAAGTACCTAACTAAAGTTGTTGATTCAATGTGTTCGAGTATTTGTACTAACTAATTTTTCAAAACTTCTTGGAGGAGCTCGGAAAGTTCGAGCAGCGAATGAAATACTTGGCCTTTCCTTTCCTTTTTCAAAACTTCTAGGAGATGGGTAATTATATAAATATTACTTGAAACTGTTTCACTACTTGGAATGTTAATTAGCGGTTAATACGAATGTGTAGAGATTTGTTTAAAGCGTGCAGATTAGGAAATAATTGTGCGGTCAAACTGACCGAAACCGTAAAGGTAATTATGATAACCAAAGCAATTATATGCACAATGCAACCAAAAATTCCTATGAAATTCTATTATTAGTCACTTTTAGGAAAAGTAATAAAATTTTGTTAAAATTGTTGCGATAGAAATGATAGTTTGAAGCGAATTAACATTGATATCGGTCATTTCGACCGCATCCGTACTTCTAGCGAATTTCAAAAACCGGGTATACTAATCTTTCATAGTTGAAGCATGGCTTAGAATGTCAAATTGAATCCAAATAGGTATTAAGTGCACATGAAAAAACACAATAGAATAGAAACTGCTGACTCGGAAACTGTCTTAAAATCGATGTTAAAAAATCATACTTTTTTGCAGGTATCTTATTGCTCTCCAATCACCTTTGCACGTAAACTAACTTAAAGTTTTTTCAATCATATTTCCTTTTTTAACGTAATAATAACAACGGCAAATTTCTATACTACAAACACACCTGAATTAAATCAGATTTAATTTGATGCTTCGTTCTTGAATTTATATGTATTTCCAGCTATTAATCGCCTGAAGCTGGAAGTATTCGCTAAACATGGCTTTACTAAATAGATACAGTGACGTATATTTAATATGGTATTTAATAAAATCAATACCATCCTAAAACAAAAAAATTAAGGTTTATAATATAGGCAGTAATAATCTAAATTTGTTTTAATTTAGTATGTATGTAGACATTAAATGTGGAATCTTACAACTTCCTTTTCAAAATATTATTTTAAAAAATACCTTTCGAACAATACTAAAATTTGCATTTACCTTTAATTTTGCGGCATAATATCAATAAATCTAAACAAACATCCCCACTGTGTTTTTACAACGGGTGGTAAGAATTTTTCTTTTTAAGAAGAAAAAGGAAATGAATTTTAAATTATAATCCGGGCGAAACAAATATTTTGATACGTTTTTCAATTTCAATTGTAACTAAGTATGAATGAAATATAAAATATTATTTTTATTGTGTATTGGTTCTCTGATATTAAATTTTACTAAGTTAATTTTCCGAAAACCCTCACTCAAAAGCTTGTCATGTACAGAGATTCATATGGGATTTTTAATTCTACGTAACACGCTAACCTATCTCGTGTCGCAATTACTGTTTAAATTTTAATCGAGGTTCACTTGCTGTAGCATACCTTTACTAGACCAAATTTATCTTAGAGAGCATCCTTTATTCTCCCTCATTAAAAATTCTGCTTTCCTTAACGGAAATAATTTTTACCTATTTAATTAATAATTCATTACCCAAATTAGACTAGAAGCAGTGTAAGTTCGCAAAATGAATATGTCATAAATTCATGTTGATGAAATTATCCGAAATGAATGTTTAGTTGTATTCTGATTAAACCGAATGATTTATTGTATGTTGGATAAGTTGATTGATTAAATAAAACAACCCGAGAAAAACTTTACATCAGCTAAATATAAAGAAAATTTAATAGGTATTACCTACTAATCTACCCTTAAAAACAACACCTTTATAGTTACTCTATTTATAGACAATTGTTTTCCAAAGAAAAGTTATTTCTCTAAGTTTCAATTTGCTCTTAGTGGATACATTTGCTTGTTTTTAACTACAAATAAATATGTGACATGTTATTTTACTTTCTTAGTGAAGTGATGGGATTTAAATATTTTAACGACTGGTTCGGTAAACTCCTGGGAAAAAATTGTGGTTTCTCAGATTCGTGTAATTGTGCGGTTGATTTTCAGCTTTACTCTGTTGTGTATTTTAATACCCTTTCCCCAGCTTTGTTATGTTCGTGTACCCTGATATTTAACTAAACATGTATTAGGTTATTTAGAAAAAGTTAATTCAATTTGCTTGCGCTACCTTTTAGTAAAATGTGCTTTCGTGTACGCTTTGTTATGGGCATGACACTCACTAGAATACCAGCCCGTAAGAGTCAAGTGCATGTTACCGTCATGGCTCAATGATATGGGAGCGGTACTTACTCATTCATCCAAAAGGTCGCTTGACACAACTCAACATGTCATGTGTATTTGAGCGCCCTGTATATATACATACCTTTTTTTCTTTTTATTCTTTTTTTTTGCTAGTGACTCAATTCACGCTAATGAAACTTTTTGATTTTTTTGTAGTCATCAAGGTACAAGTAAAAGTAACAATAAGTTTGTAGTGGTTTTCGAATTTGAACCTTTCGTAGTGCCATTTAGATTTGATTTCTGAAATTGGCAATTGCATATTTTGTGGATTAATTAATTTGAAATAGGGAATTTTAAAGTTGAATCTAAATTAGTTTTCCTCTAAATTTTTATAAATGGTTTTCTGAAATTGGCAATTATATATTTTGTGGATTAATTAATTTGAAATAGGGAATTTTAAAGTTGAATCTAAATTAGTTTTCCTCTAAATTTTTATAAATGGTTTTCTGAAATTGGCAATTATATATTTTGTGGATTCATTAATTTGAAATAGGGAATTTTAAAGTTGAATCTAAATTAGTTTTCCTCTAAATAAAAGGTTTTGTTAAAATAAAATATAGTTGTAGATAAGAAAAGTTCGCATTTAAAATGTAGGATGAGATCATTCTTTGGTTTACTTTTTTAAAGCAGGGCTGTTGATGTTATTTTACTTATTGCGTTTCAGTAATCGATGCCGATTTTCTTCCGGAGTATAGTATCTCAGTCCATTAGTGTTAAATAATTACTGTTATCGTTAAGTGAATAAATCTGTGGACGACAATTTGCACTTGAGTCGTGCACGCCTCAGCATCAGCAGTTTTTTTTATGTTAAGGTTTGGTTGAGAAATACTGTAGAATATTATGGAGAGGGGGGAGAGGCTGTTTGTTTGCGCGGTTAATTGCCCGGGGGATTCTTGATCTGACTTTCGCGAGTAAAAGATGTGATCTATGAGTTGGGGGGGGTGCCTTTTTTTCGAATATCTGGAGGACCGAACCTTTCGGAGAAGTTGCAACTAAAGCACCAGTTTGTTATTTCTAAGTTACGGACCGTGGGGTCAATTAACGAACATTTCACAAAGGGATGTGTTTATTTAAGTGCATCCTGGTGGTGGATCTTTAGACACGCTAAATGCGGATTTATATTATCGAATAAAACCATTGTAAGGCACAACGTTTTGTTTCCCCCGTAATAAGAATCAGCTGCAACAGACGAAAGTCTCACTGTAAATAATTTGTAAATAGAAATTTTTCGTTTTATTATTAAACAGACTTGTAAATAAAGCTACCGAATTAATTGAACATTAAACAGAAGTGTGTAAATATATCGTGCGTAAAATCTATTTGTTCTGCACACAAACTATATAACGTCCCGGACAATTAACTTTAGAATACCGCTATCAAAACTAAGACTGGGAAATTGCCGCATTGGTTTGCCGATCGAGAACAATTAGCGGGTGTCCTGAAGCCAATCACGCCCATATTGCTTTCATTGCTACCTGGTGGAGACTTATTTTAGGGTTCTCTGTAGAAAGTAACTCAATACTGTACGTTATTGTGATTACTTTATCATACCACTGTTTGTAAATTTGGTGAAATTATTTGTTGATGAGTGAATAAACGCAGTCGTTTTTTTTTGGCGTTATTTTGCGGAAATTGACGCTTTCACGTCAGTCTCAATTTTTATTTGCGCTATATTTGGTATTTTGTTTGTTTTTATTATTTAATTAAATGTACTGCAAATCTATGTATATGAAAATTTCGCATGGTACAATTGATTTTGAGTGACCATTTGGTTACGTAATGTTTTGAATTTTAACCATATTTAGGTAATTTCATTTCCGTAATTTAACATTAAGGCAATCTGGTAAGCTTACAAGTTGACCTACTGATGTTCCCTTATTCTAGCATTTAAGATTGAAACTAAACATTGCTGTGTGTTTTCTGGTTTACCGATATTCAGATATAATAGATGAACAATTAATTGAATTTCATAGTGTTAATTTGTGAACTCCTCCTGATCAGTGAAAGCAATAATTTACGAAAAGTGGCGATTTTATTAATCAAACTAAAAAGAATTAATTGAGAGCTAAATTTTAATTTCAATTTTCTTGATTCATTTTAAAAGTAACCAGTGGTAATTTCCTACAATTGAAGCATTTGGTATCATACAGTTTTTTTTGAGTTTTATTAAATATTTTTTGTTGTTTAACGTAACTAGTTACAGCAATTTTAAATGACGTTTATCTAGTTTATATGTAATTATTTTAGTTTGGAGTTCAATTGATGACAGGGCTTTGGAGATGAGTAGTATTTAATAAAATACTTATCTTTTTTGGGTATTTTTAATGGGTTTTGGCATCTTATAATTAAAAAAAGGCATAATGATACGTCTTAATTATGTCTTTTGGAATGTCTAGGTTTTTTGCTGTGTTTTTCCTGGGCCTTGAAGCAAATGCTTTACCAATTATATGTTAAATAACCACAGCACTATAATTTGACATAAGTAGTTGAAATTAAAATTAAAATTAAAACATTACAAAAAACGTTCTGCATTATGCTTTTCATTGTTAATAACGCTTGCACTTATTGATAATGATATCTCTTTGTTAGATTTAACTGGATTATTTTATTTCATGTCATGTTTATATTTGTGAATGCTTCTAACATTTTGAAATTGAAGTTTTTCACAACTTTACACTTACACCGTAACTTGATTAAATTTTGTTAAATGTGTTTTTTGGCTGACATTTTTCATTGTTAGCTTTCGCCGTTAGAAAGTGTTCTGATTTGTCATCTTTAAGACAGTTTAGCAATATTTAATTTTTAATGACCTAGTTATTCTTTACTAAAATTTAATTCTATAGTTGGCTTTATACGTTTCTCAAACTGTTATGTTGATAGCAGGCTGATGTTTATGTTTTAATGTTTCAACTTGACGAAATCGTTTACATCTTTAACAATTTTAACAGATATTACTACTGACGAAGGCAACTGTAAGTGTTATCGAAACGTTTAGACTGTATAATTTAAAATAAACCATTAAAAAACCCAAAAGAAATAAGTATTTTATTATATGTGATAATGGTGAAGATTTAAATTTGAGTTAATAAGATTTAAGCGAAACATTTAACGTTAATTATTTTTTATTGTGTTTGAGTGTATGTTGTTCACAATCGTCGGTGGTAACGTAACGAAATATAAAGTTAAGGAAATCGTTGAATCCCAAGAACATTAGTTTATCCGCGGTGCAATTTGTACAATGCACCAAGCGAAAAATGGCATTTCGCTCCAGGGATGTGTATATCAGTTTTGTACACTCGGACAGATGTACCTATACTTAGTTTTTAACAGATTTAAGAATATTCGTTAATAACTTGATATAATAGAAAACTAAATATACATCACGGGAACGAGTTTGACTTTTTGATTTATAACACATGTCTATAAACGGGAGTGAGTTTTTATTAATATTTTGTTTTCAAGGAAATAAAACGCAATTTAGTTCCTGTTTGTTACCAGAGAAACGGACTTTTACTCCTCCAAGTGCGAAATACTACATACATTATGCATCAAGAGAGGGAAATGCATTATGTTTACCGCGGTGCAATTTGTACCCCGAGGGCGAAAAGGAAAAATGCCATTTCGCTCCAGAGGTGTATATACGATTTTTTGTACTCGCGTAGATGTTTACCTTGCTTTTAACAGACTTCAGGGTATTAGTCAACAACTTTAAATAAGCATGTTAGTTGAGAATGAGGTATGTATCATGGCAACGAGTTTGATTTATAATAAATTCCTACGTGAGTAAGTCTTTATAGTCATTATTTCCCTAGGTAATAAAAAGCAGTCTTAGTTCCTGGATAAATTCTAACAAGCTTTAGTTATTTCTAAGTAAAATTGTCTATTTTAACAAAGCGTTAGGTGCCTGTTATTGTTAGCCATGCGGTTTTATTACCTACCTTCAAAAAGGTTTAAATACCCGTAGGTACTGGTGCGAAATATGTATCTTTTCTCCAATTAGTTTTGTACAGTACACTTAATTTGCTGTTAATAAAGTAAGTAAAAACAATCAGCTATTTTCAATCCACTACGTCGTGTCTCCGGTCGCCGTTTTGTGACCATAAACTTTGACTATCGCGAGTGCAAAAATCATTTTTTACACTACTTGTATTACCTTATCTTTACTATTTATCAGCGCTCTATGTATCGCACCCTTAACTTTCATAATAATAACTACTAATTTTCGTATCCCACAGCATTTGAAAAAAGTACAATAATAACGTAAGGCGACCATTCATCCCGTATTATACGGGATAACCCCTTTTTTAAACGCTTTATTTTATATATGTAATTATATGAATAAATTACTTAAATGTTTGGTATCTATAAGAAAGTCCCTTTTTTGCCCTGTTTCTGACGTTTCATTAATTAATCAAAGTCTAGAAAGTACGAAAGAGATGGTGTAACCTTCAGATAAGACACAATAGGATGACATCACGAGTTATACAATCTACGAGACCAATGTAGCACTTTTGTCGATTTGAATAAATAGCGCGCGATCCCGCTTGTGCGGCAGTATTATGTACCAAGCCTAGCGCGAAAAAAATTTGTTTACGACACCAAGACGATGACTTGTAGGCGTGGAAAATAAATATGCCTGTGCGTGTATGTAAATATAAATATGTAAATAAATAGTTCGTTAATTAAGGTTAAGTGTTAATGAATAACTTTTTTAAATAAATAATCGTTATAATGTAGTTTGTATCTAGCATGGTAGAAAATCAGAAAATGCCAAAAAAAGTGTACATTTAATAGAAATTTGGAAAGTGAGTATCCATTTATTAAAAAGACTACCTCAGATAGTGATATCGACGATTAATCATAAAAAGGCAGATATTGCTGCTTCTAGTAGTAGCAAAATGTCGTCTCCTTTCGTAACGACACATTTGGAAATGATGAACAAAAGCTAGCTGTGAGTACTTGGCCATACCACAACGTGACCCACAATCAGTAGTTTCGTTCTACGGATTGCACCCGTAAGCTAATAAAATGCTGCTTCCAATAAAAATTTGCATGTGCTAGAACCAAATCTGAAAGTATTGCGTGCTACATTTTATAAAAGGAATCATTAAGCTCCATACAAAACTATCTTGAAACGGTCAATTTTGTAACCATCATACTGTTCAAATCACAAGAGCGTAAAAATTTGTCCTGTACCCGTAAGATGTTTTATGAAAGACAAGGGCATTCAAGTACAACTTTTGAAAGCTTCAGATCTTCCAGGTGAAGCTTCAGACATTATATCCGAATATATTATTGAAACGGATACAAATACGAATTAACAACAAAAGTAATGGTATTGTGCACGTGCACTGACAACACAAATTGCAATTTTTGAGGAGCAGCAAGACATGGCCAAAATCGTTTTTCATAAAGTTCAGTAGTTACTTAAAATACTTTTAGTTAGGATGAACTGTGCTGCTCATATCTTGAAATGAAGTCTTTTTGCCAAATTAAGTCAACACTATTTAGTAGCTTTGATAAATGAAGAAGAGCTAGCCGTAACTCAATTTAAAACGTCACTGACCATGTGTTGTACTTTGTATAGCCTATTTAGATAAATGGATGCAAGCGTTTCGTTGGGTTTTGCTAAAAAAAGAACCTCTGTAGTCAGTTGTTGCAAAACGCATTAGCTGTTTTTCAAAAACAACATCCTGATATTCATATAGATGATTCGGAAGTTTTTGACGAAAGTGTGTGGGTTGCAAAACATTAAAAAATGTATCTTTTTCGAATAGTTTTGATTCAACGTGATAATCTGGTCTTTTCCTTATAGTAGGATCAAAATTTGTATTATATTTTAAGGGATTACTAGCCCAATGTGATAAACTTTTTTTTGTTAAATTTAAGTCTCTGTGTTACGCTGACGTACCCTTCCAATCAACTTTCCTTTAACCGATTGGAAGCATGAAAATTTTAGAATACCCAACGGATTTTGTTTATTAAAAAGTTTAATGAATTTTTAAAGGCATAGTTAGCAGTATCAATTATTGTTTGAGGACTCATAAATATTAACTATAATCACTTATACAACACACTAAGCAAGTTTATGCACCCAGCTTGGTTAGATTCTAAAACGACAATCAAAAATGGTCATCACCTCGGAAAATATAATTTTACTCATATTATGATACAAGTATGATATTACAACTATAAAAGCGTATTATTAACCATGTTGATTTTCTAGCGCCAATCTCAGTAACAATGTATTCCTTCGAAGCATGGCAAATGTAAGAGTATTTCAAATAGGTAACTACCAACTGCATACAAGTGTTATGCACCGAATCGCGGACATTTACATACACCACGAGGAAGGTTATAAAAATTTCATATACACATATACCGTAATATTAATGCAAGCGCCCCCACATGGAAAATTGTTAAACTAAATTTTGAAGCTTCTATACAAGTTGAGCCAATGTTTGTTTTGTTAATTACGTCAGTATAGATGAGTGGATATGCTTGTAAGGGTTAAATAGTCCTGAGCCATATATATGGCTCAGGATTGCTAGGTTGGTTCAGGTTTGTATGATCTAATACGTACTTCAGGCTCAAGTTGGTACGAAAGATTAATAGATAACTATAAAAATTGTTTTTTAATGAACGAACAGAAGTTCAATTTAATAAGTATTAATTGCATTTTATTTAAAATTAACTTTCAAAGTACTCCAGCTAAGTGGAGGTCGTGGGTTCAAGTCCCACTCGAGGTAATCTTTTACTCTATGTACTTTAAAAGTTAATGATTATAAAATTGAACCTCTGTTCGTTCATTAAAAAATAATTTGTGATCAAATTATACTCCGGAGTTCGATAACTCCGTTACATGGAGAGTTATAAAAAAAAGGTTTAAATAAAAGTTATTCATAAAGTCAATCTGCACATTTTAAAATTATTCAATAATATATAGGGTATTTCCTAAAGTCACAGCGTATCAAATTTATGTTTTTTTAATGGGACACCCTGTATATTGTGTCAAATTTCAATTAGACTCATTTTTCCTATGATAAAAGTTTTTACTAGGTTCTACCGGGTACTTTTAAAAATATGGCCATTTTTATGTGAAAATCGTAATGAAATAGTCACCCTATATTATTTAAGATAAATAATTGGGGGCTAATCTCTCATGGTCAAAATAATTTCGTGATGGTCTAGTTTTCTTAAAGTTATCACGTTTGTGATAACTTTTATTTTTTGTACAGGGTGGTCCAAAACTCACTCATGATTATCTCGGTTGTTTTAAATGGAACACCCTCTATTTTATATCATCTCTGAAAAGTACTTAAGAAATACTTTTACTCTTCTTAAGCATTCCCTATACCTAAATCTTACAGTTTTTAGTTTATTTAGATTTTTAAAAATAAAAGCGACATGTTTGGCACTTCAAGTTTTTTACAGTTTGTCATGACTGTAAAGTATTGCTTGATAGAGGGTTGTATTATTTGTTTATCAAGCTTCTAGAATTAATATTTTAGTTTTATTCAGTTAATTTACTTGTTATTTACGTACAAATTTTGAGTTCATCATGAATTTTTCTAATCAGGAATTAGTCGATATGATCTGGATACCTGGTGAATGTCATAAAAATTGCTTGCTAGCAGTAAGGGTGCATCACGAAGGATTTCCAGAGCGCCGATTACCTGAAAAAAGGAATTTAGAAAAAGTGATGGATCGATTTAATCGTACAGGTACTGTAGTATATAAAAAGATTGAAAAAACGAAAACCATTGTTACCGAGGAAAGTGAACTGAATGTATTGTTGGCAGTTCCAGATGATCCCAATAAAAGTATCAGAAAAATTTCCAGGGAACAAGAAATAAGTTATGGAAGTGTACAAGAAATACTATCTAAAAACAAGATGCACTTGCACCAGGAATTATATAAAAAAATAAGACTTTTTTTCTAATAAACATATCTCCTCAAACACACCCTTTTTTAAGGTACAGGGTGTCAAAGTTTAATATATTTTTTTGTTTTTTGTCAATATCTCGAAAACAGGTTGAAATACAGCGCCAAGCTTTCACCCACGTTTTTTACTTTAAAATATCCTTATTTTGATTACAATTTAAAATATTCAGTGGCGTAGATTTTAGGTACATTGTGAGTTTTAATCCCCCTAACTTCTAAGCAACTGAAATAAATCAGATTTTGACATGCGTATTTGAACCGCTAATGTTTAACGCATCAAAAAGTATTCTTGGTTCAAAGCGCTAAAGTTAACCGTTTTTGAGGGAAATGGCCATTTAAGAAAAGAAAACACTGTTTTTTATCGTGTTGTATTAACAATTTATTAAGACAACGTCAGTTGCGAATGTCAATTACTTCTTCTTGCGTAAGCAACACGAATACATATATACAAATAACAATATTAAAGAAAATTATTATCCACCGTATGTGAGAAATTACGATTTAGCAAAATTAAATCAAATCCAATAACTGAATTTATTACTATCGAAATTTCTACTGTAACGTTGCTTTAGATTAGACCAAACATTATTATGAAAAAGCATATTAATATACTAAGCAAGTTATAACATAAAGAAAACAACGTTACTCAGCGTCCTGCCGCCAGTTCCACCATTTCCATTGTTCAGGTCCCAATTCCATCACTATCAACTGACGCCTTCTTATTATAAAACGTCGCACAAACACAAATTTACCAAAATCCTGAGTGGGCACATATAGTCTGGCGCTTTAATTTCTACCAAATAATAACGCGTGATACTTTTCTATTACGATTAAAAAATCACTGCAATAATGTCTATAGTCTCGATAAGTCCACATACATGACAGTGTAGATCATAGAGATGTATAAATTTACATTAATACGAGAAAAGTTTCTAACACAGACTCTTAAAACACAATGCACAACAACGACGCCCGACGCGGGTTAAATATAGATTAAGACGCTCTTCTAAGTAGCACAAAGCTAAGTTGGAGACCTCCGACTTCACTTATTAAACTTGGAATTCCTCGATAAACGGTAAACGAGAGGAAAATTTGTCAATGGTGTAACAACTATCCTCCATAACCGCATAAAGGAAAACTGCTAAGATAACACCGATACGGTGAAACCTAACAAAATCACGGAGCGCGTCTTCACTGAACCATGATAAAGACGGGACGCCGAAGGCTCGATAACACAATAAGGCGTAACTTCATTGTAATTGTTTTAATCTTGAACAGTCAAGATCTAAACTACAAGAACTGAAAGGGAACCAATCAACTGCCCCCAAAGATTTGGTAAACGAGACCTTATCATTTCATATGTAAACTCAAGGACAACAGATGACACCACCATACTAACGAGGACAATACCTAGACTAATTTAATAAGCATAACAGAAAGATTTTCCAAATATTGTTAAATCGTTCAAATATATGTTATTACCTAACTTTGATAAGACTATTTGCCATTTTCTTCCTATACCAGTGGATTTCCTAACGTGGGGTGAATAAAATAGATGACAATAATGAGGGGGAGACTAACATGTACCAATACTTACATCAAAACTTAAAGGATTTCTAGATATTTTACACCTAGAAATTTTTATTTTGCATTAATAAAATAATATTCGTGTTGCGGAACTATTGCATGAAACGCTGTCTGTGATTCTTACTTTAATTAGCTAAACATCCAGCAAGCAATATCCAAAACGGAACTCTAGTGGAAGGTTATTTAAAGACAGACAGATGTTTGATGTTAGGGAATTGTTTTTCTCTCAAATGTTAATTCAAATTGTTAAATCCAAAATAAACGTTCTATCAAATCATTTGTATGACACTATACCTCAATCTTTTACTGCACCCGTCCTAAGGATTATTTTACATTGCCAGATTCGAGTAATTAAAATAAATTAATGTACATAAAGTGTGTGCTAAAATCTGGGTTGTGAACCAAGATGGAATTCTATCTTATGATTTAATTAACGTACAGACCTAAACTTCACATACTGAGACATATCGACCAATACTTGGTAAGGTTCGATTTGGAAATGATGTTTAAATTACCCACAGTATTTGATTTAATGCACAAACGAAAGATTAGCTTATTGCCAGAATACTCTTCAAAGGCATATAAATATCTAAACAAATAATTGAGCTTATGTGTTAAGTTATTGAATAATTCTAATAAACAAATAAAATGTTAAGTTATTTGGAGGAATCGTAATTTATTTTTATTTCACTCAAAGCAGTGTAGGTAATAATAAAATGCTTCAGTTCAGTTTATTTATTTATTTTTTAATACACAAGTTAATATAATAAATATACAAATGCATAATAAATAAGTATGAAGGTATGAAGTAGTCACACACGTAGGCATAATATACATAACAAACGTTAATTGTGCCAACTAGCTCAATCGTGTTGGAGTGTGTCAGTACACGAGATATCGGGCTACAATCAAAGTTAAATTCAGTATAAATTTAAGTAGATTGTGAAATACGTCCCTGGTAGTTAAAGAAGTATGTAGACGTATAGTGATGTTTGCCCAATTGAGAATGCAGTCGCCTATCTTGAGGATATTGTCTACTGAACCTACTAACCTTTTAACTTAATTTATAATAGTCTGATGGTTTAAGGATCTTTTCCTTCTTTGGACCTAGGTAGTAGGTGTTTGTGTTATGCACTTTTTGGTACTAATGTTCATATTATTGTGATAAAAAAAGTAAAAGCAAAATATAGGGTTGTGTTGGTAGAACCTGGAGGAGTTTGAATTTGGCTATGTGTTTTGGTGATAGTCTAGGTTTGTATGAGAATACAATTTCTAATATTTCTTTTGCTGGGATTAATGTGTGAATGGTTAGTTGATTGGACTGTCTGTGATGTAGTGTTTGTATTGTACGTACTATTCCTCTTTTCTCTTCCCAGAGGGTGAGGTGTAGAGTCGATTAGTTTTTAAGGTTGAATGGCGTAGTCCATTGTATAATGGGACACGGTAGTTACGTAGTAGTTCGATGTATATTTCGTAAATGTATTGAAATGTCTTGGAATGGCGATTTCCAACGTCTCTGCGCAACGTTTTCAACAATGGTGTGCAGTTTCGCATTTGTTAAGATCGTTGCTAGCATCAAGTTGCCAGTGTAGGGTTCTGGAGAAAGTGATTCCTAGATATATGATTTGGTCTTCGTCTTTGTCCACGCAGAATATGTAGTCGGGGGTTTATCTACAGTTGTTTGATAGTTTAGGGTGTCGAAAAAGTATAAATTGTATTTTATGAGAGTTGGTCTGGACTGGTTGGTTTAGTTGCAGAATTTGTCCCATTGCTACTCATTGTCGCTCATAGACCAGTATCGTCGGTAACTTGAGATATAGCTATGCTTTGGAGAACATCGTGATGAAAAGTTGTATATTTAATTGGTCTCTCACTCAATCAGTGTCTTCTGTAGTGTTCAGTGGTAGATTGGTTACGTTATTCAATCAACATTATGAAATTCTGTGTACGTGTAATTGTAACCTGTGTTGGCGGACCCAAAAATGTTTTAACTTTAACTAGAAAGTAAGCAAAAGTAACTGTGGTGCCCTTAAGGCTATTTTCATCGAGTTACTGTATTATTGGTTCGAGAATAGTTGGTAGCCCGGTATAAACATGCCGCTATGAGTAATAAAAATAATGTAGATACTTCTGATTCTGAAGATGGGTGAACAAGGTGGGATGTGGGTAACTATGCGTCCGCTAGAATGGGCCGTGATGTGTCTGTATTGTGTGTGCGTATTAAGGTCTCTTAGTAGGACCGCGTTATAAATAGTAAAAATGTAATCTAATAACGGAGTGGAAAGGGTGCTTCATCCAGAAGGTAATGGTAGAATATGTGGCTGAAAGAAGCTGAATCGTTGCGGATACACTCTAGATGTGGAGGCAGATAGTAGAGAGGTCTGGGTTATGTATCGCAAATACAGTTCCTGGTATGCCTGTGGTGGAATTGTAATGCACGTATCTGTTGTAATGTGTTATGTTAAGAGTGCATCGATTATTGAGTATGGTTTCGGTTATAGTCGCCCGCATTAACTATTGTTAGTTCCATTGTAGAGAGAATTAAGAAGGGGAGCTAGGGAGAGAGAATGTGTCATTCACTTTAGACGTTAGAAGTGAGTATTAAAACTGACATTTGCTCCGGTTCAAGTGTAGTAGAACCCCCTGCTTGACAACTCCTTTGTTACATAGTCCATCCCCTTCACGATAAGCTTGCGTCTATCAGAAAATATGCTGCACAACGCATAAGTAAGGGCTCGCATGAAGATGTTCGGAGAATTGTTCTACGACTGAGTCATCGCGGTTTGAGAAAGTGGTATATGCTGTTTCCAGCTTAGAGAGAGAACTGCCTTTGAAGGAGGGAATGACCGTTTTTGACAGTCTAAACTAAAGTTTAGCGAGAGCTGGCACATTAAGAGTTAGTAGTCTATTTCTTTGTAATTGGTTTTGAAATAGATACAGCAGATAGATTTCACAGAAAAGTTCACGTACTGTAACGGCTGTGTACTTGTCAGTAACCTTGTTTCTTCTCTTTCAGATTTTATTCACCTTGGTGCAAGAAATTAACGTAATTTTTTGTTGTGAGTTAAGTGAACTGTGTGGAAATCATTCAATAAAGGTTTATCAACACCAACGGCGAGACCAATTAATACTAGAGCTTCAGCGCCTTTCATATCTTAGAACCCAATTTAGAGGTTAACACTATAAATCACGTTTGAGTCTTTTGATGATTTTGAAGAAACCTTTTAGCACAATATGCCAGAGGCGTACTTGGCCAATCAGATTTAGGGAAAATTTCATTAAATATAAACAGTTTGTTTCCATATTTTGAGTTTCCTATCAATTTAATAGTTTTTGTGTACTATAACCGATACATAAATGAGATGGTGCCCTCCCGTTCATCGAATTTCAATTTTCGTTCCGTTCCATTTGTTGGCACCCAACGCATATCTAAATTTTACACTTGCGCCCATTCCCAGTGACTTTCCGGTGTCTTATCTATTACCAGAATCCATTGCCATTTTAGCCTGCAATCATGTAAAGCACACCACCACATTTCTGGACTTGACTCAGAGAGGGTTATGGTTAAGAATTACGATTTCCTTAAATATGCGTTTTTGGGAAACTAGGCAAAAAATTAATTTTTGGGTCTTACACCATGCGAATCTACAATTTGTTATCAACTAATATGAATATTTTATTTGCATAATGTATGGATTTCTAAGTGATAAATAGCTAATAGTAGATATATTAGTAAATAATGCAGAAAATGCAAAAATAGACAAGGAATTGTCTCACTATAAGATAAAGCCTTTCATAAAATGAACGAATAAATTTGTTATCTATTTTTACTAATCTGAATAGTTTCGTGTGATGATAAAGGGAAAGGTTTTGTTCTGTTATTAATAGAGGTGCTAGGAGTATTTTGAAGATGCAAATGTGTGTGATAGCGTGACTCATAAAATGAGCAGGTAATCTCTGATTTACACTGCATAATCTATTCAAATAGCACATATTTTCTATAGTAATATTATCGCTGTCATCAAGCCTCCAAAATTTTTACCACTATATATTTGCAATATCGCATTGATCTGCTCTAATAAACAAACATTTTCTGGGTCAAGATTAACTTCTGTTTGAAGTTGTATGTATTTTACATTTAAAAGCAAGTACCTTATAATATTTCAGTTAATATGCTAATTCACCTCAGTTGTTCATATATTTATTGATTATGAAATTCGGTTGCGAAAGCTTGAACGAGTGTTACACTGGGGAGCAGTGGAATCAGAATGGACAAAATTCTTTTGTATAAAAAGTTATACGTTAATTTTTATCGTTGATTTTTTTTTGGTGGTCTTTAAAGCTTTATTAAACACCTGACTGCTACACATACATATTTAAGCAAAAAAGACAAAGTTAATTTTCCGTGATTTTAGCGTTTCATTATAGCTAACACTCTATATTAGTAAGTATGAATGAAAAAACTGTAATTATGCTTTCTCCGGAATACTTTGAAACATTGAAATCCTTAACATAAAGTACCAAAAATTGGTGAAATACTGACAAGCAATAGCAATAAGATTAGGCAGTTTTAATATTTTGACTGGGCATGTTCTGTGCCTTGCATATGTAGGGTGTAAACTTAATGACGCCCTAAATCATGTTTAACCTAAAAGAGATCAATGCAGACCATTATACATTGAATTAATTCACAATCAATATACGAATTGTACAAAACATGACATTATGACGACACATACCCTGAAAACCATAATTATGTTGCAAACTAGTAAATGACAAGGTTACCTAATCTGTGGATACCCACCTTTCCTGCTGAAAGGAAATTGAACAATCGTTGTTCTATATTAAATCTCACTTATATAGTTAGTAACATCCACAATTTCGAATTTCAGTTTATCATTAAATATCTAAAGCCAATATAATTAAAACGCGCTCGCTTGGTAACGGTAATAATGAACAAACATTTTTTGCGTCTTAAAAGTCTCTTAATGTAAGTTGGTTGTTACGGTTCGGCAAAGATTTTATACAAAACATCAAACAGCTTTATCAACGGATAAAAATATATCCGAGGTATAGCAAACTCAAAAATCTGCCTGTCTATGAGATGCCGGCCAGCCTGGTGTTGGTCTACTAACATTGTGCGAAGCATGTTTACAGAGATACAAAGAACGTCTACAAGCCAATCAAGTACTTTACGCAAGCATATTCATATGAAACCATATTAGGTGCGTCTAAAATAGGGTTTCTTGACATTCTCATGTGGATTTTCCTTATACATAGAGGTATAAGGTAATTCGTGCAGCATCATCCAGAGAGCATTCGTGCAGAGAGGTCGTGTGTTTTATAGCAATTAAAAAATAATTAATTAATTAAAAAAAAAGAACTTAGCGTTTCCACGCTCAATGGTCCGGACATCATAGTCTTCGCCGCTTCTAAGTTAGGACTGTCGCTGCTCTGCATACAGTCAATACCAAGAAGCGGATCCCGTCCAGGAAGAAGTACGCAACCAGCAAGGAAGTAGAGCTATCGAGAACAACAGCCAGGAACTACAGGAAGGAATACACAAAGAAGACAACTAGAACAACGATCAGAAACTAGAGGAAGGAATACACAAAGAAGACAACAAGGTACTACGTAATTTAATAAAGAATTTTATAATAAAATCATGGTTTTATTTAATACTAACAAAAGCCTTCCTTTCTATCTGACTCTCAACGTCCAATCCTTTATCCAGCGAGGTGAGCGTCCACCCTTTCGAACAACGCAATTTTCTGCTCACCAACTTCACGTTTCTTTAGTAGTAGCCATGGTAAAACATAGCAGCCTCCGGCTATGGGTTTCCTTGCACCTTCCCCGCCCCAGAGTTTAAAAATACACATTCACTTCTTGTAAAAAACAAATCCAGTTAAGCTAATCACACTATTGTTTTATTATATGGGGTGGGCCATAAATTTTTGCACTTTGAAAAATGCAATGAAAAAAACCACACGTTGTATTTATACTACTGTATATTAAAAATCATGAACAACGATGGGAAAATTTTTTCTTAAAAATTAGATCGTCTAAATGTCCACCATTTCGATGCTAGCACTCCTAAAATGTGTTACGAAGATTTTCGAACACTTTCCGACACAAAGCTTGCGTTGTGCCCAATATTTCTTTACGAATATTCTCTTTTAGTTAAACTATTGTTCTTGGTTTATTCACGTATATCCGACTTTTCAGATATCCCCATACGAAAAAATCAGGTGGACTGAGCTGCGGGCCATGGAATGTCTCTACGCGAGATCAATTTGTTAGGCAACATTTCTTTAGCCACGGGTATACTCTCATTGGATGTATGGCAGGTTGTCCCGCCTTGGTGCATCCAAGTCCTACTGCTATAACCATCAAACCGCTGCAGCTTTGGTTGCAAAAAAATCTCGTACCATTTACACATATTCTGCAGAATTTACTGTTACTGAATGATCGCATGCATTTTCAAAGAAGCGTGGGCCGACAATGCCCTTTGAAGACATTACTACCCACACCGTCACCTTCGAAAAATGCAAAGGCCTCTTGTGTTTTAAGCGAGGATTTTCTCTGTTCCATACTCTGCAATTTTGTCTGTTTACATGTCCATTGAGGTGGAAATGGGCTTCGTCTGAGAAGGAAATATTATTGAAGTTGGTGAACCGTTCGAACATTGTTTCAACGAATGTTCTTCTTAAAATTAAATCATTTTCTATCAATTCTTGCTCTAACTGTAATTTATATGGATGAAGTTTTAAATCTAATTTCATAATCCGACGTTCGGGGTATCCCCAAAGCATCTGAACGTTTGCGCGTCGACAAGCGCGGATCGTCTTGTACAGGTACGTCTACTTGCGCGGTGTTCTCTTCACTCCTTCTGCTCCGTGGTCGTCCGATTTGTTTCTGATTTATGGTCACACCGGTTGTTTCGAATTTTTTAACCCATGACTTAATTAAATTAACACTTGGGCACTGGTTGATATTGTGTAATTGGTAATGCGATCGAAATAAACGGCGAAAAATGACGTAAGAATCATTGTTTCTGCAAAAATGTTTTACACACAACTCGCGTTGTTCTCCCGTGAGATTTCCGAGAAGTGAGGAGCCGCACATGCAGAACCCGCACCCCTCACCCGTTCGGTTACTCCGCTAGAGCTATTACAAAAGTGCAAAAATTTATAGCCACTCATTCATTATAGAATTTAACGTCATATTTAAAAAAATCAATGATATGTTTTATCTTTATCTTGATTATCTGGTTTATATCAAAATGCGGCCATTGTTTTCTTTTAGATGTCTTCTAAAATGAGCAGATGGTTAACCCATACATTAATCGTATATCTTTTAGGTAACACTAACGGGGTCTTAATTATTTGTTTATTAAAAAAAAAGTTTTGTATGTGCATAAATACTATCGATAGTTCACTTTACTGTCTTGAACTAACAATCATAGTAGTTTTTGAATTACATTTTTTTACGGTCATTCAAACATAAATATTAAATTGTTTTACTACAGATGGGCTTTTTGTAAACTTTAACTTGAATCGAAAACAGTATTTTGAATCGAAAAATTGATTTTAAAATCTAGAAGTAATAGCGATTAGCGACTTAAAATTAAAATGAGATGTAATTAAAAAGTTGTTTGTAAATTCAATATAATTACATGACTTAAAACATTATATTTGTATTTCAAACCCAGCACACCTTTTTACGTAATTAGATAATTGATGAGTTTTACCCAGACACGTTGTAGCTATTTCAATAGTGAAAGGTTGTTACTGTGATTACATAAGCGAGTAATCCGGACAATAATGGAAGTAAAGGGTGACGTGATTAAGTGATTAGTGGGTTTTTCCCAACACGTTAGAACTAGTAAAACACAGAAGTGAACGTACTGTAAGTATATAGGTAACAGAAAACCAATCTCCCGAGAAGTTCTTTCAATACAGCACTGGTAAGTGATTGTTTTTGGATTTAACTCTTATTTTATTTATTTACTTTATTTAATTTCCTGTACAGGTTTTTAATGTTATGCTATAATTACAGATATTGATTTATCTACTCTAAATGCATTTATTTTATTTACTTTATTTAATTAATTACCTGTACAGATTTTTAATTTTAGGTTATGATTACAGATAAGGATTTGTCTACTCTAAATGCATGCGAGAGGGATCAAAGTTAATACCGAAGCACACGCCGAGAAGTTAGATGAAAAGATTTAACAGGTCAACGAGATGATGATGCCGCTGGTGCTGATGCTGGTGATATATGAGATGTAATCCTAAAATTAGCATTACGTGTAATAAATTATTGAAAACCTTTATATTTTTATTATCGATAATCAATCTCTATAACAGAAAACATTTATTAGATTTAAAAATACACCCGTAGATGACGTCACAAACAATCGGGAAGGCATGCCGACGGGACTAACGCCCAAGAGCAAGTTTCAGTGGCCTATACCAGTCTTATGAGCTAGTATGAGGGCCCCTTATTAGAATACCATTTTAAATTTCCCGTCTAACGATTACAGGGATCTGAATGTACTTACCTCTAGGTTGAGCCACAATCAATCTCTATTACCGCAAACATTAATTAGTTTTAAAAGTACACCACTAGATGACGTCACAAACAATCGAATTTAATTTTAAAAATACACCACTAGGTGGCGCCATGATTACAGAAAAGATTCATTAGTTTTAAAAATACACCATTCTATGGCGTCACTAACACCACTGCCAAGGGGCGCAGATCCTAGAACAAGTTCAGGAGGCCTAAAATTTCCCGCCAAAATCAGAAATGGCCACCAAGATGAACGACAAACAAAATGGCCGCCTAAAATGGCCTACACCGATAGAGAGAGACGCAGACGCTGAGAGAGAGAGAGACGCCGACGCCGAGAGACAGAAAGAGGGAGAGAGACGCCGACGCCCTATGCGCGATGTCCTACGAAAATATAAAAATGGCCTACGAAAACGGCCGACACCCTCACCCGATCTTCGATGTCCAACGATGACATAAAAATGGACGTCAAAAATTACCAATATCCTCGAACGAGGTTCAGACGCAAACGGCGTCGCGACGCCGGTCATCGTCCCTCAACGGAACCCCTTCTACCATTCTTTATCATAAATCCTGTCAAAGTTAGCTACATTATGCAAATTAAGTAAAATTAGAATTTTTGTGCTTGATGTCGATTATTCCCCTCAATAGGTCTGTTATGTCTATTTCGTTTTCTTTCCCCAATTTGGTTGTGCAAAGGAAAACCCGTAAAATAAAATATGAACACATGATGAATGTGGAAAGATTAAGTGTACCAGTATTGCTATCTACGTCTACTTAATGTCTTTAAATTGATGGACACATTCTTAAGCATCCTTGCATATGAACTGAATATACTTGATTTTACATAAAACATGAGTTCCAAAAAAGGGTTTTCAACTTCGATTAAAAGTGATTTTTTAAATTAAATGGAAACCTTGGAGCAAAAATTATCTTCTCTGTCTTCTCTGTTGTTGATTAAAGAAATTAAAGGAGTAGCTCTGAATATCTAATCGTGAATTTTCTAAATAAACATTTTTCGTCTAAGGATTTTTAGTTTAACGACATTATGATAGACACACAATCTTGGTAAAAATAATTAAAAAAGCAATAAAGCGCACCCGATAATAGTTAAGTTTAAACATTTCGTTGAATTTCGGTGAATAAGAAAGAATAAAAAAGGTACGCCAATTCTGGTTACGAAATCCCTAACCGAAAAATGTTGGGTTATATCATGAGCTGTGGGATAAAACGTTGTTGTATCCAAGATGGGAGACTATGATGAAATTTTTATTGACAACCTAGAAACATTTAAGAATAATTCAGAGAAATGTAAAATGTCTACCAAAGCTATAACTGTTGGTATCTTACATATTAACACAAAATACAAAACATTTCAATAATTAAAGATTCTTTTCGATTACTTAAGATTTGATTTTGATTTAGTTGCACTTAGCAAAACTTGGAAATTTCACGATTTAGATATTTTAAACTGAAACGACTATATTTTATCACATAACTACAGTGAAGTAAATAAGGCAGATGGAGTTATCATGTATACTAAATCTACCTTATTACATGATAATTTTGTTATTATATTAGACAATTTTGAATTTGTGCGAACACAAATTCTTTTGGAATGAAACAGTTAATGTTACTTTCGAGTATAGGTTTCTTTCAAGTGATATACTGGAATTTTTAATAGTCTAGAACTTTATTTAAATAATTATAGCACACCTGATGCAGAAGTTATTGTTGGTGACATAAATATTAGTTGATATAATCAGCCTATTTCCACAGTTTTTGCTTTTATAACGCGACGTTTCGGAAGCGGACTCTGCTTTCGTCTTCAGGATTAGTCCTAAGAAGGACTGTTTTCGCACTTGAGTAGAATTCATATGTTCCGATTTTTCCCCAAGCACTTGACTACTCTCAGATTCGAATTTTGGCACCATATAATAACATATGAATTCGACTCAAGTGCGAAAACAGCCCTTCTCAGGACGGAAGCAGAGTCCGTTTCCGAAACGTCGCGCTATAAAAGCATAAACTGTCAAAAAAAGGCCAATTAACTCAACTAATATGAAACCACTGTTACAAAACATTTATATATTATGTCCACTGTCCATAAAGCCAACCAGAACTTCCAATAACGTGGAAACATGTTTTAATCAAACATGTTTTTATTATTTATATGTCAAATGTAATTTAAGCTTTGTCGGTTTGTCTCCATTAATCCGTTACCTTGAAATTTTCGACTATTTTCGTACATTACTTAATATTAAATTTATCAACGATTCCTACAGCAATAACATATCGAAGTCTCTCATTCACAAATCAATTATCGATTATCCTGTATTATTCAATACAGGATGGAGGTTTAATGAATTACTTTGTTTAGACCGAATTTTGTAGATTTCATCAAATGTGTCAAACATGTATATTTGAATGTACTTATCCAAAAACAATTAACAAACATTTAGCACCAACAAGAAAACCATGGATTCAAAATGTTATTCTTGATGAAATATGTAATAAAAATTTCTTATTAAAATAATTATTTAAAAGTCAAAACCATTGCAAATTAGTTGTTATGTACATGTCAAAGAAACAAAGTTGGTAATCTAATTAAATTTATCAAATATAAATTTTTTAAAAATAAAGCTGCTAATTGTAAAAATACTAAAGACTTGAGGTCTATTACAAAAGAATCATTGAATCTTAAGAAACTTTACAGTAGACTATCTAAAATAATACAAGCTGACGATCAATCAATTTCAGATTTGACTCATAATTAATATCATATAACGTTTGAAAAATAGTCTCTAAAGACATTGATAATTTTTCCAGTAATTTTTTGAAAAACTTTTCAGTGGGAGTAGCACCCTCATTAAGTTGCTGTTTAATCGCTGTTTGTTAAATTGATATTAATCTTAGATTTTAAAAATGTCCGTAGTGAAGCCCTCACGTAAGGAAGGATCTAAATTAGAAATTAATAACTACAGGCGCATTGTTCTTATATCATGTATTTCAAAAGCTTTTGAAACATTTATTAAACGTCAAAGAAAAATGTTTCTAAAAATCATTCAATTTCCTCCTAAAAAATCTACGGAAGATGCTGTATCAGATTTCTTGCAAAAATGTATACTTCACTAGACTTGGGTAAACCTTGCAGTCGTGTATTCTTAGATATGGCGAAAGTATTTGATGTAATTTCTCGTTTAATTCTGTGTCAAGCATTAGAGGTTTATGGTATAAGAGGAGTGTGTTTGGATTTAATTAAGTCTTATTCGTATAAAATGCGCCAATAATTAACAATGAAGTTTATAATTCAATGCTACCAATTAGTTGAGGTGTTTCCCAGGGCTCCTTGCTTGGACTGCTACTTTTTATTGTTTATATTAATAATTTAGACCACCACTAACCTCAGACGACGAAAGATTGGTTCTTCTAGACGTACGCGAGCTTCGTCTTCATTCCATTACTTTTCTAATGACGATTACAGCTCCCTAAGTTAAAAATTTGTGGAGTCTCTAAGTGAGGCGTATAAAGAACGCTATAAAGATATTGAAAGAACGCAAACCATTATGTCGCGAATTCCTACTGTATTGTTTAATACAGCACTGCCTTTATGGGAAACTAAGACGCGAAGTATAAATTGCGGGAAAATTATATAGAAACAAAAACAATAAAGAGTGAAATAAGGCTGCACAATTTCAAGTATCTAATTTAACCACATGAGGTACTGCATATCAACAATGTATCCCTCCCTTAATATGTATAGTTGGTAACATGTTTAGGGGTACAATTAGTTTCAATGCTCTGACAGCTTAGATAACCAATTGAGCAAAAATACTTCTTATTTATTATGATTAATTTAGCAAAAACATTAACCAGAATCTGTGAAACCAATCGTTGAGGTTCTAATAATTACACAATTTACGCTAATTTCAATTGGAAATCCATAGTTTCTTTTTTATTGCTTTTTTTACGTTCACTAGTTCCATAATTTGAATCTACGAAGATTGTGTCTATATATTAGTTTGGTGTTAACTATGATTGATGAATATTTAGAAAACAATATAGACTGGAATTTCAACTTTTCTGAGCAGGGAAATGAAACGTCAACTTTTGTAACTCCTCTAGAATATTTTTGCCTTTTTTTTGATGATCAAGTTCTTCAAATAATTGTACAATAATCTAATTGATATGCGGCACAAACAAAAAATCGAAACATTGCGATAGACCACAAGTCTGTTTGGAAGAGGCTGGCGGACACACTTACTGAGACCATAATTTACATGTGTTTTGGTGTTATAATTGTCATAAAAATAGTATAATGTTTGTGTGACAATGTACTAGGTATGATTAATGATCTGTTTAAACATTAAAAGTTCAACGCCCTGTATCTCACAAACCAAGTATTTCCATATATGACATTTTTCCTTATTTTTAGTGACACACACACGCGCGCACGCACACACGCACGCGCACGCGCACGCACACGCACACGCACACGCACACGCACACGCACACGCACACGCACACGCACACGCACACGCACACGCACACGCACACGCACACGCACACGCACACGCACACGCACACACACACACGCACACGCACACGCACACGCACACGCACGCACTCACACACACACACACACACACACACACACACACACACACACAGATATACATATATACATATATATATACATATATATATATATATATATATATATATATATATATATATATATGACTGAAACAGAAAAATAAGTAATACTCCCGCGCACTTGTTTTTAATTGCACAATCATACAGTCGAAGTACCTATTATATGCAAGTTATGAGAATATAGGTAAGCACCGCATGAAGCCATAAACCATGCGTACCTGTGCCAACGTTGTAATATTTATATACAAATTGAACATGTAAATGAGTGCTTAAGGCAGCAATGACAACTTTTCAAAATATGCTTACACTGTTACGTTGCCTCGAAAATAGATACTACGTATATTACATACATTAAATGATTGAAATGATTGTACAGTTACCAATAAGATTGTAGCTGTATAATATCAAGTACATTATTAATTAGTATTGTAACTCTCACTTTAACCTAAATAGATAATAGGTAAGCGTGCAGAGCTTCATAATTCAGCAAAGTTATGCCACTTCAACTTGCAACCATATTGTTGTAATATGATAAGTATGTCACAATAGTTCAATCTGCATTTCAGAGTAGTTCACTAACTTAATACTACACTAAATAGCCAATTTTACTAACATGTATAGTCAGCATTTTTTAGATATCACTGGACAAAATAAGGAATAGATACAATCTAAGACTTACAAACATCTCTATTTTAGATTTATTTTCTTTAACCTTACTTCGCAGAATTCCATATCTAATAAAGCTAATGTTTTAAATACAATATAATGCCCCAATTTCTTGTTATAATTATGTATTTCTCCACGTTTCAATACATTATATACGATATCATTATCAAGAGAAAATATATCAGTAAAATAATAAACAAGTAGTTTTGGTATCATTAAGGTAAAATAGTCAACTTGATGTAAATTATAATTCTATATTTAAAATATCTGTAAAGGTGAGTCTATCAGATCAACCAGTTCGTTCATTATAAGTACTATCTATTTATGTTAATAAATTTCGATTTCTTCTAAAACATCTAATTTATCTGTTTTATTACAAGAATATAGAAATTTAATATTTTTTTGTGAAGTCAACATTTGTATTATCAAATGTTTCGCATAATTTGATTTGTCTGTGTGTTTATACTTCTAACATCTAATGTGTTTTTTTTTGTATCTAATATATAAGTTCCTAAGTGTTCGTCCAATATAAACAGAATTACACAATGTAAAGTTCAACTTATAAATATTCGACTTCAAAATGTTCTTAGTTGTACCTTTCGTGTGAAGTGAACATTTAGGAAGATTGGTATTAGATTTCATAGCTATTTTGCGCTTCTTGTTATTGTGAGCTACTTTTTCTGATATTTTTCCAAAATACGAAATTGATACGTATTTATTTTCTGTCTGTTCTATGCTAACTAGTAAATATTTTTGATAAATAACTTGTATTCTTGATTTTTCTGTTTCGATTATATCTGAAATGTAACCGTTTGTTTGTGTAATATATTTTATGATTGATATTTCTTTATTAAAATTTGTAAGTGTAAATTTTTATTTTAGGATGTAAATTGTTAATATTAATCAAAAGCACATCAAGGAAATCTGATGACCTATCAAAACTTGCACAAATATCATCAACATAACGTAATCACAACACAATTTCATCTGAAATATTTAATTCAAAAATTTGATCTTCTAATTATCCATAAAGAAATTAGTCGGAATTGGACTGCCCATAAGCTAACCTTTTTTTTTTTGTAGATAAATCTTATAATTCAATGTGAAATAATTTTGAATAACACAGCGATCAAATAATTGAATTAACTCCATTTTTGTTACTAATTTAACATGAGTATTAAATAAAAAATTATGAAATAAACGATATTCTTGAGGGAGTATTTTAAAGAACATACTAGTAAAAACTGACAAGCATAATATGTAGTGGTAATTTTAAGTTTTGTGGTTTATTAATTAGTACTAAAGGATTATTAATGGAATATTTTTATTTGTACTACATTTGTTTTTATTATGTTTTGGTTGTATTTGCTAAAATATAATTAGGTAGTTGGATGTAAGAAACTAGTGGTCTAATGGGTATATTTGGTTTATGAACTTTTATGAGATTGTACAGTTTTGGTGCTTATGGCTTCTATAAAATTTGTTGTTTCTCTAAATCTCTAAAGCAGATATTACTGTTTTCTGTCACATCTTTTTGAAATTTTCGTTACTAATAAAATCAATAATTTTCTGCATATAAGTATCTCTTGAAATAGTTACTAAAGTGTTACCTTTATCTGCTTGAACAGAAATTAGACTATTTCTGTTAATTTTGTTCTTAACTGATTTTAATAAATAAATAATTATAAGATTTGTTGTTGTAAATTTTTCCCTTTTTCAATTAAAACTCTTTAAGTAAATTAGCAATTTGAAATTTGGCATAATTATTGTGACCATTTCTCAGATGCGTTTCGTATTTTGTTAGGAAAAGGGCAATACTTAAAAAATTCTAATTCTAATTCTTTGTTATTCAATAGAACATTTGGCAAATTTACGAATCTTGTTTGAAAACTGCAAATTGTTCTGATTTATGTTTGTTCTATGTTGATGTGTTTTTTTACAATTGTAATTTATTGTGTGATTAATTTTTTGTGTTTGATGTAACTGACAGTTTGTCTAACGTTATTGTCAAATATATCAAATTCAATATTATGTAATTTGTATAAAATTTCAAAGTAAAGCACCTTTAAATAAATATGCAGGTTATCTCTAATTTAGAACAATTTTTTAGGTTATCCTTTCAGCCATCTGCTTTTAGCGTTCTTAATTATCTTTTCATTTATCAAATGTTTAGTTCTGGTAAACAGATTAACGTAAGTAGACGTTACCATTTTCCTGGTTAAGCCATATATTTTGATTATTCCATGTTTAATGATTTTAAAATATTCCCAACACCTCTGGAGTTTCACAAGGATCCCACTTGGGACCCTTATTATTTGTATTATTTATTAAGGACGTTTCTGACTGTTTCATATTTACTAAATTGTTATGTTTAGCGGTCTACGTGAAATGCCTCCTTACAGTGTCTTACATAGAGGACTGTCCTAAACTTTAGTTGGACCTGGCCAGGCTTGGTAGGTGGTGTGAGACCAATGCTTTGGAACTAAAGATCAATAAGTGCCACTCCATAATCTTTATTAAAAAACGTAATATAGTCGATTATGGATATAGTATTAGGGGGACACCTTCATCCCCAATTTTATCTATTCGGGACCTTGGTAGTTATTATGGACACATTCTGTTGCAAATCAAATTAATATTTCAGTTTCTAAAGCGTTTAGGATACTTGGATTTATTAAGCGAAACACATCTGACTTTAAAGGTATTAATTCTAATCGGTTACTGTACTGTACTCTTGTGAGACCTTTGTTGAAAGATTGCTCTTCAGTTTGGAGCCCCCATTATACATGTCATATCCACAGAATGGAACAGATGCAGAGAAAATTCCTTCGATATCTAGCATATGTGTAAGTCTAATATACCTCCTGTTAATGAATATTTTTTTCATTTAGCGATTTTGCATTATTGCAAGAGGCTGTTTCTTTGCCTACTTTAAAAGTAAAAGGGAACAGGCGGATCTCAAATTGTTTTTTAAACTCATTATCTACATGATCGATTGTCCTTCACTGATTTCCGCAATGTCTTTGGCAGTTCCAGTTAGAAGCACCAGATCAATAGCCAAATTTCATCAGCCATTTAAGAGAGCTAATGTTAGCCGCAATTCTTATATTTCAAGAGTGTCACGATTGGTTAATTCTTCTGCTGATAACTTGGATTTTTTCAATGTAAGCTTTGGCAAATTTGTGAGTCTGTTGAAGCAAATTGTGACTTAATTTTAGTATTTGGTATTGTATAGTGGTATTGTAGTAATGTGATAATGTATACCTGATGATTGAATACCTATTAGTTTGGTTATGTTTTCGTCTAATTTTTATTCATGTAAGCACTTTTTAAATTGTTAGCTAACTGTTACAGTTTGGAATTTTACTACTTAAAGATTTGAGATTTTGATTTTTTATTGTAATCTTGTGATTTGTGCTAAAAGTGGGCAATAAATAAATAAATAAGTTTCTTGAATAATTTGGTATGTTTTACTAACGAAGATGCTTTGATTAAATTTATATTCTTTAACATTACTCCATGGAATTCCTAACTTAATAGCACTAATGTTTTAAACACAATATAATTCCATAAATTCTATTATATAATTATTTATTTCTCTACGAGTTTCAATACAACATGTATCATTATCAAGATAAAATATATAAGTAAAATAATAGACCTATAACAGTAAATAATCACCTTATGACTTCACAAAAATAAAACTTTTACATTTATATAATAAAAAAAAAATCAGATGTTTTGGAAGCATTCCAAATTTATAAACATAAACAGAAAGTACGTTTAATAAACGAACAGCTTGATCTTACAGACTCACCTTTAACAAATATTTTAAATGTAGAATTATAATTTACATCAGCTTTGCTATTTTACCATAATGATTTGTTACTATAACTACTTGTGTGTTATTTTACTTATATACTTTCTCTTCATAATAATACATGTTGTATTGAAACGCGAAGAGAGATAACTGTATAAAAGAAATTGCGGAATTACATTGTATTTAAAAGATTAGTACGGTAGCCCTAATGGATAGTAAATGCATAACTATATTTTTAAATGCTTACCAGTACGTTCAAATAGATAATAAATTTTAAAAATTTTTTTTGTACTGTTATTTCGGGTAAACACAGGCCGGTACGTTGTTACCACAATTAGTAATAAATTTACCCTGAAAGATGCTTGCCTAGCAGCAAGGGTATGTAATAGAGAATGTCAACTAAGACAAGATCGATAAACTGTGACTGACACATGAACAAGAAACACAAATTTACATTATATACGTGAGAGAAATAGAAAATGGAAAGAAGTGGTATAAGGGGAGGATGAATACCTGCATGTTTGAAAACTGGATGTAAGGCGTGAAAGAGGTGAGTAGGGTTTCTAGTGCTTCTGATAAGGAATATCCCAATTATGATTTAGTGTCTTTGTGAAAAATGTTGGTTCGTATGAGAGTAAATTGTAAATTGTAAATGACAGTAATTACTTGAATGGATCAATACAAACTAGACTAGATAGAGTCGTTGATACGCAAAAAAATGAGCATGTTCACCAATGAACACATAGGTCTACGTGGACTGATCCTAGAATGTTGATTGCGAATTGGGAATGGCTATGTTGAGAATTCACACTGGAGGAAAATGAGCATGCAAGAAGAGAAAATCGGAAAAGACAACTAAAACATTTGTGGGGAAAAAAGCAAGAAGGAACTAGTAGATATAATAAATCAAAATCATGATGAGTACTATTAAAAGAATGTGAAAGAGATGAAAAGAATCGTGGTTGAGAACGCAACAACATGTGAAAAAGTTACGAGAGAACGTTTTGAAGACGATACTCTACTAGATAACTATAAATTTTTGCTTGTGGTACAACAGTTTTTTTAAAGACATATTAATATTTTAATTTGATTAACCCTGACCTTCCGCCTTAGTTTTTTTGTTTGTTATTCCACTTTTCACTGCTACAACTCTGTAAAAGTTTTAGTTCTTAAATCGTTGACTTTTCTTGCTTATCTGTCAAATTACTGCATAGATTTTAATTTTTGGGATACGTAAAATATCCTTTAACACAGTTTGGTGAATATTGATTTGGTGATTAACGCATTTAAATAATTAACTCTCCTTTTCATGGGTGTAATTAATTTATTAATTGTTAATTAGTTGCAGAATCGGTTCTATTATAATTATAAACAGGCCTACGTCCAGTGTATGGCAATATCCTAACTGGTTTAGAGTAGCATAATTTTACATAACTGACTAGAGACTTACAAAAATAAATAAGAATGAACCTTACTTAATTATAAAAAAAGTTCAGGTGAATATACATCCGATGTGAATAAAGGGAGCGGGAGAAAACACGGATAACAAAAGAACAACAAAAACTCAAACTAATATAAAAGCTATGAAAGAGCAGAAATAAATAATCACATATAGAAAATGTTGAAGATAATTACAGAGTAAAATATAAAACATGATAAAAAAACATTACAAATAGAAATTAAGCACAACAACACGAATAACAGAATAAAAAACATAAACAAACAATATATGGTAAAAATAAAGAGAAGGTAAAGAAATCGAGAAAAGATACTAGCAGAGAAAACCCGAGAAATGCTAGAGAATGAAATAATAATAGCGATGGCATAACGAAATGGACAGAAGACTTTATAGATTCTACATAGACAACTAATAATGGAGATAAAGAGACTACCATAACAGAAAGATGACAATCGTGGTAAAGGTGCACAAAGAGTTAAGGAAACGTAAGGAATTTGTTACGAGGGTTTAGAAAAAAAGTGGGATAGCATATAAAATTGTCAGGTTGCGTTGACGCACCCTGTATGTAGGATGTTATAATGACGTGTATGACGTATTTTGAGTGCGAGTGTATTGAGTTTGAACGAAAAAAAAAATTTTTTTGTGTGTATGTATAATGTATGTGGGTGAATGATACGCCACTGGAAATTTAGGAGAAATATTATACAGTATGTAAATACGTGTATTTGAATGTTATAGAGACATTGGTGTTTGAATAAATAGATTCTGATGAATGTAAATGTGAAGAGAAATTTGTCGATGGGACGATAATGCTTGCCACTGTATTGCTACTGTTTTGCTACTTGATAAAGAATGGAATGTTGGTGGAAAAGGAGTAATTTTGTTCAGAAGATGCGAAGTATAAGTGTAGAATGTTTTAGAAAATATGTAGAGAAAGATTGGGTATGTTTAAGTGTTAATTTCAGAAGGTTTTCGTAATGTTGTGCAATTGTTTTGAGAATATATGTATGTATATGGGATTTGAGACCTTAGACGGTACTTATTTTTGCAAATGTTGCGGAAGGAGATCGAGCGCAGGTTGGAGATAAATGTTGAAAGTTGCGTAATGGTCCAGAGTGGCTACTGAATGAATGTAATGACGAAAAATGATTTCTTCATGAAGTGATGTAAAATTTGTAAGTAAAAACAAATATGGCGATGTATTGTAATTACACGCGTGCTTGTATAGAGGGTAGCATCAGTTGGCACTATGAAATTTTGAATGAATACTATTGGAGAATATAGCGCGGAAGGAAGACATGTTTAAAGATGGATGACTGAAGTTATAAATAGGAAAGTCAGAGATTGACGAGTTAGTAAGGGGGTTAGCTTTTGGCTTTTGGTGAGAGACGCGCGCGAGGTGATGTGTAAAATTAGAATGGGTTGAGTTGGAGTTGTATTTGTGAATAATAGTGAAGGCAGTCATTGTTTAAACAACTGCGTTACCCGAAAGGGGATGAATCGTATAAGACATTCATAAATAAAACTATTAATTAAATTGGGATTGAAGATAAAATTAGTTTGTGTATTTTCAAGAAAGTAAAAAGTGCATAAGCAGATTTATAAAAAGTTAACAGTTATTACGTTAGTGTTAAGTGCAGCGCGTGTTCTTGTGCCGATATTGAGTTAAAATTATTTATGGGACCACCTTTAAGTAAACGAAAATCCCGTAATAAATTAAGCCAATGTTGAGGTAAATTTCATGTGACATTAAAAGTTTATTTGTGTAAGGAAGGACTAAACTTTCCTAAAGGTTGCTAGAAATTTTAAGAGGCAACCAAACTTGTACAGATTATTACGTGTTATTAGACTATTTGTGAGTACAGAAAGGAATAAGTGTTTGTGAAATTGTGAAGCACTGGTTATGTGCCTTCATGCAATTTAAGGATTACAAATGGACTACAAATAATTGATTTACGGGAAGAAAGAAGAAAGAAAAGCCTTAGGATAAATGGACAATTTTAAGTAAGGAATATATTTAAGTACTTTGTTTAGTTCATTTGTGTAATGTTGAGTAAATATTAATTAGTTTAGAAGCGAAAAGATAATCGTTCTCGAGTTATGTGGTTTTGATTGGTTGTTTTAGTATTAAGAATTTTGCAGAAATTGGTAGTGACGTGTGGTTTTGATTTTCAACCACGCTGTAGTGGTATATGTAAATATATTTGTGTTTGTTTCTTTGTCATTTGTTTATTATTTTATGCAGGCCAATATATATATATATATATATATATATATATATATATATATATATATATATATATATATCGTTATCTTTTTTATTTTGTTGTTTATTCAGCCAGGTATGAGACATATTTGTGACGATTACTTAATTGGTGACCTAGTAGTTTTTGACAAGTTAAAGTGTAGACTTTGCATATTTTGGATTTTAAGATTAATGAACAACCTGAAAAGTCATATTTGCCAGGTTGATTGCAAAATTTTCATGTTAGTTTCATTAGCGCAATGCACTAGTGACGGATTAGCTGTTAGTTAAAATTTCATTAAGTATAACAAAAAGTTGGAGTTTTGAAACCTTAAATATTTACGAATGTCAATACGATTCAGAAGTGTTATAAAAAGTAAATTAAATTTAAAAGATATCGTTCATGTTAAGAATTTTAAAAATTAATTACCGTTCATTGAATGAATTTGAGTGATAAATTTTATTTTGGAAGTTTTGGTATACGAGGTGTATTCAAAAAGTTTTTAATAACCTGGGTAGTACTAAATATATTTGAGTTTGAGTTGAATTGTTTTGGACGAGTGTTTGTTTTAGAACCCTCGTGTAAGAGTTTATTGAGTAAGCACAATCCTACTTTCCACAATCAAGTAGGGTTAATTAACATCCAGCTTAAGACAATTATTTTAGCAAGGTTTCGATTGTGGTGGCGCCTAGAGACATATTTTCCCGGACTGAGCTGTTTGAATGTAGGTGTAAGGTGTTTGAGCATATTAATCATTCATTTTACTTATTATTTCGACCACGCCCATCTCCCTGTTAGCTGGCTTGGCAACCCGCTTACATTAGTAAGCATGCACGACGCCTAGTGCGGTTTGGACGTGTAACAAAATATGGGAAATATTAGAAGAACAAGAGATAATACGCATAAGAATATTGATCCTCATAGAAATAAGAACGAAAGAAAAAAAGACATATCATGGTAAAAAAATGTAAATTTATAAGTATGCCGTAGAGTTGAATTTAACGAAAATGCGAGGAAACAGAGATCTTGTTTAATAACGAAAATCACACAAAGCAAGGAATTAAGCAGAAAATTGTAAAACATTAACAGAAGCCTAATTAAAATACCACTAAGGATAAAAGAAAACCAGATAACAAAGTACGAATGATCAGAAATAATAACGTCAGTGCATAAAACGTCCCTACCCAAATCCAAACAAACGGTGAAAAAAGGATATGTATGTAACAAAAGAGAGTATCGGGTATAAATTACTGAAAAAAGCATTACAATGCACTACTCACCCAGGATAAAAACTAATGAAGCCTTGTTAAAGGGGCGATAGTTAGACGGACCTAATTCTACGAATAGGGCAAATGATCCAGCCCTTTATATCTCAATTCGGCCAATTTGGCTATTGCGACATGACGTTTGAGGAAAGGTACATTATCATGATGATAAGATACCCTTTTGTTTAATACACCAGGTCGGGTTGTTGTTTTATCTAATTTGTCTAGAAGATTCGCATAGTATTCTCCAGTAATTAATCCAAGCAATTTCCAGGTAATTAATCCAAAGTGTTCTTCTTGAATCCCAGAATATTGACGCCATAAATTTGCCGAACCACCAGCTTCTGTCAACTGTCTTGATTTCTGTCTTTGTCTCGTACATGGAGATGCGCCCATTTTCGTGCATAACAACGCAAAAAGTCCTTTCTATTCTTCTTGAAATTGTCCAAACAAATCTGAGATATTAACATGAAAATGCATGTGTATTCAACAAATAACAAACACGGCGCCCATCTTACCCATAGTTTTTATTTTCAAATCCACCGTTGAAATGTGATAAACGCCTAAAGCTCTAGCTAACACAACCTTCAGTGAGACAGTATGCTGATTTGATAGGTAGTTTCTTGTGGGTAGGATCCTAGTTTGTATAAACTTACGTTGGGAAGTCTAAGTTAACCAAAAGGGTTGCCGCATTTGTGACAAGTAGGCCAACACTGGCCGATAGTACAGCAACACTGTTGGTAGTCTACCTGCTATTCAGTTACTTACGAGCTCGTCTCTAGCTACGAAGTGCGGTAAGGGTTGAAATACGCTGGAGATATCTATGGGAAAGAGAATGAAATTAATGAAAGGCAGCTTGACATCCTGTATGTATCAGAGAAAACGCGCGTTGTGGAGATGGATTATGGTAGTTTGGGGACATGGTCTGAGATTGAAACGGAAATTGAACAAAAGGAGTTGGGATAATGGTAGATGAAAGAGGGAAACGGTGTTAATTGCTACCCCCACCCCCCTCCGCCCCTGATAGAATCCCTAAACATTAACGTTAATGTATGCGTTGTAGTAGAGTCAGTACATGATGTTTCCTTTTCTCTGTGTGTTTCGTCTAGGTCTGCAATTATGAAGTAGTTATAATATATATTGCTCTTTCTAGTGTAGTTTTTTAGTTATAAGCACGTTATGCAAAAATAGAATATCACACCTCATACATTTTCTTTTCGGTTTGAATTATTCATTTCAATATTTCAATAACTTCGTAATTCTGGATTGTGTATTCTAAAACTGAGCATTAAATACACATTTTCGTTCAAATCCTTACAATCATTTACTTTAATTTTAGAAACCAAATAATGAACAACCAATAACGTATTTAAGGGAAAGTTTGACCAACTTGTCATTGTACCGGTAATGGAAACGTAACGACTGTAAAATACTAAAAATTCTTATTTATTTATTTATTACTCAACATGTGTTAAACATATGCTTCTTCTACAAAAAAAAAAGAAAAACGGTAAGGATCGTATGCAGAATGGGCTCCAGAGAAACGTGGCGTAATATGTATTCGGAATTGAAAATGATTACAGTGTATAATCTACACATAACTTGAATGGCGTGCTCGTGTGTTCAAGAATAAAGATAAATTTCTACTGGAGAAAATGTTCACAATTATAACACTAAATCACTAAACGTTTAAGAACAACAAATACAGCCAAAAATTATTACTTTTCTTCGTGTCGCAATTTTAAATTATTATTATTACTACTACTACTATTAAAACCCTTCTGTTTGTTGTTTAATTCAAGATATATTGAAATAAGAGAACTGGCTATAAAAAACAAATTTAGAAAAATAAAAGTACATAGGCAATACATCATAAGCTAAAATTAAATGGAAAGTAGACATTTTAGTAGGGATAAAGTATAGTTATTGAAACACTCGAAGTACAAAAAAACTTGGCAAACTGAAGAAATCCTCTGAGTTTCATACGTTTGCCGTTCACTACCGTCCCTGTGCGATCATATCTCCCTGTTTAGGTTGTATTTATAGTACAGGAAGTGTGCCCCAAATAATTTCAATAAATAGCTTCCTATACCATTTGGTGCAGCCCCGCATGATGCCATCTCGTCGCTGACGTCGATGCTGGATTTACGCGTATTATAATCTACAATGCACGCAGGTTTGATATTTCTTTCTCCACGAGGATTGTTTGTGATAATAGTATCTAAACCTGAGTGCTTCGTTGTGAGTGCAGACGCAATCTTTTTGTGTCTTCAATTCAACACTACTACACCATCACTGGTTCCTTTGGCAGTAAATTCTGCTTTTCGCATTATCGCACCTACATCTTTCGGTAAGCACTTTCTATTCAGACGAAGTGTGCCAACCTAGCGCGCCTTTCTATTGTTTAGGCGATACGCTAAAGGTACACTGGTGTACCAGTAGTCTCTTTACAGGACCCTCCCCTCATCCAGAAGTCCACCAACTAACTCTATAACGTTTCATTCTATACTTATGGCGTTTATTCTGGGTATATTGCCTAAACTTTAGGCAGCCACACCACGGTATTAGACTTTCGTCTAAGCAAATTCTCTCGCCAGAAGTGTAAGCCACTTGATGATTGTGAATAGATTTGATCACATTGTGAATTTTGAACAAACGGACATCTGGAGGGGCTGTTTCATTATCGGCAAGATGTATAAATTTGAGAAGTAGCTCAAACCTGTTTCTCGGTATAACAGATCTTGCTAAAGGGATCACATATATGTGTTTGATCGATGATCAAACTAAGAATATCATTACTCAGGAATATTGCACAATAATCGAGTGGATCTCCGGTTGCAAATATTACTTGGTATATATTCCTCATACAACTAATATATTCAGATGTATAGTCAAATTTCGAGTGGTGTTCTAGTTTACAAGTTCCCCAAACAGTACATCCAGAAGTGCTGGGTCTATTATCTAAATCCAGTTGTGCGCTCTCAAGCAGCCTTTCGGGTTTGAGCTCTTTATTTTCGCTATAGTCCGATGTATCGGGAGACTCTGACTGAGACATATCATCAGGGGAAAAATTAGGGTCCATCTGCGAGTCATCGCTGGAGTAACCCATCTTCAAAGACTATTACCATTCGTTTTCGTCACTATGTAAAATTCAAGTGTATTGATCGTAAACACATATCACATAACAATATCTTGAAAACTGATTTTTCATGTTTAATCCAAAACAAAATTCATTCTTATAGCCGTGCCTGCATGGAGCAACTGCAATACACTTGCATATTCTTACGTATGTGCATAAAGCCACACGTGGCCTACAAACATAATTGCAACTTCAAAACTGACTCAGAGGCCGTATGTGTCGTCAGCGCACACATAACACACTGGTGAAATTCGATCTTGGATCACTTTTATATCCTTACACTTCCTATAAAACAGCATACTGTAACAAAATAAATTTAAAAAACAAAAAAAAATGAATAATGCGGTTTTTATGCTTAGCGGTTATAACGTGTTAATAAAGTAAACGTAGATTTGATACCTTTCAGTATTGTACATATACGATAGGCACAGTGTTTGAGAAACTATATTATAGAAAAATAAAAATCATTTTCTGGCTGGAGTAAAAAGATTTGCATTACTACAGAGTTTACAAAATATTTGAATCACATTTCGACTTCATACAGTTTTATTAAAAATTAATTAATAGATTACTTAAAATGTTAATTAATTTCATATCGTTTCTAATATTTATTATTGTTTAGATACACTTTTGTGTTTAACACTTCAACCGTAAAGTAGAAGCAAGTAAATTAAGTGAACGATTACTTGAAATTACTACATTTGGTTAACAATTGTTAGCTCACATAAAACTAATTATATAGTAGTTTCGGTTAAACACAAGACACTGGTTACCGACTAATGTCGTTTGCCTCCAAATACTTTCTAAAGTGATAATTATACGTACCATAAATTACGTTCCTAATTTAATTTACTAACGAACATTTCGTATCGCGTATTAAATTTGTTTAAAAATAGATTTATAACGTAAACAAGTGTATATTTTTGAGAAACTTTAATTGTATTATAGTGACAGATTCAACACACCTTTTTAATAATTTATGGAAATGAAGCTAACAAAATTGTGAAGCTTTATTTAGTTAAGTAGTTATAACTTCCAGTTTTTTATAACACCACATTATATCTACAGTGTTGTAAAATACATCAATTACTTAATTATGGAATCTAATTAGTTCCACATCCAATTCTAACTGCAACTTCCTTCAATTGTGTACATAAGAATAGTACCCTTTGAAAAAGTAAGTTCATATAAAGTTATAGAAGTTATCAGAGCAATTACCCATTCACAACGTCAAAAACTTTATAAAGGAGCCCAGGGAAAACCTTTTAAACTTTAGGAAATATTTTCTATAATAACTAACAATTCTAAAAATTATACAGTTGTGGTTTTTGTGATTGTAAAGAACTTTAAATTTAAAAGAAGAAGATTATGCTGACTTTAATTGCTCAATTAAAGTTATTAGCTAAGAAATTAAGGAGTACGTAATAAATTAAACTACAATGGTTTATGGGTGAAATCAATTACATTAAGCTTTATGATAGAAGCGAAGCTACCTGTATTAACCAGAATGTTAGAAATAATGCGGAGGAAAGTGGAAACAAACATACAACAGGTTAAACATAAAAACTTCACATAATAGAATTATTTTAAGGGTAGATTTATAAAGCTTAGTTCTTAATTTTTTATATATTACATAATGTAAACAGTTTTAAACACATTTTATGATTATTGTGGCGTGGCCTATATAAAAATGAATCAGACCTCGTAAAATAATACGTCGCTCCAGTGCTTAATTATTCTTTACTTTGTTCTGTACAATTCTAGCAGAAATGTGTGGCTTGGTAATCTTGTTAAATAAAATAAAGTATTATCTACCTAATCTTGAGGGCGGTTGTAGTCCAATGTTTTTTATTTTTAGTGTATACTTGATTAATAAGCCGAAAAGCAAAAATGTTATGAGAGCTGTGAATTATTTACCTTTGAATTACAATAATCACTCAGAACCATAAGGAAAAATATCCTAAAGAAAATATATAGAATGTGCAGTCGTTCTATAACGATTAGATAAGAGTTTCAATATGTTTTTTAAACAATTCTTCGAATCCCTGAATACTTTGCGCACAAATAAGAAATTCTCAATATTAACGACTTCAAACAGCATCAAAGCGTAAAAATTTATGCATTATTTATTGGCAACATGAGACATCAGAGTTAGATGTATTACTGTCAAGTTATAGGGCAAGATCGCTTCTGTAAGTAAAAGGTGTCTAAACGGTACAAGATTTATTACTAAAGAAGACCTAACTGAAAAAAGAGAAGTTTGGGAGACAGCATATTAGCTTAATTAATGGTTCAATTTTATTCCACACCAGATGGTAGATACTCATTTTCACCAAGCGAAGTGAAATTTGGCATAAATGTCACAATCTAAGATTATAAGTATAACTTATTTGTAAAATTATTCAGTTTTATAAATATGTTTGGAAATTATTGATATTACACACAACTCATATCCAAACACGTATACTCTGTTACGTTTAATTGGGTTCTAAGTTTATGAGTTTCATAGGATTGCAACAAATTAACTTTTAGCAATTTCACCTTGCTAATATGCCATACTAGTATCAGGTCTGTAAATAGTATTCAATTGTTTAAGATGGAGAAATGGATGCTCTCGGAATCACCGAAGCTTGGCTCAATAGAGACATAGCAAATTCGTGGTTAATACCACAACCATAAGACATCGTGGTAGTAGTCCATGTGCTAAATCTGTTATCACATACAGGATTCTAGAGATTGTTGAAAATTCTTTTACATAAAGAACCTTCAAATATTTCTTGAAGATTAAAACATTACCCAGACCGGATGGAATTTATTTAAATAATAATATAAATTTGCCGGTTCATTTTCTATGCAAAAATTCGTCGTTCAAACACTTTTAAGGCATTCCGGTTTATCCTGATTGGTAACTTTTGCTAACAACCCCAGAAAATTTACCACGTGATGGTAAATCATTTTCCGGATAGAAGTTCAATTCCGTTTACCATAAACCACCTGTCCTGTCAGGCCTAATTTAGTAAACGTTTCGTGCATTGTTATTAATAATAACTAAATCGCTAGTTTTAAAAGAAAATTTATTAAAACATTAAAATTTATTCAACCTCCAGACTTTGCAGCTAGACTTTGCCAAGGAAACAATCGTGATTTAAGATATATTCGACTTGTTTTATTTTCGGATGAAGCCGCAGTTACGCCCAATGGAATAACCATTTTATTTTCGGATGAAGCCACACTTACGCGCAATGGAGTAACGAATTTGCATAATACCCACGTATGGGCAGTAGAAAATCCGAGAGCTACCATAGAGACACGTCATCAAACAAATTTTAGTATGAACGTCTGGGCAGGAATAGTGGACGGTTATCTTTTGTGTCCGTTTGTTTTGCCACTCCGGTTAAACGCTGAACACTTTTTATTCATGTTAAGAAGGTGTGGTTCCAACTAGACGGTTCCTCGCCACATTACGGGCAAAATGTTCGGAATCATCTAAACGAGGTCTTTCCTAATCGCTGGATTGGCTGTGGACGCGACGCACCTGTTCAGTGGCCAAGTCATTCTCCGGACTTCAATGCATTAGATTTTTGTTTTTGGGGGGTTTATGAAAGACTTCATTTATATGGTTCCGAGCGAACCGCATTTACGCGAAAGAATTATGATAAGCACCGAGCAATTTAGGCTGAAACCACACATTTTTCAGAAATGCTGACGATTCCTTTGCAGAACCAATACCATCGGGTTTGAACAACTCACGGAAGCGTAAGTCAGACCAAAGCAGCGAATCAGTACAAAATAAAAGTAGCAAAAGTGTTGAAATTGTGCACTGCACTGATTGTTCGATTGATGTTCCTCGATATGCTTCTCAAGGACACCTTAGAAGCAATAAGCACAAATCAAATGTGTGTCTACTCGTCGATACTGGGGTTGAAGTGATTCGCAATGCTTTTAAATAACGCAGTTTCGTATAGACTATCACCATGCAATACCCATACTGATATGCAGACGTTTATGGGTGACGTTAAAGCGAATGTTTTGAAACTAATACAAATTCAGTTGCAGAAAGACTTCTCGTTGAAATGTAATGTTGAGTTTTTTTGGTTGTAGTTTCTGAACAGTAGAGAAAGTACCGAATTAAAGTACCTTCAAGCGAAATATGATATATTGAGTGTCGGGATGGTGTTGGAACAGTATTTTCAAAGAGTAGTGAAAATCTTGAATGCTAAGCAATCAGAATTTCAGCATAAAGGTTCTGGTAAGCGCGAGTTATGAGTAGTAGGGTAGTACATTATTAATATATGTTGTGGGTGGTCGCTGGTGAATTTCGTATATTTAGGGGTAAACACTTTGAAATTTTCTCCCGCTACGGGTTCATCCTATATGAATGTCCAGCCTGAAATTTCGCATAAACATGCCATAGTGAACGGACGACTTCTTACCCACTCTCTCCTTTTCCTTTACCCAATACAAGGTCCATCTAACCTTGACTCACTTTTGGCATAGACAATACAAACCCATCATTCTTCTTGTTTTCGTGAACTCATTCAATTTCTAAGAATTGTAATGTGATACCCTTGCAGATCAATAAACTTTGACCTTGAACACTAATTTTTAAGAATTGTAAAATGATACCACACCCAATAGCTCAATAGCCTTTGACCTTGAAAATGCTATTTTTAGATTTCTAAGAATTACAATATGGTGTGACCTTGAAATTTAAAGCAAATGGTGGGGGGTAGCTGGAAATAAAAACGTCAACGCGCAAAGGAACTTTCATTTTAGTTGTTGACTTGGGGTTGTTAACATCTGGTATGAGTGAGTTCTTCGATTGCTTTAGGGATTAGTGCCGTTAGTACTTGAGGATTATTTACGCATCTGAAAGGTGTGTCTTAATTTTCTTGAATTTAAAAACTATAGCTTGCGCTAACTGATAGGGGTAGCTTTTACATTAGGGGTAGCTGTCCCAATTTGATATATACGGTCCCATATGAGGTGTTAACAGATATTCCTAGTAAACTCAGTCAAGGTCATTGAAAAAAAATATTGATAAAGTTGCATAATTTCATCTTGCCTTACCTCCAATGTACAGATTATTTTGTTTTGATTTTTGAGTGAGTCAAGGTTAGATGCATCTTGTATTGGCTAAAGGAGAGTGGGTGGGCGTTATCAGCTACAATCAATCTACAGGTTAACATTGATAAATTCACACCACAGCTTGGATCCCCGTACATTAAGCTGCCTGCTCAAATTGAAAAAAAAAAGGCGTGTATTAACGTACAGAATAATGATGATGAATGTTTTGCGTGGGCTTTGGTCTCAGATTTACATCCAGTTGAAAAGCATCCACAAAGAACGACTAAGTACCCCGATCCTCATACAGCCATGAATCCAACAGGAGTTCAGTTTCCCATGACGATTAACAAATTCCGCGCTTCGAAAAGTAAAATGATTTATCAATAATTGTTTACATTTTCAAGAAAGCTAAGAATAGGTTTACAGCCGTGACAACATGCTTGACTAAAAAAAACGAAATAAACATATTAATTTACTGCTTATTCAAAGTGAATATTCTGATGAGGATGAAGATGAAGATGATCCTGTGCTTCCTACATATTATTATGTGTGGATCAAGAATTTATCTCGGTTAGTGTCGTCACAATTGAGTAAAAATGGTCACAAGAAATACTTTTGCGATCGCTGCTTACATTACTTTCATACGAACACCGGCTGTGGTAAACATTACGAAGACTGCTTAAAAATAAACAGCTGTAAAACTCGACTGCCTACACAGGAAAATAAGTTTATTAGTTTTAAAATCCATAAAGACAAACTGAAAGCACACTTCGTTATTTATGCAGAGTTTGGGTGTTTGCTTGTGCCGTGTAAAGACAAAAATAATTATCAAGTTCATCAATCATGAAGTATTGGCTACTACGTCAAGTGCTCTTATGATGATTCATTATCGTTTTATCGAAGCTATCGAGGGCACGACTGTATTTAGTGCTTTACTCTCGAATTAAAACATTTCGCCGAAAATTTAGAACATGTTTTTTGTGTCCTTTATCCATGGAAAAATTAATGCCTGCGGAACAATTTAATTACGACAGTCCTGTAACTAGTCATATTTGTGAAAAAACGCTAGGGGATGGAAGGGTTAGAGATCATGATCATTTAACTGGGTTGTATCGGGGTGCTATCCATAAGGGATGCAACCTTAGTTATCAAGACAGTTACGTGGTCCCGTTAATAATACATAACCTTTCCAGATATGATAGTAAATTCTTGGTAAGGAATTTGGTTGAGGACCTAGAAGGCCGTATAGATGTGATGGCGGTAAATAAAGAAAAATATATTTCATTTAAAAAACATTTAGACGATAGCATAGTATAATTCCGATTCATAGATTCTTACCAGTTTATGGCTTCGGGATTAGCTGATTTAGCCACATATTTATCAGAATATCCGATTCTAACTGCAGAATTTCGTAATCTAAACGAAGAACATGTAAAACTGATAACGCGTAATCAAAAATTTCATGAAACAACGCTCCCCGAAAAATCTAAGTTTTATAACAAATTAAATTCTGATATGGTTTACAAACACCCTCAAAACGTTTGGAACGCATTTAAAATTAACAATTTCGATGAATACTCAGACTTTTATATAAAAACGGATATTTTCTTGTTGGCTGACGTATTCGAGCATTTTAGAAGTAGTTGTTTAAATAAATATAAACCTGATCCGGATAATTCGTACGCGCTTCCCAGTAGTACGTTGCAATCCATGCTTAAACACACCGATTAAAAATTATTATTAATTTTATTAAATACATAAATAAAAAGTGTACCTCCAGTAGGATTTGAACCTACGACCTGTACTTTGCTAGAGTACGCGGACGCGGATGCAGACTCGGACCGCGCGGACGAGGGAATTATTGACGGACGTGGGCATGGTGATGTTTATACAACGAGCAATCAGGGGAGGCCTCAGTCAATGTTCACATAGGTATCTCAAAGCTGACAATAAGTACATGCCTGATTACGATCCATCTAAACCAAGTAGATCTATTATGTACGATGATATAAATAACCAGTACGGGTGGGCTGTCTCAATATCTGCCTTATGGTGGCTTTAAATGGGTAGATGAAGATAATACCATAATACCTTTGATGTTATGCGCGTATCCTATAATAATTCTATAGGATATGTATTAGAAGTGGACTTGGAATATCCTCAAGAGCTTCACAATTTACATTCTGATTTGCCTTTCAGCCCTGAACATCAGTCTGCCACAGGACCAAGGGAAAAGAAGCTAATGGCTATACTATGATAAAGAACGCTACGTCATACATTATAGGAACTTGAAGCAAGCTTTAAACCATGGAATCAAATTAACAAAAATTCATAGAATCTTGCAATTTCCACAATCTGATTGGCTTAAATCATACATCAACCTTAACACGAAACTACGAACAACCGCTAAAAACGATTGTGAAAAGAATTTGTTTAAATTAATGAACAACGCTATTTTCGGCAAGACCATGGAGAATATCCGCAAACACTCTATCGTTAAATCAGTTAATAAGAGATACGGAACTGAAGATTTAATATCAAAGGCCGAATTCAGGTTTTCAACGATATTTAGCGAGAATATAGTAGCAATTAAACTAAATAAAACCACATAGACTCTAACAAGCCAATTTATCTTGGTATGGCTGTATTGGGTATTTCGAAAACAAAAATTTACGCGTTCCACTATGAGTACATGAAGCCTCTTTTTGGGGCAAAATGGAAAGCTGCCTACACCGATACAGACTCGATGATCTTTTCAATCGAATGTGATTATATCTACGAATTTGTCCGTCGAGATTGCCATCAAAAATTTGAAACAAGCGACTACGCCGAAAACAACGTTTACCCCAAGTGAACAAGAAAGTCTTAGGACTTATGAAAGATGAAATGAATGGTAAAATAATTACGGAACTTGTTGGATTACGGTATAAAATGTACGTGATCTGAGTGGAAGGTATAGACGCTATGAAACAAGCTAATGGGGTGAAGAAACGTATTGTTAAGAATAGAATAACATTTGATGCTTATGTGGAGTGTTTAAATAATTTAATAGGCAAAACTGTAGAACAGAGATTAATTAAGAGTGATAAACGTACTGTATCTAGTATTAATCAAATAAAAGTAGCTTTAAGTTCTCATGATGATAAAAGATATTTAGTAGAGGGTTCTTATGATACGTTGCTTTGGGGGCATTTTAGAATAATGGATACTTCTTAGCTGGATTCATGTTAGTAAATGCGTGTAAACTATTATTGGTATATAATGTAATCTTATTCATATTATAACATCCTTGCAGATGTAAATATTAATATATGTAATTTGCTTGTTATAATATTGATAAAATATAGATGCATATGAACTGTGTTTTATTCAACCTTCAAAAAACGTCGAAAACCGTCAAAAAACATCAAGAAAACGTCAAAAAAACGTCAAAAAACGTCGAAAACGCCAAAAAACATCGCAAACACCAAAAACAGTTTAACCTTGACCTACTTATAATCATAAACAACACATCCTTGTTCATACCCTGCGAACTGATTGTGTTAGGATTGCAATAAGATACCAATAAATTTTAACCCTGAATGGCTTGGGTACCTTTTACATTGGTGGTAGCTGCCCCAATTTGATATATGTGTTAGATACGTTGAAAAGTCGACACCGGGTGTTGGGTGGTCTTTTAAATTTTTTTTTGGGAAATTCTGGCCTGTTTTCGAGAAAACTGATTTTTTGTTTGAAAAGGCCGGACAGGTTTGCTTACCTACTAGGGGTAGCTTTTATATTAGGGGTAGCTATCCCAATTTTATATATGTGGTAGATACGTAGAAAAGTCGGCAGGGGAAGGGAGGGGGTTTAATTCATTTTTGGCACATTCCGGCTCGTTTTCGAGAAAAATTGATTTTTTGTTTGAAAAGGATGGACTTAGAAAAATCCGAAAAATCACATAGATGCATTCCAAGGGCAGTTTTTATATTAGGGGTAGCTCCCAAAATTTGATATATGTGGTAGATACGTAAATACACCGACAGGGTGCTTGTAGGGATTTTTTTCATTTATTCTTGGCTAATTCCAGCCCGTTCTCGAGAAAATTGACTTCTTTGTTTAAAAAAAGCTGAACTAAAAATAATCCACTTAAAATATTTTATATACCCATAAGGGCAGTTTTTATACTAGGGGTATCTCCCTCAATTTGACATACGTAAATAAGTCGACAGAGGGTATCGGGGGTGTCGGTACGACGAGCTTGTAACCCTCGCTGTTGTGTCGGTTTTTCAATATCTTTTGTCTGATTACGTCACGTGGGGGATCAACATTGGGGTTGGTACATTCGTGTAGGTGTGAGAGGGAAGAAATAGGGGATGAAAAATGAGGTCTATGTGTAGGAGGTTAAAAAATTAGGGGATAAAATTTGCAAAATCTACGAAGGAACAGGGGATGAAATTAGTCGTGTGAAAGGAGTTGAAAAAATTTGCAAAATGAACCTCCATAAGAAATAACAAGGGATTTTGGGCTAGAACCGGCATAGTACTGCTACCTTTAATAAATTGAAGTCTGTTGTAAACGCAATTGGGTATTTCTACTTTAGTAAGGGAGATGTTGGATTAATTTTAAAATAGTAGTTATTTCTCGGTATTTGAAATTGAAATATTACGTATTGTAAAATTATATTCGGTATTAAAATTACTACTTTGTATGGATCATAGTTCAGGTTTAAATGCATTTGGGCGTCAGTCAGGCGGATAATTTTCATAAATTTATTGTAATTAAGTAAAGAGGTTGGACTCTGCATATGTTATTTTAAGGCTTATTTTCAAAAGGAATTCGTTTACGAGGATATTCGGTTTCATTGATAAGGTACCATGAGATCTTGTGCAGAGTGGAATGTTTTTTTAAAATTTTCCGTTTCTTTTGCCGATTTTAGCGAGTTTTTACCGCGTACGATGCCTTAAAGTATTGAGGTTGTAAGATAAGCTAATTGAGATTGAAGGGAGATCTCTTGATAGAGATGTAGGTGAAGGCTCCCCTTTTTTTTGTAGCTTTGCACTGTACGCGAAAGGGTTTGGTGTGGCAAGATGGAACTAGTTACGCCATACCGAGGGTGTACCGAACGTTACGGCAGGAAGATTTTCCGTTTGTTTTTTTTGGGGGATATTAATGAAGATTCACATACCCCTGGTGTATTATATATCGTTTCGTTTGTCAATAGTGACATTTCCTAGTCATAGAATGGGTTTTAGTGTTTTGTTAAGTATTTTTTCATTGCATTTAGTTTATCGGACCTCGAACTATTTATAAAATTGTTATAAATGGAACGCTTAATTAGTTCCTGAAAATATAAGGTTCGTTTGAATAAATGTTTATATGGAAGTCAAGACCGATTTGCTAAGGTTTGTTTAAAGTTAATTTAAGAGTTAAGAAGCTGCTGATTGTCGTCCATAAATCACAGGAAGGAATGATTGACGTTTCGTTGTGAGAAAGAACGAGAAGTCTCAATTGACCATTCTGTGAATTGTGAGGTAACTATTTTGTCTGAATGTACTTGTGTGATTTTAGGGAAGTGCATTATTTAGATTGATGAATATGCCTCTGTTTAATTTTACTTAAGTAATGTCTAGATATCAATTCTGTATACATTCGTAGATTAATTATTTCGTATGGTTGTTACCTGCGTCTTATTTTGTCAGATTTATATGTTCAACAAAATTATTATTGCTCCAATTTATTTTTGGTGTTATTTAAAAATTAAGGTAGATACATTTGGGCAACTGCGCTTGCAAATATGAATCCTGGTTATTTACTGGGTATATAAAATTCAATGTTTTTGTAACCGCCGTATCAACACACCCAGTGTTGATCGAAGTTATGTGTAAGTTTATCTTGATATATGAAGGTCTTAATGATTAGGTGGCATTATGTGATTTCTGTTTGATATAATTGTGATCTTTTCCCTTTCTCACAACGCTATTATTAATTACGTTTAATCAAAACTTAAAAGATCTAAAATCGAAAAAGTTACAGTATGTTTTAATTATTTTACGAGAATTTTAGCAGTTTTGCAAATTTTATAGCGGGAACTTTTTTTCATCAGGTAATATAAGCTTTAACTTAATGATTAATAAAAATTTCTAAATTAGCGTATTTGCTACCTTAATTGTGGTAATCAGTTCATTTTAAATGATGCTTTGAATGATAACGTAATGTAGATTATGAAGTAAATCGGTCATTGACCGATCAGGTGATTGCTTACGCGTTATTTTCTTGGTAGAGCGTGCGGATATTTTGGAAGTTTATGGAAATCATCTGATCAGCTTTCGATTACTTGGATCGGTGTTAAAGGTAAGCACTTTGTTTATTGACTGTGCATTTACGGATTAGGTATGACGACCCATATTGACGTTTATTAAATAGGACTATATTGATATTTGATGCTATTTGTTTAGTTTTGTTGTGACGTATTTTTCGTTTTAAATTGAATAATTACTTACCGTATTGATCAGATATTTTTGTTTATTTGAGCCAATAATTTTGACCTTGAAGTTTATCCAAATGGTTAATGTTTTATTATCGCAATTTTGCCGCGTTTATATGAAGCTTAAGACTTATTGAAGTTTAGGTGAACTTTACGTAGAATTTATGAAGGCGAATTTCGATAGAAGTTAGTATTTTGTTTTGAGTGAACATTATGGTTTCCTGTTAGGGCATTATTAAGATCTAGTTCATGACGTTTTCTCTCTATAAATGTATCTAACAGGTGGCACATTTGTGAAATTTTCTCAATTTTGACGTTATGGAATTTTGACGAGTGCTCTTTTTGCAGTATTAAGTGAGAAACCCGCCCTCACTACCAAGTTATACCGTTTCCCGCACATTACCTAATGTTCTAATGAGTGTTTGGCCCGTAACAAGGAGATTGTGTCAATTTTGAATAGTTTCACGTACGCCACAAATCACGTTGGAACCAAATTAAGAAGCAGGTTGTTTCCAACCCTTTTGCTTATGGGAAACCTTCAGGTATAAACAATTCATTTACAATTACTTATTAACTTCATTTCAAAAGATAATCCTTTGGTAAGTACGTAGATAAGAAATCAAACTCAAGATAGCAAAGCAACAATTAGTGGTATAGTGCATCTTGAAATGCTCTCTCCAAAAAAAAATCAAATAGATTAGATGGAGTGTACAAAATTTAGTTGTCTGTAATTCTCTTTAAGAGTGTGTTAAGTAAAAATGTATTTCTGACTGATTAATTATAGAAGGTTTGTTTAATATTTCGACGTTGCAGTCAGTATATGGCCATGTTAAGAAAACACTTTGATTTTAAGTCAAGCTTTCGGAAATGTTTATTTCCATTTTCAAGACATATTAAGAGATACAAGATGTTAACATTAAATAGTTAATATTAATTTAACAACAACTTACTAATCGTGAGGCTACAATAATGCAAATTACATATTAACAATATTATAGGTGTTTTGTTTATATTATAATTACAGTTATCTTTAACATTAAAAATATTTTTTTTAATTTAAAATTAAATATATAAAGTCAATGTCTAATAAAAGGGATTTTATAATAGACAGATTTTTTTTATAATAAAAGGTGCTTTTATGAAAAGGAATGAGTACTGACTAAATTTAATAACGTTAACTAATTTTGTTGAGATAATTGTAGTCTTTTATCAAAGGGTAAAACGTAACAGTAAATGTTACTGAGTCCTTCAATATCAGATTTTTTATTTAGGTGTTGGCCGTGGTCATTAATATCAGTAATAATCAGAAAATAATCTTTTTGGGTAATTTTTTTCTTTAACTAAAATTATTACATCTTGGTCTTTTTAATCACCTGTTCAGATAAACCACAAGATATTTTATTGTTATATCAATCACTTGTATGAGATGTTATTCTACCTAACAAGCTTCTATATGTTTGGCCAATATAGATTTGTTACAATATTTGCAAGGAATACAGTATACATTTGAATTTTCTAGTGGAGTTAATGGTAATTTTAATTTAGTACACAAAGAAGAAGCTGTTTATATTTTTAATAATTATTTTTATGTTATTTAAATGTTTAAAGATATTGATCAATTTAGGTGTTATGTGGTAATGGAAATAATTTTTTTTCTTTAACTAAAATTATTGCATCTTGGTCTTTTTAATCACATGTTCAGATAAACCACAAGATATTTTATTGTTATATCAATCACTTGTATGAGATGTTATTCTACCTAACAAGCTTCTATATGTTTGGCCAATATAGATTTGTTACAATATTTGCAAGGAATACAGTATACATTTGAATTTTCTAGTGGAGTTAATGGTAATTTTAATTTAGTACACAAAGAAGAAGCTGTTTATATTTTTAATAATTATTTTTATGTTATTTAAATGTTTAAAGATATTGATCAATTTAGGTGTTATGTGGTAATGGAAATAATTTTTTTTCTTTAACTAAAATTATTGCATCTTGGTCTTTTTAATCACGTGTTCAGATAAACCACAAGATATTTTATTGTTATATCAATCACTTGTATGAGATGTTATTCTACCTAACAAGCTTCTATATGTTTGGCCAATATAGATTTGTTACAATATTTGCAAGGAATACAGTATACATTTGAATTTTTTAGTGGAGTTAATGGTAATTTTAATTTAGTACACAAAGAAGAAGCTGTTCATATTTTTAATAATTATTTTTATGTTACTTAAATGTTTAAAGATATTGATCAATTTAGGTGTTAATAATAATATGTGGTAATGGGAAATACATTGGCTTGAATTTATATTAATTGAATTTTAGTCCTTTATTTTTTAAAATATTATTTTAGTTGTTATTAGAATTATTGCTATCACTAACATTACATTATACATTGTGAGACATTTGGCAACTTCTGCTGAGATCATGTTATCTTTTTTTAATTTTGAAACTAAATTGCTAGCTTTCTGCTGCAAAGTGCCAGTATGAATATCACGGATTTGATGTGATATCTATCATTCTTTAGCAAATCTTGGCTCTTCCATCTGATCTATCGGGGATGCAAGTCACAATCGATTCAAACTTAAACTGTATGTACTTCCCTAGTTACCATGTATTATAGTTTGTTTATACACACAATGAATATATATATATATATATATATATATATATATATATATATATATATATATATATATATATATATATATATATATGTTTATACGTTTCGGCTTCCATGTCTTCCGGGTCTTCCATATCGTGTGTTGATGAGGTTCTTAAAAGAACCTGAATTATCTTTATGACATTTCGACAAAATCATATAAATCATCTTCAAGTTTAATCCGAATAACAAGAAATAGAGCCAAGTTAATGGTGACCTGAAGATGACAAATAGGATTCTGTCGAAACGTCGTCAATATAATTCGGGTTCTTTTAAGAACCTTATCAACACACGAGATGGAGGATCCGGAAAACAAGGAAGCGAAAACGGAATACTCATAGAAATCTAAAACTAATAATATATATATATATATATATATATATATATATATATATATATATATATATATATATATATATATATATATATATATATATATATATATATATAATTGTTTCAGTTATCTAAATATGTTCGGAAATTATATTTACATCTTTTCAATAAGGGATCTCTATATTTATACATTTTTATACATTAAAATAATGTAGGTTCATAGGTATATATAGACAATTACACTTACCTTAATACAGAACTACAATCGATAAAACAGTTATGCCTTGTATAAAAGTTTTATCTCTTCTTAGTAATTGAAACAGAATATCGCCGGACACTAAAATTTAAGCACGTAACATGAAAAATTTCTATGTTAAAGCATCGAATTCGAATCAATAAAAATGTGATATTAAGTGAAGATTTTGATAGACATTTTACGGGCCATTTAAGTGTGGTTTGGAATTTTCTATTATGAACATGTAAACAGAATTGCCGGATGTACAGTTTAATTTATAAACGCCAGGCTTCAATATGTCGTTAATTGGATCTCTGAATGTGATGGATTGTACATTAAACTGCACATCCTGTTTACATGGGGCAAACGCTTAGGAACTTTGATATTAGATCCAATGAACACACTAGATGTTACAAATATTAACATACAGACAATTCAAATTACTCCAAATACTTACTAGTACATAACCGTTACGACTTAACAAAACAACATTAAGCTTTTACATTTTTGTGATCAAAACGATTTGCTACCATAACTAGGGTGGAGGCAACAGTTATGGCCACATTTAGGGTATGTAATTTTTCAAATGACTAAATCTCACATGAATAGTCATAAACTCTTAACTCAAAAATCATAAACGTAGTTTAAAAACATCATTTGAAAGTTTCCTATTGCAGAATACTTATATTTTAAATACTGTGACTATAAAAAGGTAAAGATTCAAAATAACGCAATTTCTCCAGATATGGCCACAATAGGAGCACTTATGGCCAATGAGATTTTCCACTTATTGCTATCACATAATATTTTGCAAATGTGATGAAAACAAATTCAATTACACAATAATTCAAGAATTTATTATAACAGATCATCAGTAGATAGATTTTAAACACAAAGAAAGCTACATATTTTTCATGCACCGAAGCTGAAAAATTCGTCCAGATTTAACTAACTGTGGATCCGGTAGCTTCCCTGGAATTTCTGTCTTTGCGATTACACACTGATCATCCTCTAATAGCTTGAATTCAGTTTTTGCATCATTTAAACTTTTCAAACACTAAACCTTAAATTCACCACTTTCCAAAATTTGTAATATTTTGGCAACATACTTATATTGAAGCACAGCTTTTTCCAACGCTCTTGTATATCGTCAAAATGTAGTCACCAATTTTCAGGCCATTTATTTCATACATATGAAGAGTTTCTTGATTTATCAATTCATTAATATCAAAGTCGTCCAAGCTGTCTCCACTTTCAATCCATTCGTCTTCCTCATCATCTGATGATAGAGGATCTTCTTTCTTCTTTTTTTTGAAACTCGTTTTACTTTTAATTTATTCTTTTCAAGTTCTTTATTTCTTTTATTTTATTCTATTAGTTGCCGAAACGTCGTTTTTGTACTGACAGGAGTCAGAAACATCACCAGCAGACGCGAGAAAACGCCTGGATAAACGATAGTGTTTCATACTACACTCGCGGAAACCTAAAATCAACCACATACACATATACATATATATATATATATATATATATATATATATATATATATATATACGTATTGCATATGATTACTTTTTACATCAAAGGATTAAAATGACATTGAAAGATGAAATGTTTACTGCTCTTACCTGATTTATTAACGTGTCAGTCATTAGAAATTGCGTACAGCTAATTTGGTGACATCTAACGGTGAATACACTAAACCCGGATTACAGGCAGTCATACGAATCTGTAACTTTTCATTTACGACTTATTATAGAGTTCTTTTTTCGGTGGTGCAATGGTAAAATTACAAAAAAAGAATTAGATCGCATTTGAATCAACTGTTTTGACTTTTTTCAACAATTTAATTTTTCTTATAATTGATTTCTTGACAAACTTAAGCTTGAATTACATTACACAAATTTTTCATATATGCATTTCCAAATAATTTTATCGTAAAGGCATGCTTGTCCTCAAAAACGTCGTACTCAATTAAAGTCTCTATCAGCAAAGTTAAAAATGTGTTACATAAGAATAGCAACTAGAAAAAACATTATGGTCTGCATGAATGTTTAGCGCCTTTAAAACAACATAGGCTGATTCTTTAAAAGAACAAAGAACTGAGAGGAAGAATTACGGATGGGTGCATAAATAGATAAATATAAAGCTAAGACAATTTACCTCAATTCCTGTACATCTTTGCTTTTGACATTACCACTGTTACACGGGGCGGACAGTCTATATTAAACCAAACAAAACACAAGCGACACCCCTCCGATATCCCAATTACCATCATAACATATTGACCAATTTGGGCTATCATTTCAGTGCCAACATATTTTTATTTATACAGATGTCATAATCTCGCATGTATTGCTATTGCTTTTAATTTTGTTAAATTGGAGTCGTTAGTGCTTGTAACTGAGCCTCATTTGTTAACATTTCGTCCCCTATACTGCTGAAATTTTGTTTTGTTTTATTTATTCACGAAAGATATATTTTAATGATACTTCTGTGTACTTAATTCAGCCAGATCACTTACATTATGTGAAGATAATTTTATTTAGAATTTAGTCCGTGTCCACGTGTCCGGGTCCGCGTGTGTACTCGCCTGCGCGCGTGCGTGTCCGTGTGTGTCCGTGTGTGTCCGTGTCCGTGTGTCCGTGTGTGTGTGTGTGTGTGTGTGTGTGTGTGTGTGTGTGTGTGTGTGTGTGTGTGTGTGTGTGTGTGTGTGTGTGTGTGTGTGTGTGTGTGTGTGTGTGTGTGTGTGTGTGTGTGTGTGTGTGTGTGTGTGTGTGTGTGTGTGTGTGTGTGTGTGTGTGTGTGTGTGTGTGTGTGTGTGTGTGTGTGTGTGTGTGTGTGTGTGTGTGTGTGTGTGTGTGTGTGTGTGTGTGTGTGTGTGTGTGTGTGTGTGTGTGTGTGTGTGTGTGTGTTGTGCTTGTGTGTGTGTGTGTGTGTGTGTGTGTGTGTGTGTTGTTGTGTGTGTTTTGTGTGTGTGTGTGCTGTATCTGTGCTTTTGTGTGGTGTGTGTGTGTGTTTTGTGGTTTGTGTGTGGTCTGTTGTCGTTTTTGTTGTGTGTGTGTGTCATTGTGCTCTGTGTGTGTTGTCCGGGTGTGCGCATATTCTTTATAAATTATATCCGCCAAATTGGTGCTCAATTGTGTCATTTAACTGGTTTCTCCTTATTTGTATTTTATCATATTTATCATATATGCTAAAGTGGTTAATATTGTAATTTTGTATGCACATTAAAATGATTTAGTTACGTATTACTATATATACTGACCCTTTTCCTTTCTTTGATTGTTTGATTTCGATTGTACGTGAAATGAATCAAAGTTCCTTGAAACAACTTGTAACCTTGCAATAGCTTAAACATTTACTTAGGGGATAAATGAAATCTGTAGAAAGAAAACGGTGAACACTTAGACTTATCAAAGTTAAGTGTTAACTTATATAAAAATGTTTGGAACGCCTCTCTCAACTACAGTTTTTAAATTAGTTTAGGTGTTGTTCTCGAATAACCTATCAATTTATATTGAAAACTTTAGTGGACCAACTACTTTACCTTGAGGTACACCGTATAGTGTTGTTAGTGGAGCACTAATCCTGCCATTTATATTAACCATCTGTTTCCTTCTTATAGTATCAAGAACCACTTCTTTCATTCCGGCGTTTTCTAATTTCTTTAATAACCATCTTAGGTACATAAAGATCCTTATTGAAGAACTTCCCGATATTTCGGTTTGCCAAAAATACAGTATATCTTATATAATAGGTTGAACGTAACTTTGAATGAAAAATTCTGGTTAAATTATAAATAATAGTGCTTAATAGTATCATGTAATAATAAGCACGACGAACAATTTATTACAATTATTATTATATAAATGATGATGCAAATCATGACTACACTCCTAAGAGCTTTCAATATCAAACTTTGTCCAAACTCTTCTGGTAACTGCAATTTTGATCAAACTTCAACGTACTTTGTTGTGAGCCTTCTCTGGATCCAAAAAATAAACCTGTGATTTTTATATTTTTAACATTACATTTTGTTTTATAAAAATTTACAGTAATGCTATTTTTTTCAATATGTACTTGAGCAGGTTGGTTCTGATACTTTTCAAATCTAATCCTCGGTTCTACAATATACGCTCAATTACCAGTCTATTCGATTGCAATGATGTTAATACTTCTAGTACTGAATATTTCAGATAATCCAAAAATTTCTTCGTGAACTTTACTATTTTTCAATCTCACAACATTAACCGAAAGAAATATCTAACCTAAGTGTTTTCAGACAAAAATTCTGCTTTGGGTCAAAATTTACAAATAAAGCATTTTTATAATTTTGTAGAAAACAAAAGTTTAATGAATTGTTGTATGTAGAATTCCCAGGAACGGTTGAATAACCCCAAACCTTTAACATATTTACTAGAATAAATGAAAGAATTGGGAGAATCACCTGACATTTCAAGAATTTCTCTTACAGTAGTCCTGGTAACTTCATTTCAATCTTTTAAAAAAATTTTGGGTACCTGAAGCATGGAAGCATTTGTTTGATCTGCATTCAGAATGTGCGATTGTACTAACGTATTTAATTTTAAACTTAAATTTTTAATGATACTTTCTTCGTCTATTAATAATTTATCTGAAATGTTACCAAATGTTTAATAGTTTCATTAGAATTTATAGATTTTATGTGTTCATGATTTGCAATTGATAACTTTGAAGAACATAATATCCCGTTCACAATAATTGCTGAAGATTTATTCGAATTTAATTTTAAACATATTTCATGTAATCTACATTGAACTAGAGAAAGAACAGAATTGAGATGATCTACGTTTCGACCAATGATAGTGTCGTCACCGGCAAAACCTGAAATAGTAGTTAGATAACTATCAGAACTCATCAAAAATATAACTCAAACACATACTGAAAATAATAGGGCTTATTGCGGCTCCTTAAAGAACTACCACGTTTATTTTGAATTTTCAAGAGAATTTGAGACCAAAATCAAGATAAGTTTCAATAAAGAATTGTAGTTTTGGAATTATAGATTGTAATTTTGAAGGGATTTCTGAATGTTTGATTACATTTTAATATGTTCATGTCCAACTGAATCATAGGCCTTGGCTATATCTAAAGATGCTATGCTGTTAACACTTCCATGTGCTTTTCCTTTGTTAAGAATACTATTTATGAAGTGGGCAAAATCGAAATCGAAATCGAAATCAAAATCGAAATCGAAACCGAAATCGGAATCGCAATCGAAATCGGAATCGGAATCGGAATCGGAGTTTGTATTGACAATATGTCAAATTGTCAAATTGGTGGTCATGATTTAAATTATTTAAAGCATGCTCAGCTACCGCGGGATTCTCTGGTTGATTAATCTACAAAATCTCGTATGTTATTTACGTCTTGTATCAAAGTTACGTTTTGTGGTTCCAAGACATGCAGAACATATGAGATTTTGTAGATTAGGTTAACCACAGAAGTCTGCGATGCTGTGCATGCATTAAATAACTTAAATCATAACCTTCAATTTGATAATATGGAAATACTGGCAAGACAAACTCATTATTATGTCCGTTTACAACGTGAAGCGATTGACGCATATAAACATCCTAATAACTTTAATGGGCAAGCAGAAGATCTCTCTTTAAATAGATTTTGGCATCTAAAAATTTAAAAAAAGCACATCTTAGTTTTAATTTTAACTCATGGTTTGTATAGGTTTTTTGCTGTGCTTTTCCTAGACGTTGAAGTAAATGCTTTACCAAATACGTGTTAAATTACCACAGGACTATGATTTAACACAATCAAGTTAAAATTAAAATTATGTTAATGTGCTACATTGTGTTTTCCCTGTAAAATAGCACTTACATAATTATATTAACAAAGCTACCTCTTTATTAGGTTTGACTGGATTTTTTATTGATATCAAATTTATATTTGAGAATGTTTTTGTCAATTTCAATTTAAAGTTTTTCACAACATTACATTTACAACATAATTTGGTTAAATATGCCAAGTATCCATGTATCTGTTTTAAACATAGGCCACCGGTTTCATACTTTGTATGTTACAAATAATATATTTTCAGGATTTGAATTTAAGAAACGTGAGGTATATATATATATATATATATATATATATATATATATATATATATATATATATATATATATATCTATAACTGTTGCGTTTCCTTTATCGGCTGGTAATATTACAATTTTCGTGTTGTTTCTTAGATTCCGTAATGTTTGATGTTCTTCTCGTGTTAGATTCTATTTCCGTAGTCGTGCAATTTTGAGAACTCTCGTTACATCTTGGCGTATTGATTCCGCTGCGTCTGCTGGTATGTCTTTAATCGACAGCTCCACAGCGCATATTATATCTTCGATCGTAATTTTGGAAGGTGCAACTGCGTAATTAACCCCTTTTGCCAGAAGGTTTGGCGTTGCCTGGCCAAGTTGCGTTGTGGAAACATTGTGTACAATCTTCTCTACATCTAGTGCTTTGGTTTCGTTTTTTTTTTCTGTGCAGTTTTTAGGTGTTCCAATTTGCTTTTTTTGTTTGTAGATAAAGTTCCATCTGTTTCAGCACGAAACTCCATTAGTTTGTTTGCTATATCCCACAATGCTGTATGAATTTTGTTGCTCAGCTGTAGTTGTATATTTGTAAAATCCAAAGTCTTCCGTGTACTCTGGATCTATTCTGGAAATAATGCCTTGTGTTTCCTTTTTTATTTTGTTGTCATCATTGTGAAATGTCAATTTTATGCTACTAGGTGTTACCGCGAGTGTTGTATGCATCCATAAACTTGTTCCGGGTGTTGTCTTGCGTTCTTTCTGCTCAATACTCTATTTTGATCAATTGAATACGTCTCGGTAGAATCGCATCCATCATTTTCAACTCACTTTACTTCTGCTTCTTGTGATTCGAATTGAACTGCTGTCTTCATTGCTGATCGCTGGTATTTGTAAATAATTCACTTTCACGTACACTTTCTCTTTTTCCGCTTTCCTTTTTGTTGTTGATTTCTCCATTTGTCGGAGGCAGCTTTCTTTAAAATCGTTTTCCAAATATCCCGTAGCCTTTGTGTCTCGGCTCTTTTATTTTTCTGGGCGTTTTTCAATTGCAATGGCTTCCCTCATTATTCGATGTGTTTTGAGTTGTATGTTGCTATCATATTTGGTTTCCAAAATTAATTACATGTAATGCGCTACTTACGTGTGGTGTGAGTGTAGACGTGAGTTGGTTCTTTGAACCGAGTTGCGGTGCTGCTCTCTTCTGACATTTATATGTCTATTCGTTTGTCCTATGTAGATTTGGGGACAATCTCTGCATGGTATCTCGTACACCCCCTGTTGCTCTAATTCTAGTCTTGGTATAAGGAGTTACAAGGGGGTTATACGATTAAGACCCATTGTAGCTCGGTGGGGTCACACATCTCGCTAAATATTTAGCAAAAAACTACACTCGTACACAGCAATAGCAACATATTTCGTCAAAACCTCGACATTTTATCGAGATGTTGAAGGAGCGGAATGTACAACCAGAGGATTCACTTATCAACTTTGACGTAGTATCGCTATTTACAAATGTACCGGTCAACGATAAATTAAATATAAAATAAAAATGTCAACAAGCTGAAGAATTAATAAAACATTGCCCTAAAAGCACATATCTGCGGGGATCGAAAATACAGGCAGATAGAAGATTCACCAATGGGGTCCTTGCTTACGCTAGTAATAGCTTACATATACATGCAGAATATAGAAGAGCAGGAATTGGAAACAGCAACAGATAAACCAAAGTTGTGGCCACGTTACGTAGACGACACTTTTGTGATTTGGACGCACGGACAAATTTCTAAAACGCTTAAACCGCATGCACCAAAAGATACAATTTACTATGCAAATGTAAAAAGAAAAGGAATTATCTTTTCTAGGTGTGCTTGTCTACAAGAAGAGCAATGGAAACCTGGGACATAGGGTATATAGAAACAGTACATATACAATCAGATACCTCGATGCAAAATCTCATCACCACTCAGCACAACTACAATCGATGGTAGAAACGTTGATAACGCGATTGAGACACTTGGCAGACGCGAACAACCTCCACCAAGAGATGAGGAACCTTAGAACGTTAATGCTACATAACAGTTTCACCTGAGGAAATATAAAAAGAACCGAAAAATCGAGACAACGGCAAGGAAAAATCGATATCGAAGCCGTGTTTACCATATATAAAAGGCACCACCGACAGTATAAGCAAGATATTAAATATAAACAACATCATGTCGTGCCTTTAACACGTTATCTTTTTTAAGTTTTGCTTCCCTTTTATAAGGTATGTAAAGGCGTTTAATTACATTTTCTATATATTATATTTAATAGGGAATAAGACTTGGGAATCAGAATTAGAATCAGAATAAGAATACCGTTTATCTTCAAGAAAAAGCTTTTATTTTGGTAAATTTACGTATCATTGAATGGCGTGGGTATGACGTCACGAACGGTTACTTTGTTAAAATGGTGGTTAATGCAATGTCATCTTTATGAACCTAAATGGAGATACCTTTGTTTTGCATCAATCACATATGCTGTTATACATATTCTGCGTTTCTCGTTATATCAACAGCTTTCGTCATTCTAATCTGCGTTCGTTATTTGTACGTTAATTACAAATGGAAATTACCTTTACATTATCGTATATTTATCTTGGAATTGGAAATGAAAATTATCAAGCTACAGTTCGTTTAAGACAAGATTAAACTATTTGTTTTGTACAAGTAAGTACTTATCCTTTTAGTGCAGTTAAGTAAATAACAAATCAGTTTGTGTTATTTTGATACGGTTAAAAAAAGGAACAGTTGAGTCCTGCTCCTGAAATAAAAACATTTGAGTTCATAACCTATCACAACTGTAATTTGTTGACATGGGTCAATACACATTTCATTATTAACTACATGTTGAATAAATTGCATTTTGAATTCTAAGTATACAGAGATTGTACGTTTATCTACTGTGTTTAATTTAGTACTTTAAGATTGTAATGCAGTACAAGAAGTATCGTTTTAGTTATTTTATTCTGATATTAATCAGACATTTTGTTTTATTAAATGTACATATAAATACAGATGTTTAGTGCTTATTCAGATTACCTATTATGCTCCGAGATACAACCTTTCTCAATTTTTGTTGTATTTTATTTATTAAACCTAGAAATTGAGTGGTGCCCACTTGAAACAAATGCTAATACTGATTATATCTATAAAAATATCTCTGCTTTCCTCACACCTGATGAACGAGTTCTCAATTTCAGGAAGTTTTATAAATTTGTACCTCACTAAGCTAGACCGTGGTGCGATTTACCTTTCTAATATAACAACAACTATTTTTTTATTTGTTATAACACATCGAATAATAAAGGAAGCCATTGAAATTGAAACACCCAGAAAAATAAAAGAGCCGATACACAAAGGCTACCGGAAAACAATTTTAAAGAAAACCACCACCATAAAAATGGAGAAATCAACTACAAAAAAGAAAGCGGTATAAGAGAATGTGAAGGATATACTTATACATATACCAACGACCAGCAATGAAGACATCAGTTCATATATTAGGTATTATGCTTATCTCGGGTTTAACTCGTGTTTATAACAGTCGATTCGACGTTTCGGAACCACAATTAAAAACTTTACTTTTCAAGACAGTTTGTAAATGATAACTTAAATTCAAAACACTAATGTGCTTATAAACCGTTACCACTATATTTTAATTTAATTTAATGGTAATGCTTTAGATGCACATTAGTTATCAAATGTCATAAATTGATTTAAATTTAATTTATCATTCACAAACATTCTTGAAAAAGAAAGAAAAGAAGCTTTGGAAACTTCGAATAGACTCTAGCACGAGTTAAACCCCAACTAAGTTTAATTTTTAGTATGAACACTCTTGGAATCTTAAATGATATATATATATATATATATATATATATATATATATATATATATATATATATATAGACCTACATTCTAAAAATACTTAGGTGTGTACAGGGTGATTGACAAACATATGCCAACCCAAACCTTTGGGACACCATGTATATTTTTGCATTTTTGGATTTACTGCTACGTTTAAAATAAAAGTACAGAAATTTGTATCTGTATCACTAACTGTTCTGCAGATATCGTCACTTTAGTGCTTTGGAAACACGATGCGAGCGTTGTCACCACGATTTTGTAAATCTGTTTATACCACCGACTATTAATAATAGTCTGCTAACAAATAAACTGGGAAATTTTTCGAGAACATGTAAAACCATACAGAATGATTAACTTACGCGAAATGTAATTTTTCTCAATTTTTTCAACTGCAACACCCTGTATATTTTTTCACATTTTGATTCCCCGTGAAAAGTAGATACTAATTGATAATAGGTTTCATACCCACAAGACGGAATGTAAAAAAAATGCAAAAATATACAGGGTGTTACATTAAAAAAAACACAGGTTTGGGTTGGCATACTTTTGTCAATCACGCTGTATTACCTAAATATTTTTAGAATGTAGGTCCAATGATCGTATATTACCACACCAAAATTGGTTTTGATATCTCTAATGGTTAAGGAGGAATCCTCCGTCCACGCAGTAGACACCCACCCTGTATATATGTATACAATATATATATATATATATATATATATATATATATATATATATATATATATATATATATATATATATATATATGATTAAAATCAAAATAAGTGGGTCTGTAGCAGAGAGGCGAAGACCTGAGAACAAATTACGGCCTCCTACACGTGTCTTATGGTATAGCACGAGGCCCCTTATTAGATTACAATTTTAAACTTCTCGCCACTTGCAAATGTAAAACAATCTTAGAATACTATTTCAAATTTCCATCCAGAACAAAAATGGTTGATGACAAAATGGCGCCTGAAATTTAATAATGACTCATAATTAAAATAATTGGACGTTGACTCATCCCTCTCCTTCCTCCACAGTCACACCTACCCCCAGAATCACGTGACTAGCTGTATTCGCGTGCATTTGTCTGCCCTCCAGGGGTTGTACTGCCAAAGAGGCTCTTAATACTGCCAAAATGGGCGCCTGAAAAGAAGCTGACCCCACCCCCACTGCTCGCCCCACTCTGACCCCCAACCTTAGCTCCTTTGCGTGGCCAGTGACGTGACAAAGAGTGTTGAGGGAGAAGTGGACCCATTCTATTGACAGGGACAACTAAACTAAAGCAAAATACACAGGGTGACCCATTAAAAATATAACTTTACGTTATTACATGAAAATCCCTAAACTTTGAATTCGACTAAACAAGTTGCTGAATTCTCTGTAAAAAGCCCAAAAAAATACAGCTTTTAGTTTTTACATATCTCAAAGAATAACCGAGATACGAGGAATATGCCAAATTTGAAATTTTCAAAATCACCCGGTATCATAGAAACTATGAAAACTAAGAAGGTTTTGTTGCGAATTGTTTCATTTCACAAAAAATGTAGCATAAAGAGACGAAAACCAGAACCTTCTATTTTTTACCGAAACGCAGACTACATCAAAAAGTGGGCACAGTGTACATATATTATCGTGCAGTTTTTTTTTAATACATAGAATTTTTATTTAGGAACAATAACGTCAATTACAACTGCAACTTAGTCATACGTCAATATACAATCGGTCCAATTTAAGGTTAATTAATACATCAGTGTAAAACAAGATCGTTATTCATTTGTTTAAGCATATCAAAATTAGAATCGCGAGATAATCGATAACCAACGATCAAAATAACATTTCTATGAAATTTTTAACATTTATCATTGTCTAGGAGACAGTTCAAATGAGTTACAAATCTGTCTGCCTAAGAAATATGGATTATTTAGTGGGATCAGAACTTACGTACTGCTACGATAGTTATAAGGTATCTGGAACTAAAATTCATATCGAATGTTACATCAAAAAAGACAAAATTCAATTTCAATAATTTCCATGATGTATTGGTAATAAAATATTCTGCTATAATGTGTTTAAATTTCGACAAAACAATGATTTTATTCCCAATGCTATTATTTAATGCAAAAGATTACTACATTTTCCTTTTAAACGACAGGATTTTCCAGTGAATAGGAGAAAATCAGCTTAATATACCCAAAAGACGGAGTATATGTATATGTCGAAAAAACTTTGATACACTACGAAAAAATAAAAGGACTGTTACTCAAACCTAATAAATTCCATCCATTGTGACACGCCGTATCAAAGCTAATAAATAACATTTTAACAAAGCGGGAGAAAGCAACGAATGGCGCACATCTTCATAATAAAACATAAAAATCTAAAATTTAATACGCTCATATCAATGTGGAAATTATATTAAAAACCATCCTACACGTAAATTTAAAAATGAAAATAAAACATCATTATGAGAATTGACCAAAAAATTTGACAATGAAAGCTTTCACGATTATCACTTATAATTAATCTAATCTTTTGGGTCTAAAATGATAATTTATTTATTTTTTATACAAATTTAAACATTTCGATCACTGCATTTGTTACATGTAACTATAAAAAATTACTCATTTCAGTTATCAACTCAAAGAAATGTTAGATGATAACGTGTTTCATTACATCTGAAAATAAAAATCATTAATGGTTCCGGGATGTTACTTCGTCCATTATTTTCTGTTTTACTATAAGACATACTATAGCTCAACATACAATTAGTTCAAATAGCAGTTAAGAATTTTAAATGCTCTTCTCTTGGCACTGCTATAAATTTTCTAATGGTGACGACATCACCAGACCGATTCACTACTGTTTTTTTAACTGTTATTGAAACACGTTCCAAAAACTTTCGGTTTAGCGTGCTGTATTCTTTCACATACTAAAAATGCTAATATTGCGTCCCCTGCACCAACACAACTTAGCCTCCATGTGATTTTCCTGTTCCTGGTCCTAACCGTGTCTATTCCACACGTCATCTAACGTCGCTATATCACCTTCTCACCCACAGAACTTTTAGGCAATATCTAGTCTTTCTCTTATAACTATAGACACTTTGTTGAAAAATCGTTCCTGCTGCACGCGTATGACGTACTGCTGTACCTAAATCCTCAAATATTCTACTGAACATACACCATATATTCTTTAATGGCTAAGGGTGTATTAATATATTAGGGAGAGAATTACACATGGGAACATATATACACATGTACGAATGTATCACGTATCTTATCCTTTCTTTAAATGTCGTGATTGAGACCCTAACCAAGGTATTTCTGATTGTAAATCTTCTGTTTTACCCAAAATGTAGCAACCACCGTTTGTTCTCTACTCGCAGAAGCATCATGAAACACCTAGTTCTACGGTGAAAATAGCTATTCGAAAATCAGCCATCGGTTATCCTAGTCCAAATCGGATAATTGTGCACTTGATGCATTTTGTTTCATCCACTTCATAGATCATCTAGGTTATGTTACGTACATCCCCTTCCAAATATTGGCAAACACACATGCAATTCGAAAAATTTTTCAAGCGCAATAGCAATTTCAATATGCCTCAGGTGTTCTCCAATTCTAAAAGTGATAACCCCTATTTAAGCTGTCACCATAAAAGAGGCAATTAACACGCGAAATGTACGTTACAGATGCCTCCTCATTATAAAACTCAACCATAAGATTTTCACGGTTATCATCAAAAATTGTTTTTCACTTATGTACACGTGTTTTGTTACGGCCTCAACTACATCATCTCGATTTGTAAATAGGAGTAATTTGTTACAACACAATATTTTAAAAAATAATTTCCACGGTAAATGCAACGTTGTGAAGCTTTCTTTAGTCTAGATCTAAGTAATCTAAAATAAACTAGAATCATGTAAATTACGAAAACTGCGAGTTTCTGTTTTTAGTCGAATTGATTTTAAATATTTGAAACACTGTCTTGGAAATTTGAGAAAATGTTCTTATTAATGTTTAGATGCATTTTATTTTACAACTGTATACAGAATCGGTTTCATTTTGTTATAAGGCTGTGGTCGTGCGTTTTTTGCGCCAGTTAGTCATTGAGGAGTCGTTAGTTTTCATCCTTTCTGGTACTCCCATATTCCAGTTTAGTACAGTAGTGTACAGGTTTTGAACCGATGTCATTTAAGGAAGGAAGCCTTCGAAGCTTCTACGTGTTGATGTAATAGTGTTTAAGGCTTGTACCCGCGACTCAAACCAGATAAATTTTGTTTCAAATGTTATAATCAAACGCTACGGTAACTGTAATAACGCAAGCGGATTGTTTTTGTAATTTTATACTCTAAATCCAGGAAACCCCAAAGGTAACGAAGGTTTGTGAGTACTTCATGTGTATAAGTAATGACAAGGTTAGAGGTCTTTTATGAGACTTATAGTGGTATGACGAGTCTGACAATCACACATCAAGTGGTTGATAATTTATGTATATATCGTACGCATTTACCTCGATAATATACTTTCCGACAAAAGTTGTCCATATCAAACTTGGTCAAATCTTTTTGAGATATCTAACAACAGTTTCACTTAATCGTTCCAAACTTGGGTCATCTATGGAAGAAGATCACTTGGTGAATGACTGTCTAAAACCATATTGGTAGCCATTAAGAAGTTTGTTAGATTCAAGGAAAGAAAGCATTTTCAGATTGATAGCTTTTTCCATAACTTTAGACAAAATGTAAGTAATGGTAGTTAGTCAGCAGTTATAGGGATCGGCCTAGTTGCCTTTTCTAGGAATAAGTTGAACTTCCATGGTAAGGAAAATTCCCCAGAAGACGGATATATCGAATAGAGTATAGATAAGGGGTACTAGTTTTGGGAAACATTTCTTAAAGGCAATAGCTGGGATGCCATCTGCGTCAGTCGCCTTATTGGGATCAAGACTACTGATAGATACTACGAGATTGTATCGAACATGAGTTGGCTTTACAGCGCATGAAGAAGAGTGCACTAGTGGCACACAATATACTAGTTTTATGCAAATAAATCTACAAAAGTATTTACTGTGTCTCTAAAATTAGCAACTGCAGATTCGTCAAAATAAGTCATAGTAGGGGATGGGGGGAATGAGAATGTACCAAAATTTTTAATAACGGCTTTAGCTAAAGGCTAACATTTACGACTAGGTTAGTTCATTGTATCTTCTTTCAAACAACGTTTTAGCTTTAGTGATAACACTTCTGCAGGTATTTCTATCATCAACGTAGTCTACATGACTTTCGACCATTTTATTGAATATCCATTTGATACAGGATTTATTTTTCAAAAATATTTCACCAGCGCAAGCCCTATTGGACCTTGGCTTAGAACGAGAGTAGCCATGCTTTAGCTGACTTTAAGAAGCACAAGACTTTGTTAGTGTGACATAGGCATTGGAGACAGTAGAAGTTACTTCTATTAGACAACAGTCAGATGGACCTAGTAGAGAAAGAACGGAAGTTTTATAAACCAGTGGGTTTGATGTAGCAAAGAGGTCTAGAAGATGTGAAATATGGTTAGCGTTATCAAGGATTCTTGTGAGTTCGGAAATCATCTGTGTGAAATTACAGGAAACAACAGATGTTTCTTCACTATGACCAGCAGGAATAGTGGTAGATAAAAATTGAAGCTAATTAGAGTAATGGACATTGAAATCTCCCAAATAGGTATAGCAAGAAGAAAACTGAGGCAAAAGAACGTCAACTTTCAAACTAAGGTAATCGAACAACTCTTCAAAGTTACTGAGGATCTATAGATGCAACAGCAGACTTTCACAAATTTGTCACCAGAATATTTGAACCAAATCGAATTTTTTTTTCTCAAAAACAGAAATCCTCTTGTAAGTGGTGTCCTTGAGATAGACACATACTACACATTTGTATCCAGAGTTGGAGTGAATATTGTATTAAGGAAGTTGAAAATTAGCGCAATTGGAGTTTCCAGAGTAGGCTTGTGTTTCAGATAGGAACAAAATGTTAGGTGGTAATTGGTCAAGATGTTGGTGAACAGCAATAAGATTAGATACCGTGGATGTTACAATAATGGATCAGTGAGTGAGTACTTTCGATGACCGATGTCATTTTTAGCCCTAAAAACCACAAGCATATTTTCGTTTAATTTTAGACTTTTATGCCGATAGGAAAATTAGAGTGACAACGCGAAGGAGAATATGATGAGAATGAATCAAGAATAAGGAATACTGGCAGCCCTTACCGAGCTCGGAAAATCGGAGAACCAATATTAAGGAGCCCATGGTTACACTATTGTCATAATCACACTCCTTCCCCGTATGATAATTGATCAAGCAAAGATGGTGCAATCAAGTTAGAAATCTAAAGTCATATCCTTCAGTGGCGTCAAGCTGTATTTAAATAATTCCAAAAATATTTAAGAGGGCAGTAAGCAATTCACATGAAAACATTTGCATCCTGCTTGAAAAAGATATCTGTGTGTCGCTTGCTAAAACCGTAAATGCAACACATTTTGATTTGACAAGCTAAGTACATCAGTGTTCCTAATTATCTTTAACGTACAAACAGTAGGTGCTCGCTAACGTATCGGAAAAGTCTTCGTTATTAACGATTTTACAAAATATTTACCACTTTAATATTGTACGTTAATGCCACAAATATATTTAAAATTTTACTCTTCTTCATACAAGCCCGCCATCTTAATTCAACTCGAAGAAATCAGTCACGAATCTACCAACTCTGAGACGCTGAAGACTGCAATCGTTACCTGGGCAAAGGTGTCCTCAATAATCCTTTGTCAGAGGGAGACCTCGTTCAAATTCTTCCACGAACTCAACAGAGATGTCAAATTTAGATGCAGATTCAGCACGGCATTTGTTTAGTGTGGTCTTATGGACTGTCACCCTTGTAAGTCATGTACAGCGTTATTGTAAGGCAGCACGCTATCTGAAGTGCCCTTGCGATCACCGCGGTTATTAAAAATGTGTTAACTGCGACGATAACTAACCCGTGAAATACAGGGGTTGCCAGCGACCAAAGAGGATCGCCCACAAGGGACACCTTTTTTTAACCGGGCCGGCGTAAGTTACGATAGAGTAACGGAAGGTGTATTCTAAAGTTGGGATCTAATCGAGTATCATCAATAAATTTATCATAAGCTAATTTAAAAAAATTTCAAAAAATAAACAATCTGTTGGTGTCGTTTTCATGATGTCGCGCAGATTGTATGAAGAGGACCTAGTCTGGCACGAGCACGGGTATGGTTTGGTGCTCAGCCAAGCAGCCTGATGGTACCTGTATCAGCACGACAGCAACAGCAGAAGTAGAGATGAGGACGCCGCCCCCATACCGGTCCAGCGAGACGACCCCAGCCAGTGATCCACCGACAAGGATTTCAAGAGCCAGAATAAAAAGCCGAATAAGACACCGTAGGTTAGACCGCCTACGCCGCCGCCCACCGACAACGTGTTCCATGCCCTAGAAGAGTTTACAGACAGCATTGCAGCTGTGAAGCAGACTACTCGAGACGACATCAAGGTGAAATTGCGGCCGGTAATCCTTCGTCAAAAGGAGAATTTGGTCGCGTTCGCCCGCAAACTAGACCGACAACGGATCGCCTTCACGAGAGCCAAGGCAATCAGCGTGGGAATCCGGATACATCCTACCTCACTCCAAGACCGAGGCAGGCTGATGATGTATATGAACAGGCGCGGCCCTGCATACCACACTTATCAGACAAAGAGCGAGCGTCTACCTAAGGCAGTGATACGTTGCGTCCCCGTAGAACTTGCCGAGGTTGACGTCAGCTCAGAACTAAAACTACAAAATAGAAAAGGACTTTCGGTTTTCAGGATAAAGCAGAGAGGGCGCCCGATCCCCCTTTTAATTGTAGAGCTACCAACAGAGGAGGACTACAAGACGATTCGGAAAGTGGTGTCCGCCGCCCGCCTCCGAGTGATTGTAAAAGACTTGCGGCGGAAAACTTGCATCGCGCAGTGTTACCAGTGTCAGGGTTTTCGCCATGAAGGGCACGTAGTGGCAAGTGCGCCAGAGATCACTACTCCAGTCAATGCAAGAAAAACCCAGTACCGATAGGGCGAAGTGCGTTAACTGTGTTGGGGACCACTCCTCTAGCTACAGGGGTTGCCTTAACTTCCCTTGACCTCCACAGCGGAAGAAGACAAAGCTCCACAGCGACCGAAGAGGACACCACCGACTGCGGCGCTTTCTTCAACTCGGACCGGCGTCAATTACGCCCGAGCGACGACAGGCAATGTTGAGAAGGTGGAAGTACCGAAAGTTCCTTCCGCCGCTATCGTTACCTCGCCTGCCCGACCCGATTCGACACCGTATTAACCCTCCTCGGGGGGTCTCCATATGGAAAAGGTTCAACCTGTCATCCGCAAGGTGGCACCCGCGCTAGCTCAGGAGAAAACTACGATGGACCTGTGGGGGTGATCAACACTCACGGTTCAGAGGTGGTTGCCCTTTTAGGGCACGAAGAATATTGCCCCAGTCTATGTAGGTATACAGGGTGATTCAAATTCGAAGCTAACCATGGGGATTTCGAAAACGATAAGAGATAGAGGGGTGGTTTAACTTTGGCAAAGTTGCGAAATTTTGGGAACAACAACATGCTGCCGAGAAACCAAACAAATTTTATTTCGTTTTCGAGATTTTTTAAAAAAACCAAAATCTCTCATTTTCGTTTTTATTTTTCCTGACCTTATTTACAAAGATATTCAAAATTAAACAATACATACTAAAGACAACATTTTCTTGCCTACAAAATGGCGGCATCAAAATTTTAATACGACGTTTCGTCTTCTGCCGACCATCATCAACTTTTTTATTTCTTATGGCCGCCATCTTGAGTTCTTAGAACACTAAATAGAGCTTTTTTTGTGATTTCAAAAATGTATAATTTGCCTACCTTATGTTGAACCGTTTAACTAATATTATTAAAAAAGTAAAATTATTGTTGATTTTAAAAAACGATCTAGATACTATTGCACTGTAGATGCGTGTACATATTGTTTTTTATTATCAAGATACCTAAATTTACAAAAAAAAAAATAAAATTACTATTAACACATAATGTACTTTTGACTTATAAAAAAAACTATGAGAAACAAGTAAACGAAAAGGAAAAGAAAAATAACAATAAATTAAACTATTTTTAAACGTTTAGGATTACTATAGGTGTTCAAAAAGAAAACCATTTTGTTGTACACACATATTAGCTCTTTTGATTACACTACGTATTGCTCGTTGAATACTTCTTCGGGGAATATTTTGGCAGGCAGTTATAACGCTATTTCGAAGTTCTTGGATGTTTTCGTAGCGCTGCTTATAAATAATATTTTTTAAGGTTCCCCATAAAAAAAATCTAGCTGAGTAAGGTCGGGACTACGCGCTGGCCATTCGATAACACCTCTGTTACCTATCCATGCGTTTGGAAAAATTTCGTTTAGATAATTACGAACTAAAACAGCGTCATGTGGTGGGGCACCATCTTCCTGCCACCAAAGTTCTGTTAATTCGTTAAGTGGCATTTCTTCCAAATACCCCAGCATTGGTTCTCTTAAGAACTCTAGATATTTAACTGAATTTAACGTATCCTCATAAATAAAAGGGCCTAGTAACCTATTCTTAGTTAAACCGATCCAGACGTTAAAGCTAAAGCGAATTTGATCTCGGACTTGCCTGTTCTCTCTAGGATTTTCAGTTACCCAGATGTGTTCATTATTGCGATTAAAAACGCCTAAATTGGAGAAGCGACATTCATCAGTCCAAATTATTTTTTCAACATAATTCGCATCGTGGTTTAACCAATTGCAAAATCTAAGCCGCCTCTGGTTATCACCGGGATGTAAAACTTGACTTGTATGTATTTTATAAGGTTTGAAATTCGCCTCATTCAATGTTCTCCACGCTGTTGTTTGCGGGATATTTAAATTTACAGATATCTCTTGTAGAAATAGACGGGTTTAGGTTTACCTAAAATTAAATCAAAACATAGATCTGTGACAAAAAAAACATAAGAAAGACTTACTGTATCAAGAATTTCCTCTTTAACTGCTAAAGGTAGCCTACTCCCGTATTTCGGTCTTGATGCATTAAATTGTCCGTATTCTGACAAATTTCGGTGAAGTCTTAAGAAATAACTTTCGTTTGGTTGATTTCTTTCAGGGTACATTTCAATATAGGTGTTTAATGCATCTCTCGAGTTTCTACCTTTGGCATAATAGACTTGCAATATGTCACGCTTTTCACCGTTTGCAAATGGCATTTTAAATACTAATACAATTACAACGTTCACAAAAAAAAAACACAAATACAATTACAGTACAGTAGCCGTATTAAATACAATAAAGAATAATCAAATGCAAAGGTATCTTGATAATAAAAAACAATATGTACACGCATCTACAGTGAAATGGTATCTAGACCGTTTTTTAAAATCAACAATAATTTTACTTTTTTGATAATATTAGCTAAACGGTTCAGCATAAGGTAGGCAAATTATCCATTTTTGAAATCACAAAAAATCTCTATTTAGTGGTCTAAGAATTCAAGATGGCGGCCATAAGAAATAAAAAAGTTGATGATGGTCGGCAGAAGACGAAACGTCGTATTAAAATTTTGATGCCGACATTTTGTAGGCAAAAAAAAGTTGTCTTAAGTATGTATTGTTTAATTTTGAATATCTTTGTGAATAAGGTCAGGAAAAAATAAAAACAAAAATGAGATTTTGGTTTTTTTAAAAAATCTCGAAAACGAAATGAAATTTTTTGGTTTCTCGGCAGCATGTTGTTGTTCCCAAAATTTCGCAACTTTGCCAAATTTAAACCATCCCTCTATCTCTTACCGTTTTCGAAATCCCCATGGTTAGCCTCGAATTTGAATCACCCTGTATAGTATTGACTCATTTTTTATTTCTCATATATATATATATATATATATATATATATATATATATATATATATATATATATATAATATATATATGTATATATATATATATATATATATATATATATATATATATATATATATATATATATATATTGTATGTTGTACTTGAACTTGTTGAAGCGGTCAGTATCACACGTACTCAACCCACCTTAGAATTGGAGTCCAACTTGGGATTCTTCAGAGGTCTTAATTTGGTGAATGCGAGGACTGATCCTGATGCACGGTCAAGAGTTTAAATTTGTAGAGTTTAAAGTAGCAATAATCTCTTTTATTTGTATGCTTTATAAAAATTTAGCCTAATAAAGCTTGATAAGAATTGATTTTATGTAATGAATTATTATATATGCGTATTTTGAAAGAATATTAAAAGAAAAAATAGTAAATGATGCTAAAAAGATATTTCCTTTGCCGTTTTAAAGTTCTTCACATTAAGTACATAATTATTTTAATTTCGGACATTCTGTAAGGGGTGTAACCTAAAATGTAATAACTATGGTTAGCTATTGTAAAAGTGTTTGACAGTGTATGCTGAGGGTTTAAAACATTTGGCAATATTATTATATTAGGACTGTGATCGAGATGCATCAGACGCGCATTAAACTACAGTTATTAATTGAACAAGAGAGACCACTTTAAGCCAATATGCTATGAATACGTTTAAGTAAAGATCTAGTTACAACACATGTTATCGTAGCTACATATTTCAATTAATGCAAACAATAATAAGTCATGCTACAATTAATCACCATGCTTACATGACAACAATTGCAAACAGTTATGTACAGAATGTGGTCGTTTTCTATTAAGCAAATTCCGAAAAACGAAAAAACTACCTGTTACATAACGCTTAAAGAAAAATGGGAGTAACATCGTAATTATGGTAGCAGAATATATTTGAGTAATCTGAGGTTTCCCTTTGAGGATCCTTCACTAACCAACAAACTTGATAATACTAAATTGCTTAATGTAATGTGGGCACCATTCAACCGCTACAATAATTACTTTTGATTAGATAGATCCAGAGGAGCAGAAAATCGTTTAAATGTTATAAATGCAATACTACTTTTTCTATCTTTAGTACTTAGTTTACATTTTCATGCCACTGATTTAGAACAGGCTAAGGGCATAACAACAATATACAAATTCTTACGCGCAACAATGTCTCACTAGACAAGTGAAACCAGACCTTATTTGACTTTGACAATTGCTTACCCAGCTCAGTTAGTATAACAATAATATACATTAGATTATTCTGAGCATATTGATAAACTTTTGGTAATAATATCTTATGTTTTATAGATTTAGTTTTTTTTAAAAACGTCTGTCCTCTTTTACTTGAGCCCTGTAGCTTTATATGAAAATTATGTAGCGCGAGATGTGTATATGCTTGACTCGGACAGTTTGCAATGGAATTACTCGAAAACCGACTTCGTAATAATCATGAAGGATATAACTGCGAAATACCAGAGATTTTGTACATTTTACTTAAATAAACAGCTGTATCAAACATTGCGCCAGGATGTACATAGAACTCTATTTCAGAGCATATTATTATTAAGCTTTATACGCATAATTACAATAAAATGTAGAAAGGGCTGTCACGGCGTATGTATTTTTTTATGGTTATGTTAAATTATTAAGAAAGCTTATGTTAAAGACAGAAACGCTTTATTAATTATCTGGGAAGTTTTTGGGTAATGTTAAGATAATGTTGTTGACCGTTAAGCATATGTCATTACGTTTTTCCATCAGGTTGTCGCCGAAACAGTTGAATTCGCAAATTATTTGTATTGTACGTAATTTTTAGCTTTCTTCTTCATCGCACTAATAGGTTCTGGTGTAGGAATAAGAGATGGAAATTTTATTGCACAATGGTAGGCACATAAGTTAATAACATAAACAATTGTGAATTGAATGTGTCAATTTGATTAAAGATGGATTATAAAATTTCGGTTAAATTTCAATAACGCAAATTCATGAAAAACTTGAAAGGCAGTTTATATTTATCCATTAGAACAGGTTTCGGCTGGTGCAAATCCATCTTACGCATGGACATGGAATGAGTTTCAAATAAACTGCATGATCCACTTCCCGGATCTGTGGTGAATACTGAATATAGTTGGATTCTATAGTAACTTTCTGCAAAATAACTGCCAGAACACTAAGACAGTGATGGTTTAATACCATGTACTAAACCTGAGTGCTCTTAAGCTCTGTAAAGTAACAATGTTAACAAGAAATGTCGTTATTCAATTCCACATTCATCAAAAAGTAAAACAAGTGAAAACAAAATCAATGACTGGCAAAGTTATAGCAATTATATTTTATAATGAGGAGTACGGAAAGGAAATTAATGCTTCTAATTACAGTGGAATTTTTTACAAAATGACGTAGGGTGGAGCGTCAGTATAGGTAGAAATATTTTTTTTCAAAAGTGAAAGTGCCAGTATTTTTAGAAAAGTTGTTTGCTGAAAGTCGACAGCGTCCTATGTTTTTCGAATTGTTTAATTAACTCCTTCCATCCCCCACCTCCCAGCCCATTCAAAATAAATGTTTTTTTTTAATTTACATATTTTGGATCACCTGAGGGCTAAAAAGTTTTGCATTAATGAAAGAAGCGTTCCAGAATTCTTTTAGATTTCTTAATCAATCCTTACTATCCCCCACCCACCTAAAATTATTTTTTAGTCGGTTCATTTCAAATTCGTGAATAGAATATGTCTTTATTACTAGAGAAAACTTATACTGGTAATTCTTTCAAACTAAATAATATTTAAAAATCACTATTAATTTTATTAAATACATAAATAACAAGTTTACCTCGAGTAGGATTTGAACCTACGACCTGTACTTTGCTACAGTACCGCCCCAATTGATGTAAATTCTGTCTTTATTCTCTTATTATATTTAGAATTTACATCAGTTCTACATAAATAAAGACAGAATTTGCATCGATTGGGGGTTGAACATTGATGGCGCAGTTGGTTAGCGCGGTACTCTAGCAAAGTGCAGGTCGTGGGTTCAAATCCTATGAGGTAAATTTATTTATGTTTTAATAAAATTAATAATAATTTTTAATTACATATTTACCTTTGAACTTATTCGTTCATAACAAAAACTTATAATAATTTAATATTAGTCAAGTTGCTTTTGTATGTGTGAATCCTTGCGATATTGCAGGCTGATATTCCATTAAAATAAGTAATTTGATTGTAATCTCATTATATTTAGAATTTACATCAGTTTTACACACATAAAGACAGAATTTACATCGATGGGGGCTTGAACATGGATGGCGCAGTTGGTTAGCGCGGTACTCTAGCAAAGTACAGGTCGTAGGTTCAAATCCTACTCGAGGTAAACTTTTTATTTATGTATTCAATAAAATTAATAATAATTTTTAATTACGTATTTACCTTGGAACTTATTCGTTCATAACAAAAACTTATAATAATTAAATGATATTTGTTAACCATATTCACTATTCGGCCCTTAACTATTTTTAGGAATAAGGTATTTTGAACATGTTAATACAAACACAAACTAGATATCTATAAAAATGTATAAATAGTAGTATGAACATTTTGCAATATAATGTAGGTACTTTAATAGTAGTTACACACGGTTATTCACCTCTTTTGAATAATTTCCGCTAACTACGCCTCTGCCAGTTATTGGAATTACTCCACTTCAGTCGTGAACCTTAGCCAATACAGATAGGTACCGATTAGACGAGAGGGGGAACTGCGCCTGCCGCCTATTACTGTAGCATATCTGACAGTTTGTGTTTATACGTTCTGAGCTTATCATCACGTTTTAATTTATTTGTGAAAACTCTCGTGAAAATATTTTTGTTTTAAAATGACAAAAATACAAGGAGTGATGCGAACTGCCCATATTCGGGACATCACGAGAAATATCTTTAAATACGTTGCCTACATATGAAGATGTAATAAACGTTTTTCTTTGGACAAGACACAAGTTGGAAGCCAAATCAGTCAACCGAAATCGTCTGGTATCAGAAGCATCCGAAATTACTGCTAAGAAAATCGAAAAGATATGGAATATGGCGGGTATTTCCACAGTAAGCCATCAGAGAATAGTGGCAATGATTAAAGCATACCAGCTTAAACGTACCAACCTATTAAAACATTACAAGGAGAGAAAAGAAGTACCTCCTTTTAAATTAAAACTAGAAACCTTTAAGAAAAAGAGTTTTCTGCTATTTGTTGTTGCTACCTGCAAATGCTTGGAGTGTATTAAATGTATATGCGGCAAACAACACAAAGTAAAAACGTTTAGTTAACTTAAAAAAATAGTAGCAGCAATAATAATTATTAGTTTTTGTTATAAAGGCATAAGTTCAAAAGTAAATATGTAATTAAAATTATTATTAATTTTATTAAGTACATAAATAAAAAGTTTACCTCGAGTAATGCTCACCTACTTTTAGGTGCTATATTTATATTGCGCCCTTCTGGTTTGGTAACCCAACGCGGTTTTATTTTGCCTCGGCTTTGCTCAATCGTGTTTATTTTATAAACGGGGTGTGGTTCGTAGTAAGTACTGGATGGGCTTAACACTGTCACCTTAAATAAATACCTTAAAGCGTTTTTAAAATGTATATTAAATAAATATCAACAATAAAATAAAATAAGGTAATTAACAAAAAAACGTATGGAGACTTCTTGTTCCGGGTCCTGGCGGCTCGTTCTCCTGGTTGGCGGCCGATCACTGTGTGCGTAGTCGCTTCTGTGAACAGAGATAGTCTTTTAATCTATTCCTTACCTAAGAGGTAAAATTTAGGTTACGGTCCTGATGTACAGTAGCGAGAGCGTTATCCTTGATACCGTTGTTGGTCGGGGCGCCAGCGCAATGAACTCGAGTCGTTGTGGGATGAGAAAATCGATATCGTGCTTAGACTTTAGTAACTCTGGAGCGCTGAAGCAAGGATGTCCTACTCCCGGGAAATAATACACGCGAAATGCGCGTAGGCAAACGCGAGATCTCGGGACGGTCTTTCTTTAATTATTACCGGTTTAATGTAGGCAATTAGATTATTTATCTAACTAAATTAATTACTGATCTCTATACTAGGTTTAATTATTTATAATTAATCAAGGGAACAAAATACTTAATATTAAAACTACTCTAATAGGTTTACGTAAAGATAGAATAATCTACGTACTCTCTAATTTATTTACAAACGTTCTCGCACCAGGTGTTTACGATGGTTAGGTGGACTACAAATTTATCTACAAATTTACACAAATTTGTACTCTCCTGCGATCAAAGACACCGTGTACGGTTATGGTGTTTGTCTGTAGGTAGTGTATGAGTTTCGAGCGGATTTCAGTAATGTCAGAAGACGTAGGCGACGGCCTGTCTTTACTGGATATACTAAGAGAAAGGTCGTAGGTCTTTACAGCCCTGTAACAACCCTTCACCCTCAAGTCTTTGCGAGTTACGTCGGGGCTACCCTGCGTGATACTCTAGGTTTAGTGTACTTTGTATGGCGAGTGACGACGGGATCTACCCTGCGTAGCACTCTAGGTGTAGTGTACTTTGTATTTGCGAGTTACGTCGGATCTACCCTGCGTGACTCTAGGTGTATGGTATAACTCCTGGAGCTCAGCCCGGAATTATTTACGGTCTGTAGTGTTTGATTGTAAATTGTCAGATTGTATAACTTTACAACTTACGTGTCTATCAATAGCAGTACAGGATTAAACTTTAGGTTGCCCGGTGCGTCGTGGTGCGCGTTATCGGCAGATCGCGAAGGACTCTTCGTCGGTGAATAACAGGTCGGTGCTTACACGAAGCGAACGGGGCGGCTGCGGCTACTGGTTTCTGGAACGGCTTGACTTGAATCTACTGCGATTCGTCGATTCATCGATTCACGCGCGTCGCGGGTTTATAAAGGTGCATCTGTGGGCGGCTTCGCGGCTACCGTGCGGGGGATGCCGTTATGCGATTGGTTAAAATCGTTCTGACGTGCAAAAACTTACGGTTTCTTAGAAATACACGTCAGCGGTGATGAATAAATTATTCGTTGTGCAATATCGCGTAAACTTTTGAAATCTTACATACAGGATGGTCCGCACATAATTTATTCTAAAAAGCATACGTAAAGGACGCTGGTTCTTTACAGCAGCAATAGTATAATTTTTATTGCAGGTACCCCAGCCATTTTTAATAGATCAACGAATTGTAAGACGTATGATGATGACTTGTGTTGACCGTCAAGAATTAGAGCGTCAAAGAAGGAAAGAGAGTTTGTTCTAGAAAGTTCACTCATAGAGAAGCAAATTATGAATCGCCGTGACTGAAGTGAAAGTATCCTTCTACGTGAAATGAATGCAAACAATGAAACACCTGACAACAGCCAACCTAGCACGTCGACAGAAATCACTAAAATATCGCTGGCATTTCATCGTTAGCTAAAACGCTAGATCGATATGAAGTATCTGACAGGGCCGGAGCTGCTATTGCATCAGCGGTTCTAAAAGACTATGGCTTAATCACCAAAGGTAACAAAACAAATATTATTTATCGCCATAAGGTTAGGAGAGCCGGTGACAACGAAGAGAACAGCTTCAAAGACCTCCAAATGAACTTTTAGTTTTAACACAAGAACCTGGGAGCAAGTATCTTGACCACATTTCCCCTCCTAGCGGTGCTGCGGAAGCTATTTTAAAAAGTGTAATGGATTTTCTAGACTTATCCATAATTTCCAGAGATGTCTTAGAAGTAACTGGTTGTTACGGGACCAATACAAACACAGGTCACAAAAGAGGAATAGTAGCGCTTTTGGAGCAGCGCTTAAAGCGACCCTTGCATTGGTTTATATGCAATATAAACAATACAAACGAACTTCCTTTGAGGCATCTACTGCAACATTTAGATGGCAACACAACTGGCCCTAGCGCATTTCAGGGACCTATTGGGCGATCTTTACAGCAGTGCGACATATTTCCAGTTGTTCGGTTCACCATAATTATACTCTTCCTTTCTGTCTTGTATTATATTAATATGAATTAATTTTCCCCAAACTGATTACACACAATATATCTGTATTTTTATTTATCAAGTAGAGCGATTAGTCACCCTTAATTATCCCATAGGCTATATTAATACTACTTGATGTAAAACAAATATAAGTTCTCACAGTTAAATATCACATTAAATATCACAAACTCTAAGTAAGATCGAACAAAGGCAAGCTGACACACCTAGATAATGTGCACCACAGTCAAAGTTAACGTTACGAATTATTTAATATAACCTTGAAAGATCTTTTAAGATTAACTGAAAAAGAAAATTTTTCACACAACCCAACAGGCTAAAGATCAATTCAAAGTTCGAAACTTGCCGTTGTTTTACAATTTTAACTCCATCAATCCCACCTACAAAGAATATATTCGGTCAGGTCAGTGCACAAATTGACCTTAGTAACAATTTAAATAAAATTAACCCAGACAAGTGACTGGATGCCATTTATTCACTGAATGCTCCCACTGATAGTATAAAACACTCCTTAAAGCTGTGTGAATTTAAACAAAAAGAATTATGATATGCCGCTCGAATATTTCGAAATACCTTATACATTCAATTATACAAAACACAACCGGTATAACATATAATGCCACTGCGCAACAAAAAAACGTCAGCGCACGCAGTAAATAATTGACCAAGCAAAGATAATGGCCGCTTAACGTTAAGGTCACAGCTTGTTTATTTGGTAGAGTACATAGACCAGTAAATCAAAGGTAAATAACTACGACTCCACACAATTATCAGTGTTATCCCTAATTTACATATATATTTCAAGATAGTGAAGGTTCATACTACGATTGAGTGTTTACATAACCCTATAGGATGCTAGAATGGAACGTTCTGACGTTTTGCCGAGGAGTTACGATTAATACCCTGTACGTTACGTCTGGATTAACACAGGTTCTACGAGGTTCGGTAAACTTTCTGCTTGCAAACGTACGGTTTCAGGCTGTCCTCGCAATAACGATCATTCCCACAACGATTCAGAAGAAGAAATATATCATCCCCACAGCATAAGGATAATTACTGTTTCTAGGGACATTCTTGAAAGCGATGTTCTTGCTATATCCGCTATATACTGTCGTAATCCTTATTCAAGTAAGTACAGAGTACAGTAAGGAATTACTCCAATTACATTTTCTCTGAAAGAACTACCGATGGCAAAAATAAGCAAAGGAGAATATTTTTCAAGAAACCATTCACTTCCAACTCAAAAATTGCTAACACTAATCAAAGCTGAAGAAGGTTTTTCCGGAAATTTACAAAAACGGTCATTGCTACCAAAGTTAAATTTGTGTTTAATCGGGTAACAAAACTCTCTGTGATCAAATAGTTACATATTCGATGACACATTACTTGTACTACAGTCTAGCGGCAATTTCACGAAATCAACAGATACCTTTACGAAAGCGGTTCTAAGCCCAACAAGTAAATCGTAGAAATCTCTAGATGTCACTATTTATATCAATTTCGATCTTCTAGATTCTAACTTATAAGACAGCACATACAGAAACGAGACACATTTGTATTACTAATGAAGCAGGTATCGACTAAAATCTTAAATGTAAATACTGTAATTTTCAACGTATGTCAGGGGGACGCATTGAGTGCGTGTACGTGTGCCGGTGAACCAGCGAGTGCAAGTGTCAGTGCGGGTGCTTGTATGTGTTGTGTGCATGTGTGTATGTGTGCGTGTTGCGTATTTGTGTGCGTGTGAGTGCGTGAGTGTGTGCGTACGCTTCTGAGTGCGTGCGTATGTGTGTCTCTGTGTGTGCGTGTGTGCAGTGTGTAATGTAGTGTAGTAAAGTGAGTGTGTGGGTGTATGTGAGTGTGGGTGTGTGGTGTGTGGGGTGATGTGGAGTGTGTGAGTGTGTGGAGTGTGTGAGTGTGTGAGTGTGTGAGTGTGTGGAGTGTGTGTAGTGTGTGAGTGTGTGAGTGTGTGAGTGTGGGTGGGGTGTGGTGTGTGTGTGGTGTGTGTGTGTGAGTGTGTGGTATGTGAGTGTGTGAGTGTGTGGAGTGTGTGGTGTGTGGAGTGTGTGGGTGTGTGTGATGTGGGGTGTGTGGTGTGGGTGTGTGTGTGTGGTGTGTGGGGTGTGTGAGTGTGTGGAGGTGTGGGTGGTGTGAGTGTGTGGGTGTGTGAGTGTGTGGGGTGTGTGTGTGGGGTGTGAGGTGTGAGTGTGTGTGTGAGTGTGTGGGTGTGTGGAGTGTGAGTGTGTGTGAGGTGTGTGGTGTGTGGTGAGTGTGATGTGGGTGTGAGTGTGTGAGTGGGTGGGGTGTGGAGTGTGTGGTGTGTGTGGTGTGTGAGTGTGGGTGTGTGAGTGTGTGGAGGTGTGGTGTGGTGTGTGAGTGTGGGGTGTGTGGGTGGTGTGTGAGGTGTGAGTGTGTGAGGTGTGG